>KZ270000.1:386574-488090 GCA_002249935.1 Onchocerca flexuosa | reverse complement strand
TTTTTTTTTTTTTTTTTTGAAATAGAACTTTTTTATTTGCATGGATATCATTTTTTCTGTCATTAAAATGGCTTTTTTAAAGTTTTTTTCTTCGATTTTTTTCATCATTTGGTAGTTTTTGATAAATTATCATAATTTTAGTTCTTGGTAAATAATGCAAAAGAACATTTAGGATGTCCATAATCGTTTTCGTACAGAATCTCATTCTGAAGTGGTTCCACGTTTCAATGAACGGTTTATATTGTCATTGGCAAGCTGTCGCAATTGTGCAGTTGTAGATGATCGCCTGACTGTTTTACCACTTTCATCTCATGTTTTGAAAATTGAGGCAGTTCCTGCTAATATCAAGGTATATGAATGTTTTGTTTATAAATTTTTTAAATTAATAAACAATTTGATTGTATGGGGTATTATTGTTTTGTTTGTACAATATTTTTTGCAGAACAAGCTTAGTACGCAAGAGGAAGAATTAATGTCATTAAAAAATTCACTGGTTGATACCAAACCGCTAAGTTTTTTATTGAACAAGTGTAGAACATTGTGTCAAGCAAAGGTTTGATTTTATCTGACTTTTTCTTTTTTAAATTAAATTAATTATTGGTGAATATTGGCAGGTGGATCACTTATCAAAGATTTTGATTATTGTTAGATTTCCTGCATTCAATACTTTTCTGAATTTAAATCAAAGAATACATAAAATGAATGTAATCACTTTAATATTTCAGACTCTGTTAAGACTTTTGGATGTAATAACTGAGAAAACGCTGCAAGCAACATGTTGCATAACTGCAGCGCGCGGTCGAGGTAAATCGGCTGCTCTTGGTTTAGCCATAGCAGGTGCTATAGGTTTTGATTATGCGAACATATTTGTAACAAGTCCAGCACCTGATAATCTTAAAACATTATTTGAATTTGTCGTCAAAGGATTGGAGGCAATGAATTATGAAGAACATACGGATTTTGAATTAATTCAATCAACAAATAAACAATATAACAAAGCCTTAGTCCGGATAAATATTTTTAAAGGCCATCGACAAGTCATTCAGGTTTGGAATTGCTAGGAATAGTTACTACCTTTTAACATTGTCCATTTTGTTGTCTCATTTCAGAGATTCATCATGAAATATAATTTTTTCTAGTATATCGATCCTCAAGACTCGGTTAAATTATCGCAGGCTGAATTAGTAGTAATCGATGAAGCTGCTGCCATCCCATTTCCAATTGTGAGGAAGCTAATTTCAGGTAAATTATTTTTCGTGGAAACTATCTATATCATTTCGAAATTCAAGATATTTGTAAAAATTTTCAGTTCTTTAATAAGATAAAAAATCGATAAGCTACTTATTTTGCCTCTCAGAAACATTTGGAAAACTGTAAATCTCAAAATTTTCTTTAGAGAATTACATTCTTCTATGCAAACTTTCAGGACCATATCTTGTTTTTCTTGCCTCAACAATTAGCGGTTATGAAGGAACAGGGCGATCTCTCTCTTTGAAATTATTGCAGCAACTCCGTGAACAAGCAGCTGGTTTACTGAAGGATGAAAAAAATGAACAAGTGCTAGCTACTGTGAAAGGTTCTTTTTAATATACACTTTGGATCATACAAATGAAATTCTAATTATGTCTTTCATATTGTTGATAAATTGCTGGATAATCGAAAGTAAATAACTTTCTAGGACGTACATTGCATGAGTTGGTTTTGGAAGAAAGCATCAGATACAAACCAGGAGATCAAGTACAGTTTTCTAGATTGTATATTATATTTATTTCGTTATACCATCGAATTTTTTTTTTTTTTCTGGAGAAGGAATGAGATGATAGAGATTATCTTTCATTTTTTTTTTTTAGAAATTTAAGTTCTATTCTTCGTTTTGGCCATGCTATTAGCTGAGCCAACTATTTCCTCAGTTCCAATGCACTACAGAAGACAGTTTTATTGTTTCATATTACATTTTAAGAAATCTTGCTTTCAGTTTTCAATAAATCCGATGAATTTTTAGTTAATACAACTTTTGTTTTAGATTGAAACTTGGTTAAATCGTGTTTTGTGCCTTAATGCTTGTAATACACATCAGTTGGTGTCTGGAATGCCACCACCTAAGGACTGCCAGTTGTAAGTTATCAAAACATTTCTATATGAATTTCAGCGTTTGTTATTCCGTACAATATTCGTATGTTATTGTTTTTTGTGTTTTGCTTCAGATTGTACGTCAATCGAGATACTTTATTTTCTTTCCACAAAGCTTCCGAAACATTTCTTCATAATATTATGGCTATATACGTGTCAGCACATTATAAAAACTCACCTAATGATTTACAGGTAAAATTATATTATTTTTCGAGCACTTAAATATTTTTTCAAATTTATTTTAGTAAGGATTAAATTATCCAAATTCTGATAATTAAGATCATATTTGCAAAATATTTTCTACTGTAGATGTTATCAGATGCTCCAGCACATCACTTGTTTGTTTTGGTTGGACCAATTAACGAGACTCAGGCGCAACTTCCAGAGGTTTGCTGCTTGCTTTCTATTTAGCTCTCATATTATAAAATAAACAAAATTTTTCTCTTTTTATGGAAATTTCTCGCTATCAAATATGCTGTTATACAAATAGCAATGGAAGGTGCCTTGTCTTCTGCAACAGTGTCGAATAATATAGGAAGAGGCAAAAGAGCAGCGGGTGATTTGTTGCCGTGGACAATATCGCAACAATTTATGGTGAGATGTAGTTTCCTCAGTGCAGTAGTTTTGAAAATTTAATGCAATCATCGAATGTTGCGCTTTTTTTATTTTGCTGTTTTACTTTTGTTTATGAGAAAGGTATGAATTTTCAGGACAAAGATTTCCCATCATTGAGTGGGGCACGGATCGTTAGAATAGCAGTACATCCTGATTTCCAGTGTTAGTTGATCTATATTCACAAAATATTTATGAATTAAATGGATTACTTATTGTATTCATGGTTTTTTTTTTTTTTTTTTTTATGTTGATGAGAATGATGTGATATTGATGATGATTTATTTCAGCACTGGGATATGGTTCACGAGCTCTTGAATTGCTTCTAGAATATTATCATGGAAGAGTACCATGCTTAAAAGAAAACGAAGATTTTAATATGGAAGCGGAAGTCAAACACATCGAAGTAAGTTAGAACTATATACCGAGCACAGAATTGTGTTTCGGATCACGATTCCGATAATCAGCTATTCGTTTAATTTTTTGTAAATTAGAAAATCTCTCTCTAATAATAGGTTTCTAATAATCGCTGACTGATTTCAGGCATTATTTATAAAATATAAAATGATGAATATTTTGTAGAATCCTGATGCATTGGTATTACTGGACGAGGTTATTGAACCACGCGCTGATTTACCACCACTTTTACATCGTTTAAATGAACGGCGTGCTGAGAAATTAGATTATATTGGTATTGCATATGCCCTTTGTCTTCATATTTTAAAATTTTAGTTCTGACTCGAAATGTTGCAATTCTGATGTTATATTCGTTTTTCTCGCTTCTAAAGAAGTGTTTAAATATTAGTTTGTTTGTTGATTTTAGGCGTTTCATTTGGTTTAAATTTACCCTTGCTCAAATTTTGGAAGCGTGTAAAGTTTGTCCCGGTCTACCTCAGACAGTCTGTCTGCGACCTCACTGGTGAACATACTTGCATTATGCTGAAGGATATAAATAAAGGTATGCCCTTATTCCTTTTTATTATCGCTGACTACATTTCTTTCATTTCAAAAGTTTTATTAGAAAAAAAAAAAGAAAAAAACTAGTAAATAACTAAATAAATTAAAAATTGGGAAGGCGAGATATAGGCCGTTTTTTTTCTTTTTTTTTTTTTGCTTTATTGATTAATTGAATTAATTTATAGATGAGGAAGATTTGAATGAGAGTAGTACTTCTTGGCTTCCGTTGTATTGGACTGAATTTCGACGTCGAATTTTGCGTTTATTCGGCTTTGAATTCAGCAAATTTTTGCCGCAGATGGCCCTCAGTATTCTTCAACTGAAAAATGATGAGATCGTAAAGCAATGCAGAAGGGAAGGTAAGTAATAAATTATTCGAGTAACCGATTATTCGAATGGTACGAAGAACTATGGCACCATTACTCTTCAATTTAAAAAGTGAAAGAATTAATTCCCGACATATTAAAGGATTTGTATCCGCACAGAAGTTATTGATTAATCGCAACATTATCTTTTAGTTTTAACCAGAGAAAAACTTGGATTATTTCTTTCAAATAGTGATTTACGCCGATTATCTCAGTATGCACGGAACATGATCGATCATCATTTAATCACTGACATATTGCCAATACTTGCTTTATTGTATTTCGAAGAACGATTTGACGAAGAAGTTGGTGAAATATTATTTTTTATGTACTCTATTGTAAGTAAGAGAATCAGAGTAACTTTAGCCTGTCTTGAACTTCATATTCTATCTTTGACGATTTTAATGCCTTGCTAATGTAAATATCTGCAATCTTTGTAAAGATTTCTTAATATTCCCGAAATCTTTTGTCAGGAGTCGAAAAAAAGAAATTAAGGATGAAAATATGTAGTAGTAGAGAAAAAAAAAATAAGGTCAGCGTATGTTTTATTGCTTCCTTTTCATACTGATTGATTTTAATCGTTTTTGTTCTAGATCAAACTAAGCAGTGTGCAATCAGCGATTTTGTTAGGCATTGGATTGCAACATAAAACGGTGGATGTCTTAGTAACAGAACTTGATCTACCTGCTAATCAGTTGCTAGCTTTGTTCAATAAAGCTATTCGGAAACTTTCTGAATACCTCGATCAGATTTGTATGGATGCAGTACGGCAAGAAATTGATAGCCAGGAAATCAATGAGCATTCAGCTGATGTTACTTCAATGCAGCCTGTTCCTATTTCTCTTGATGTAAATTTCGACCCATCATATTATGAAATCATTGATTAAATTAAAAAAGTTAATTGTCTTATATGTTGAAGTCATGTTCTCATATACAATAAATTCAAAAAAAAAAATTGTAATTTTTATCGTAATCCAGAAATCGTTTTAGGAATGGGATCGCCAACTTCACCCAGGGAAATTTGCCTTTGAAACAAATACACGTTGAATTAATAATTTTGAGGATGTCTTATTTTTCTCTTTATAGGATGAACTTCACGAGGCAGCTGTAGAAATCAAAAGAAGACAAGACAGAGATCGGGCGAGACTAAAAGAAGAAATCGGTCGAGAATTGAAGCAATATGCAATCAAAGGAAACGAAGATGATTGGACAAATGCTTTACAGAGTACCGATCTGAAGACAGCCAAGAAAACTGGCACCATTTTATCGGTGAAATCATCAAGGTAAATTCGAGAAAATTCTGAATTACAAGTAGAATAAAATTTCATTGTTGTAGAATCACTTTCCATTGGGGACAGTGTATTCGGAAAGGTTTTTCATGGGCTTACGGTTATTTCAAGAATCGTAACAATTTGGAAAAGTTCCCGGAATCTTGATATTAATGTTTTTATGTGTGAATCGTTCTAGGACTGAATCAAAAAATGTTGACCTCGCATTACTGGAAGAAACAAGCAAGTTTGGCAATCGGAAAAGAAAGAGAAAATTTAAAAGTTTCAAATAAAATCGGAGGTACTGAAATTCAGGTGTTCAAGAAATTGATTTGTTGTTTTCCCTTTGAATTGCTTATATTAGATTTTTATTTAACAATGTAACGAAATTTACGGGTGTTCTTTTTCTTCCTTTTTTTTTTGTTTTTTTTTTTCTTTTTTTGTTCCCAATGTTGTTAAGATTTGATAAAATTTGCAGGAAAAAAAACAAAACAAAACAAACAAAAACAAACCCTAACTGCGCTTATAACACAGTAGTTTAAAAATGTGAAAGGAATTTTTACAATTTAAAGCAATATTCGAACGTAAAAGCAGTTGAAACAAATAAAACATAGTGATAACAAATTACGAACAATCTAATTAAACTGCTGCAAAAGAACTAATGTGGTTCTCTATTTCCTCACATTTTGAACTTGTCAAATGACTTACTGAATGCCTCTGAGTTTGTAAAGTGAACATAAATATCTAACAATAAAAATGCAAGAAAAACCTCAATAAATATATATTTTTTTCTAATGTAGCAATCTATATGATGGAATAAAATAAAGAGAAATTAAATTCATGAGGGAAACAAATCAAGAACTATTATCAGTGAGTAACTTCATAGTCATATAAGCGCTTTAGCTGTTTATTTCACCTAAGAACTCTAAATTTTTCAAATGATTTACAGCACGCTTTCGAGTTTGTAATGAGTAACTTCATAGTCATATAGGCGCGTTAGCTGTTTATTTCACCTAAGAACTCTAGATTTTTCAAATGATTAACAGCATGCTTTCGAGTTTGTAACAAGTCTAGAACAACGTTAACAACATCTGAACAAGAAAAACGTCAAAAAATTGCAAGAAACATAAATTATAACTAAGAAAACTGTATCTGGTTAAGTCATTCGTGTGGAAGAGGCTATTTCTTCTTGCACACGTTTTTGTAGTGTTTGTGAAACCATGTTATATGTATCCATGAAGCGATCCATACATCTATAAGAAAGGCATACTATCGTAATACTGAACATTCAAAAAACATTGTTTCCAGATATATCTTCAATATGTATTTATATATACGAAGTATCTGAAGGCTAAAACTTATCAAACGTTAATTTTGCGCATCCCATATTTAGTTTAGTTTTTCTGTCACCTGTCTTCCGATATATCAAAGGCGTAATGGGAATAAAGTGTCTTTAAAAAGATTGAATTAGTGCGGATCAATATTACATTACATATGCAGAAGCAGTGTGATGACCTTTTAATGAATAATGATTCAGCTTGTATACCAAACCTCATTTCCCACTTGATTTAGTTGTGACATTGAGGGATGGGAAAAGCAGCAAGCGGAAAAGCCAAAAAGAAAAAAAATAAAATCTATGTCACACCTGATAAGCTTCGAGGTTACTCTGTTTTGCAATTTTCCAATATAATATTATGAAATAAAAGCTAGAGCAGCTTACCTCTGCAAGCACTGCTTCTCCGTATTTGATAAAGAGCTACCTGGATTTGTGATACATTTCGTTAAACATCTCTCCGATAAGTCCTTAAATAAATGCAAAAGTTTAGAAACAATTTCAATGAGAGCCTTATAATAAAACCGACTCATCAATTCTCTTTTCTTTTCATAAAATAAGGAAAAAATAATTAACTAAGTTGAGAACCATTTTTCTTCTATAAAACTTAGTAATTATCATAATTTGAGAACTAGAACTAATAAAATAAATCATATAATTCTTAAAATGTCAGTAACATAAGGTGATAGTGAACTTACGGTAATCATATTCTGGGCGTTTAGAATAGCAGCTTGTTGCTTAACACCAGATATCAAAGTTTTCTGCTGTTCGGGTGTTAGTTTTTTTAAAGATTCTAGATCCAATAAGTGCTCCATCAGGATCGAAAAAAATAACGGATGGTAAATGCACTGAAATTTCGCTTTTTTCAAAATTGATAATTCCTGGCCTTTTAGATGAAAAAAATCTACATGATATGTAATATCGAAAAGACAAGAAAAGACCTCTACTTGACCCATCACATTTCATATTGGCGATAGCCTCACAACGACTCAAATGTCAAAGCGTTACCCTGGCTAGTCAGTGACCATCCATCACTGAGGATATGTTACTTTGATTGATTGGTCTGGGAGTGGTAGAAGGTGATGCTGGGATTGGGCTGATACGGATAACTGATATGGAAGTTGATGTAGATATTATTATCTTGTTCAACTGATTATTTATTTCCAGATGCTGCTAGGATGTACCTTTCGTCCATTCGGTGCAGTGGCCATGTCTGTCCGCAATAATTGTCCATGGCATCGAAGTAATTGGCGACCAGTTTATTACCCCTTTTATGTAAAGCACAAACTTAAACATAGTAAGTAATTCTTCTGTTATTTCCGTGATATGCGTCTAAAAACTGCTTAAATAGGAATGCGTAGTGTTTTAAATAATAGCCAACATTTTATTAATTAAATTACTGATAACAGTAACTAAACCTAATCTTACCTGTAAAACGCGAGTCTGAATCAGATGTTTTCATAGTTAACTGTGAGGCAAAATCATTTTGATATGCTTTTTACACGTTATCGATGCATAAAAAAAGCCTTGCAAAAGCATATCTCCTCATCTTCTCTAATCTCTATTTCATTCCGAGTTCGCTCCTAATGTTAAGATTTTTTTTATGTAATGGAAACGTGAATTGCTTGATATTGACAACTTCTTTAATTTCTTAGGATGACGTTCCTATCTTCTTCTGCTTATTTTAGACACGCCTGAAGCACTGATGAAGTCACGAAACGGTCGATGCCTCTTAATGCGGCGGATTTTGCGAGAAAAGCCGTTCCTTGGCTGGAACCATCAGTGCACTCCTCGTGAAGAACGAGTGCATTATCCCCTTTGATTTCGTAGATTGTACAGTTCTTTTTTTATTTTAATCTTATGTTCTTAGACGCTCACTTCATTGAACTTCCAGCTGAATTCAAAATCAAATATGATGGAAGATGAGCACAAAAGCTTCTAATAATTAGTACCAGTACCCAAAAAGCTCTACCTTGCTACTTGTGAAGTCATGGAACTCAATGTAGATAGGATCTTTTTACCACATTTTTATTTTCTACTACTTGTCAATTTTTCCCATTCTATAAAATAACTATCGATACTAAGATCGACCTAGAACGCTCAGGAATAATTTATTGCTTCAACACTCTTTCGATCATATTTTATAGCTAGTTGACAATTTTATAAAAATGTTTCATCAGCAAAGAGATTTCCATCAATATATACTTTATGAAAACACAACAGTAACTTCCATGAAGCTAAGCACGAAAAAATATTTTAGAAGAGAAATAAAGTTAAGATCAGCTATAAAAATCCTCGATATAAAACTAAAATGATAAAGAAATAGGAATTGTGCAAATAACATTGAAGCTATAATAATCCACATTTGTGCAATGAAGACAACAAATCTACGCAACATAAAGAACAGGACAAAATGATGTCGCAGTGTGACACATACTCAACTCATGCAAAGAAACATATGATTTACTTAATTTAGTGCGGATATTTGGGGATTCAGTTAAATTTAAAGAGACATAACTTTATAAATCTTTGATTTTTGGAAATTTTTACTCAATTTTCAATTCAATAACATAACAAAGCAGTATGAGGATGGATAACAACAAGGATTAATCAGTAAGGAGCTGATCGATCGCCGCGTCCTCGTCCGCCACCACCTCGCATCGGTCCAATGCCGCTATTGCCACCACCAGGTCGAGGAGCATGACATCGATTACATTCTTGCCGGAAACCGAAATTAGTGTTACCACAGCCATCGCATGACCAGTCGTTGGGTCGTGGCTCTGTATTACCTCCAGTCCCCGAGCCTCGTCCTAAAAATTTTCCGAAATATAACTTCCCAATTTTTTTGCTTTCTTTTTAGATGTATTAAATCAATAATAAAATCGAAAAATAATGAAAATATCAGACTGTAAAATGAAAAGTGAGTATTTTCTAAAATAAAAACCTCTTCCACGACCTCCTCTGTCACCACCTCGACCGCCTCTATCACCACCACGGCCACCTCTTCCTCCTCCACGACCTGAAATTGTTTTGTTTAAAAACAAATCGCAAATTATCTGGAAGATATGAAATATATTCAAGAATCAATGAAGTACTGAAATATTGAGTTTTTAAAAACAGTGAAAAACACAGTGATCTTTCAAGAAAAAGATTTACCATCTCTTCCATATTCATCACGCGGCCCGCCATATCCACCCCGGCCACCTCCACGTCCTCCTCGGTCGCTGAATCCTCCACCACCAAAAGGTCCTCCCCGGTCTCCTCTATCACCATAGCCTCCTCGATCATCAAAACCACCTCGTCCACCGCCACCAAAACGGCCACCACGTCCACCACCATCACGATCGCCATAACGACCTCCACCGCCACCTCCATATCCTTCATCTCGTCCTCTACCACCGAAACCACCTGAATTTCGTTATGCAAGTATTCAAAAAAACAAACAAAAGCACGGATTAAAATAAACACTAGAAAAAAAAAAAAAAAAATTATGAATTAAAAATCAACCTCCTCTTCCACCTCTATCAAATCCACGTCCTCCACGATCACCACCAAAACCTCCACGGCCGCCTCTACCTCCACCACCTCGCAAAATATCTGTCTTATATTTTGCAAAACTGAGACTCATACATTGCTCACTTCCCGGAAAACATTGTCCTGTAAATATACGTAGAAAACAATATTTTCATATATTCGTGACATTAATTGACCAATTATTTTTAAATACTGATGCGCTTGATCATCTATTACTCTTGCAAACATTTAACAGAAACAATAACCGATTTACCATTGTAAACATTTATTACTCGTTCCGCAGTTTTTGCATCAACAAATGTAATTGTGCATTCGCCTTTCGGTTGATTTGTTTCACGATCAGTGTAAATCTTGATTCGGGGTTCACCAGTACGTTCGTTACGCGCTATATCTCCTTGAGTACTGAATACATCAGCAATGAATTGCTCATTTGCTCTGCAAAAATCAAAATAATTGTATTCAAAACTATTTAAGTTCTTGTTTTTCGTTTTCAAAAATGCTTCAAATTTTATTTTGGACACTTTATTAGACAAAAACCCTGAAGTTTATCCATCAATACCGCATGCAGAATATAGGTCTAGCAATTGCAAAAAAAAAAAAAAAAAAATCTTAAAGATCAGAATAAATTTTTACAAAAGGAAAATGAGAAAGCAGCAATAAAATAAATCGTTTCGTTAAGTACTGAAAAACATACGTCACAGGTATTCCTTGGATGAAGACAGTTTCTCGAACTTCGATTTGTTCATCACGTGATCCAACCCCATAGCCACCACCAGAACGAGGCCCAACTCTATCTGAATAAGCAAATTTTACGAAATAAAAGCTAAATTACAATTTCCAATTGATTATTAGATGAACACAATGACATACACACCTTCTTATTAGTAAAACCCTCCTTTAGTACTTGTTTGACTCGAAGTCTTAAGGTCTTGTTTTGGCGACACCCAACTAAACCATTTATAAAAAAATTAAGCAGTGTAACACAGATTCCTAAAACAGAGAAACACACACATATATAGATATATATACAATATATCCCACTTCGATAATTCTACCTTGATAGCCTCCACGAGCGCCCGGGCCTCCAGCGCCCGGTCTGAAACAATACATTGACTTTTGACCTTGATGAATTGATAGTAGTTGCCGCAGACGATTATTCTCTCCAGACTCTCGTTAACTATTTCTCGAAATTTAAAAAAACTTGTGGCCAGGACACCCCTACTACCTTAATAAAAGAATGCCAATGTGTATCTTTCTCCCAATGTTTAAAAAATCCATATACTCCGACTGCAGTACCCTTGAAACAAAGTGATCAAAATACCCTCAATGAACTCTCTTGCATGGCAACTTGAATTCACAATCAAATGGGTAGTTTCACTCTTTAATTGCTGAGTACTATCTTTCCCATTGTTATGCAATTTTATAATTTAGAGGGTGAGAGAATGAAACAGAGAGTAATCGTAGTTCTCCCTGGAATCAGCGTCGAATACACATGCAGCACCGCGTTGTGTATCCTATGAAAAACTAAACCAGCATAATTTCGTCAATAATAAACAATACAGTAATTTCTCGGAATTTCAATTATTTATATCCATATTTGTCAATAGAATAAGAGAAGTATCGACTTCCTACTTCATTATAAAACACATATTGTTCAATTTGTTAATAAATACCTCCTTAAGCTATAAATAATACGCAAATGAATACCAAATATTTCAATATATTTCTGCATTAGTTTACAAGGACATAATATACAAAATAAGTGCAATATCAGCAGAAAATACGAATTTGAATAACGTCACAGTTTTTAGAAAATAGATTATAGATATAGCCGCATTTTTTGGGGATTTTTTTTATTCATTAGTGACCTTTTTAAACCAACTCCATTAGAATTTAAAAACACTCATTCAGCTCACTGATCCTGCCCACTAATCATTACTATTTAAAGGCACACAGTGCTAAGTCAATAGTAAAATTATTTTCTTTAATAAGTAAGCTCACATTTCATTTAAGAATTACCAATTTACATCCAAAGATTTGCATATCTGAAGAATGAAAAGAACGAACTGTGGAAATGATATATGATGCCATTCACTCCAGTATTCTTCCGCATGATATATGCACATACTTTGCAATATTATCAGTAAAAAATACATATGTTAGCCAATCTATACTAAATTGAACAATATATGTCTTTAAAAAAGGAATTTTTAACAAATTAAAGAAAATTGACGAACCGTAAACTTGTATCCTGCAAACCTTTAAATATAATTGAAAAATCTGATACCATGGATTTTTGTGAGCAGCGCTGCTCACTTTTAAATGCCTCTCTGCTTATAATATTTTATAACCAATGTCTTTTCTTTTCTGTCTGTGTAATTATAGCACACAAAATAACAAGGAATAATACGATTCAATACTTTTGCTGGAAGGCTACAAGTTACGTAATACTTTTTTGAATTAAATTGACACTGCTGAATTTTTCCATATCATAAAAAATGATCATTTGTTCCAAAACTCACCTGTATTACCTTTCATAGGAAAATATTTCCAGAAAGCAGCAAGAGGAGATTAACACATATTTTCTTACGATAAGAACTACCAACCTGGCCACAAGACAATCTCAAATAATCAGCACCACAAATGCTTGTAATTTTGATGAGAACAGTAAACAAGTAAAAAAAAGTGACTGACCCTCCACGATAGTCATCACCGCCAGATCCACCACGATCACGTTCATCACTCCAACGACTCGGACGATCTCGTCCACCTCTTTCTTCACGACTACCACGATCTGAAATTATTGTGAAAAATATGTGAAAGTATTATTTCGACTAAATGAACAAGCCTAGGTGGGACAAAAATTTTCACAGTAGCCAAGATCTGTACAAAAATCAACTTAGAAAAAAAAAAAAACCTAAAAAAGTCTAAACAGAAAGATAAAAAAAGAGCTAAACTGAGATAAAAATTGCACAAATTCCAATTATCTTTTTTAGATGCATGATCAAAACAATTTACTTCTATCTCTATCGCCATAACCACCACGATCTCTATCATAACCTCCACGACTTCCACGGTCATCACGACCTCCTCGATCATCCCGACCACCATATCGTTCCCCACCATCTAAAACTGACAATATCATAAATTATAAAAATATAAAGAATGATTCCAAATTACACATGCTAAGCAAACACACTCCCTAATAAAAGTCAGACTTTTGAGGATTACTATCAAAAATCGAATCATAAATGGCATTGCAATTTTTCTACAAAGTACGCCAAAAACCTATATCCTGTAAGCAGGAGAAAATGCATCTTTGGAATGCATTTTCGTGCGATTTTGGAGCTCCCTTTACATTTGATGAAGGAACTGTGTTCAGTTTAATTCAATAATACAATTCTACTTTTTCAAAAAAATAAAATAAAAAATAATGCTGCTTGTTATCACAGTCACTACACCCAGGAACATAATATGATACCTCCATAACCACCTCGGCCACCATGCTCGTCTTCATAATCATAGGCACTTTTGCCGGTTATAGAAGCGCCATGCTGTGGTACACCTCTTCTACCAGTTTGTGGTATACCATAGGCTGGGGCTGAAGCATTACCATACGCCGGTGCAGATGCGCCATTTTGTCCCTGGGGAGCCCCAGCTTGCGCGAAATATCCCGAATAATTATGAGTGACATTCGGCTGTAAAAGAAAAATAACAATAATTAAATTTCGAAAATATCCATAAAGAAGAGTGCACAAATCATATTAATCATACTCACATCAGCTGTAGCTGCTGGTACTCCTTGTGGTACGGCTGTTGGTACGGGTCCAGCCCCTGGTGGCGCGACTCCTGGAACTCCGCCCGCTATGCCAGCCTGACCTACTGCTGCATAATATTGTTGCCATGCCTATGAGAATTTCAAAAAAAAAAATGCTCTTCAAAAACTTGAATATTCCTCAACTATAAATCTATTTATTTCCTCCCCTGTTCCGTAGGAAGAGAATGAAACAACTTCTAGATTTATATAAAATCATACTTTCATCTTTTATAACACAAAGAAATAATACACTAATTTCGAGACACTTCTAAGACAGTCTATTTGATGCATATTTCAATTTTTAGAAAATGAAGGATCTTTGTGAAAAAGCGCTGCACTGTTTAGTAAGAAAAGGAAAAAACCAGGAAAGTACTAACTTGCTGATACTGTGCTAGTGCTGCTGGATCATACTGTTGATAAGTTGCTGCCACAGCAACAGATGCGTTTGGATCAGTAGTTCCTTGCGCACCACTTATTGATTGTGGCGGAAATGCTGCAGCTCCATATGCTAAACAGAAGAATGATATCATAGAGCAGAGATAACTATCTAATTTTTATTTAGAGCTTTAAATCTATACTCTCTCTAAAATATGCAAAACTGAAAAATTGAGAAATGTATGTATATCGAAACTATTTGTGTCCAAAAGCCATATTAAATTCATTCTTAAAGTTTTGTTCTTTCGATTATCCTTTTCAGAAACAAATGTATATCGAATATACATTAAAGCTTCAAAGAAATGGTATCAAGAAAATATTATAGATAATTCTTGGTATTTTACTGGAGAACAAAAAGGGAATTGGAATAAACTAAAATGACTTGGAAAGTCTTCCTCTCTTTAGCCGTCTTTTGACCATCATTATTTTACTATTATTAGTTAGATTTGCAATAGTGCAAGAAAAAAAAAATCCACCCAAAAGTAAAGATTTCCAAGATGAAATGACAAAAGAATATGTCGATAATGAAAAAAGTGAATTTTAATAAAAATCCCCCTAGCATTTCGCGAGGCTTTTCCGAAAAAACACTCAGATGAAAATTACTATTGCTTACCTGTCATAAATTTGCAGGAAATATACATAAATTGATGCAAAAAAAAACCAACCTGCCATAATGAGTATTTCGTACAGATATTATTCGATCGTAATGCAGAATTAACTTCCAACGGATAGTATTCAGGTACTTTAAAGAACACAAAACGTCCTAAACAATAACACTAAAAATCGATTGTTAAAACCATGAACAGTGAAATTGGATGAGTGCCAATTTCTCACTTTCCGCATTCTTCTAGTCAGGAGTTCAACTCTGTCTTAGAACGTGGTACCAGGAGATCATGAGTGTTATCTAAGTATATAGCTATGCTACTGGAAGACTGGTCTCGTGTTTGCGCATTGGTAATCTGCAGAAGTTCTTAGAAATTTTCCATGCTTTATTAAAAAGACCGAGTTGGAAAAGGACAACCTGCATCTTACGAGATCTAATCTTCCTCCTTTTCTGCCATCTTTTCTAGAAACATCATCACATCTGCTTCAATTCATGATCTCCTGGCCTTTCGCTGTGCAACAGTGACACTCTATAGCTAAACAGTGACTTACGATGCGACAACCTATATTTTACGAGCCACATAATTCAGATCACATCCTTGCTAAAGATAACATCGCATTTTCTACTCCGACACATGACCTCTGACCCTTCGCAATAGTGATACCCTATTGCTCCATGTTTTACAGTTTCTGAGCATCTCTATTAATCGGTCTTGAGGCGATTCTCTGACTCGATGCCCCTCTTTTAAATATGCATGGGTGGATGAGTGGGTGTGATGGATTTGTTGAAGTGCGTACTGCTAATGATGTGGTGATGATCGAGGGACGGTCTACTCTTGCGGAAGTTATGATGAATTTCGAGATTTGCTATGAATTATAGATGGCCACAAGCGATTAGTTATGGCATTTCTCGAGGAATGAGTCATCGCAGTGCTGCGATGATTGATCGATACTTGTTGATAACTTTCGAGGAAATTACCACACTAAAACACAACAGTTCTTGATAGATAAGTGAATAAAAACGCAAGAAATATTCTCTTTGCAGTGAATTGTATTGTGAAATAATCGGCATTCTCCACCCCTTCCCTTTTTCCCATTCAACCCGTTGCTCTTTGCCCCCATATCATAATTTTACCTGTGCACCTGACCAAGTATGCAATCAATAACTTGTCTGAAATTTCAACTTGTTACTTTATGAAAATTAAATTTTCTTCCCTTCAAATAGCTAAAAATGGTTCGTAATTCAATGAAAGGCTTTTTACTATTGTTTTGACAAATTGTTCGTTGCTCAGTTTCGCTTACAAAAGTAAGGCACGCTGTTCAAACAAAAGAGCATGCTCTGTAAAACGACAATATTTGTCAAAGTTTGATTTTGTATTTTTGTTGACAAAGCTTTGAGCATTCGCGTTGTTTTATTCACTTTCTTGCTGGGAAAAGTTTTTGTTTCAAATTCTCCAAACATTGAATTAAGTGATGTCTAACGGACGATTTTTCATTTCTCGTTAAGATTTTTGATCGTTTAAAATTTTGAGTTGGTTTCTCAAATATTTTTCTATAAATGCCGAAGTTTAAGAGATTATCTCTGAAGTTTTGTTAAATATTTAATATATTAGAATTAACGATGCTATTTATATTTTCGACTGTGCGTCTTTCTAAAGTTGTATTATTTATCCCTTGTACACCTTAGATATTATAACTGTACTAGAAATTATAAGAATAAAAGCCGTAAAGATGTAAGAAGGTTTGAGTATACGTACAGGAGCTGTAAGAAGGTTTGAGAATACGTACAGGAATTAAATTGCATAAAAAAGTTTTTTCGGATATTCTCTTAAAGCTTAAATAGTTCATTATATATGGTGTTTTTAATATTTGAACCAGATCCTTCCCTTTTAACACGTGCCCTTTCTTTTTGGATTATCAGAAATTGCATTATCAGAACCTTTTGTTCGAAACACCGATTGATAATTGTCATCTTCTGTTTCATATAGGCACATTTATCTTTTTCCAGTTTCTTTAATACTCTCTAGTTGCAGAAATTAAAATATCATCAGCATGAAGATATTCTCATATCATTACCTAAATATCAATAATAGCATTAGTACTGTAATCTTTTTCGCTTTATGAAGGTAACACGATATATACATCCACTCTTTTAAAATCTTTACTTAATTTTGCGTTAGACAATGCTACCCCTTACTACTGTACATCTTGCCTTCCATTAAGATTCTAGATATGCTCTGTGCAGTACAGATGTTATTTTCAGATTTCTGAGTTATACGTATTTTATGAATCCTTTTTCTTTTTTCACACTTGTTGCTACAATACCCTTTTTTCCTGAATTAATCATTAAATACTTGGTGTTCTAGTACATACTGTGTGAACATTAGAGCTTGAAGTCAAACTCCATCTGTCATTTCAATGTACTCTTTTAAATTAGGAGAAGCACATAGATCTACAAGTAAATATCAATTCATTGTATGATTCATTTTTGCATGTAATTATTCATAAAATTGTAAATATAAGTCATTCATTACAAATAAGCAAAAGTTTGCACAAAGGAAATTTATCATTGGTCAATATTCTTTTAATTAGCAGAACATTCATTCTCCAATACTGTTCTCTTCACATACTTTCAATTTCTATTTTTATGATATTGTTATCATTCGTCGATGTATTTTGGTGTACTCATAGTTCAATATAAAGCAAAATCCACAAATCACCTGTCGACTACTGTTGTATCAATTAAATGATTTCCTGCTTTGCATTACCGTTTCCACATGTTTGTCATATGGCATATTGCACTCAAGTTATTCCTTCTATTATGAAACGATGGAATCAAAATTTTCGCTTGTCACTTATCTCTTCCGAGAACGTATTTTCCTCTTGAAAAGGATAGTACTGTCTTATTTGAGATCTATATTTTTCCAATGTCATCTGCTTCGTACTTTTGTTGTCGAAGCAAAGATTGGTTTTCTTTTTAAAGAACAAATATCGAGGTACTGTGATACATTCATTCTTGCCTGATTTCAACTGCATGAATCATCTGTTAAAAATCACTGAAATTATCAAGAGGGAGATGTAGAAAGGGTGTTGTTGATACGGTAATGCTTTTTATATTACTCATCATTTTGCAGCAATTGTTTATGTTATGTATCACTGCAAACTGAGGCGTCTCTATGTTCTAAATCGTAATTATAGGATACTGTTTTTAGAACGAAATTAAGGAAAATTTTATTTTGACTAGATTTCATAACAAATATAGTTGCCAAATTTGATAATTGCATGATACAATATTTCACAATTGCTCCTAAATTATATTTTTAATGGAGAAGAGAAACTTCGATAATTCGAGAATCTAGTTTTCTCTGACTTTGTGATATGACTTTTTAGTAACATTCTTCCGCCCAATCATTAATAACACTGCTGCTACCCATTGATTGATGAGTTTGATAAAAGATAGTGATTAAAGGATGTTGGATTTATCACTTTCATTAATGAATCTCAGATATCATCATCAGCTGGATTGAATCGTTTAAGAGATTTCATATCTTCATATTTAATCAAAAATAATTGTTGACTTTCTTTTTCTGTAATTACCTCATTTCAGAAACTGTTTTTTTTTTTCTTAAATTTTATCAAAGTTATTTCTGACAATTCAATCATTATCTTAATTTAGCTATTCCTTCTTCTTTTTTTACTCAGTTCTTTAATTTTTTCTTCATAAGATATATGAAAAAATTTTTCTGAAAATTGCTTCTAAGAAAAATTTAAAGAAAGAATCGATAAAAAATATTGAAAAAAAATAGGCTGTATTGAATTCCAAATTTAATTATTTCTGTTTTCAAGTCTTGGGAATTCCTGGTATGGTTCTTGAAAGTTTTACCACTTATATTTGAATGTCATTAATTTCTTCTTCAAATATCATTAATTTCCTCTGCATTTTCATTGCTTTCAATAATGCTTTTAAATTTTTGTATTAACTGTTTATTATATATGACTTTCGATTGGTAATATTTTGAATTATTTCTAAACAGTTTGCTGATCAAGAATAGTTATATATCAGGCAATTTATTCTAAAAAAAAAAAGATTTGGACGGACTTATCATATCTTTTTCCTTTTTTTTTTTTTGTAACAATTTTTTTTATATGGTGACGATTCTTTCACTCGGGATGGCAAATGAAGTGGACAGTTTGAAGAATTGTTCTAACATTTTCTCTCACTTTTATTTTAATACCTGCAACAGTTATTTTTAATTTTTCATCGAGATTTATAAATTTCATGTATTTAGGACTGAATCATCGTTGTGATTCAAACTTTATCTTTCCAGAAAACAACAAGTTTCATTTCGTACATATCATTCTGTTTTTCATTCATCAAATCAGATGTTGAACTTTTTTCTCTTTTTGTTGCTGTGCATTTTCTCTTTGTCTTCTTTCTCACTTGAATTCATATTTATTATAAGAAATTATATTCGTTAATTTGTTAATAAGATTTATTTCCAGTTGCTATCTATCTAATCTTAAAGTAATTTTTCGTAAAGGTTATTGAAATTAAAATCTCCCAAATACATCTTATGAGCAAATTTCAGTGAGCTTCTAACATTTTTGACCTATCTTATTATATTTGTTAACAAAATGATAATCAAAAACTGATCCACTTAAAAGAAAGCATGCACGAAAACTTTATAGTTTCTTTTTGATGTTTAGCAGCTTTGCACATCTACAATTATCAATAAAAAGATCGGGTATATATATGAAATAGTGGGAAAAGACTGTGGAAGAAGTGAAACTCTTTTAGAGAAAGGATATTTCAGATTCCCAGCACACAAGATACTGAAGTTCTTTTTGTGTATCTTTTCTCAAACATAATAGTTGGAAAAAAATATGCATGAAAGCGGGTCTTTTCTAAAGTTTAAATCATTAACCTCAAATTAAAACATAAAATCAGTAAAAGCAATGCCTATTAACAAAAAATGAATAAAAATACTTCTCAATCAAACATCCAAAAACATCAATAACAAAAGAAGATAATAAAACTAACAAAAACCATATCCAAACAACAATGCAATCCTCAAAAAAAGTAATTTTGAAAGGGACATTGAAAAAAATCATCCAATCTAGAAAAATTTCTAAAACTATTATAAACTATAATCAACAAACATAACAAAATAATAAAACAAAAACAGCTGCTTCTGACAAGAAAAGGTTTTTTGTTTATCAGTATGACCATTCCTCGCGATGAAAAATGATTGCATGATTCTCACTATGCTTTTTCACCTGGTCTATAGTCGGTCATTGCAACTGTCATGCTGTGGTGACAGTTGTGATGACGTTAAATAAAAAATTATCTTTGCTTAAAATGGGCAATTGAAATTTAAAGCAGTTTTGTTTATTTGATTGTATATAATCATGTGCTGTTTATTATAGATATATAAGTTATAAACAGCACATAAGTATGGAATAACTTTCTCATATGTTATCTTATATGCTGGCTATTTTTACCTCTCAGTTTAAAAACTGAACGGTAGATTGTGATTCTAAATAAAAAATAAATTTTTACGGCAAAAATATAATTTGCTTATCAATAATAAAGATTCCTTAATTACAGCGTTAACCATGATCCTGTCATCAACATTTTACGCCTTGTAAGTGCATTTCTTCTTACTTTTTTTTATCATTTAATTGATTAGATTAATTATTTATGAGAATTATCCCTCGAATTATTAGTTATTGCATTTCAGTCTCCCACTGCATATCACTTTTAGGTTTTTCGTCAGTGCTGTTGTCATTGTCGAAGCAATGCCTGCATCCGAATCGACATATTCTGTAATCATCATCCGAGTTAATGATACCACTTGTAAGATTGAGGTATGACTAGAAAAATTTCCATATTTTCCGGAAATTCTTCAAATAGATTTCAAATCTTTTAATATCTCATAAATTATGTAAACAAATTAAAAGCGTTCTTTTTGCAATGGAATTTTAATATCTCAGAAACAAAGTTTCATATTTATCTTGTATTAACTAGCTCTTCGATACGGAGCCAAGTAACGTATCTTAAAAAATCAAATAATAATTGTTATCATTATGAGATGATAATAATCATTCATAGGTGAGGAAAATTCGCGGTATGTCGAATTGTAGCAATTCCTTGGCTTTTTAGATGAAGCAATTTTCATATAGCTATTCATTCTTTTAACTTGCTTGCTTCGCTATCACACTCAATCGATGTGTATCTTGATTTTTAAGTAAACAAGAACAAATAATGAGCAAAGTAATGAATTTTATTTTGCAGAATGGTGTCGTTTCGATCAATGGTCAAATGATTGGCAATTTAACGGAGGAACAAAAAGAGGAGTTAGAAGCCTACAATGTCCAAACACGCGGTTGGATCAAACAACTGCATCAGAAAATCGAAGAGGTAAAATCCATCGATTTGACTTACATTAGTTATTATAAAAAGTAGGAAGGGCAAATGAAAGTTACCCTTAAATATTAGAACTGCATAGCCATTTGGCCTCATCATTAGTCTTTTTAACGAATTTGTTAAAATTTGGCTATCAAACTATCAGAATTTGTTCCCACACAATTTTAATTAATCAAGATTTGATTAATAGAAAACTCGTAATTTGTATTTTCTATATCTCATTTGATGTTCATTCCAGAAAAATTAGTCTCAAGATATTTTATCAGTATGTCATCAAGTAAATCAATAATGATCGACAAATTCATTTTCAGCTTTTTAAAAGCTTTTTCGGATCGATAAAAAGTATATGGGACCGTACACCGATTTCTGGTTCGGAACCGTCACCGCAATCATCAACACCAGACAATATTATTACGGATAACTTGGACGATCAGAATCGCAAATTGGAAGATCAAGATGGCAGTGAAAATTCTTCACCTTTTGGCAGCTTAAAGCTGCCATCATTTTGCAAAGTTAACTAATTGCTATAGATGGCATGTTGTAATGGCGCTGTGATTCACAATTTGTGTTAAATAGCGCTGTGATTCACAATTTGTGTTAAATATTTTCATCTATGGAATTTTGATTCAATTTTCTTTTTATTTAAAAATATATTTTCTTGAAAACTCATATCATTACTAAGTCATATTAAATTATGGATTATTATATTATTATATTCAATAGCCTTACTTATGCAAAGAAGATGTTATTAATAAACGGACAGAAATAACATAAATTTCATTTGTCATTTGCATCATATGTGAATAAAGAAACAAAACAGTATGATTTTATCTGCGTACTGCACTAAATGATAATTGTCAATTCTGCTTATGTCTAAAAGCATTAGCTAGTGATAAATAATAGAGAAAGTGCTCAAAATCAACATGCTGTAAATATTCGCAGAAATTAAATAGATTGATGCTGCTTTTCCTTTATTCAACATTTCTAAAAAGTTTCTATGGCGCTGTGATATTTTTGACGCATAAGATACTATGCACAGAATCAGCCAGAAATTTGATGGAAACAAATTGTTTTGAAAACATGCATTTTTCATGAGTTTTCAATCATTGTTAAAGATATTTCTTCCCAACTACCAAAGAAGTTTTATGATTGCCATCGAAAAACTTTCAGATCTTCCTGACAAAATAACAACTGAAGAGAGTAGAACATCCAAATCATCTTTATTAGATCTTTCAAGTATTATTTTTTTATTGCCTGAGTTTCTTTTTTAAGTAAAAAATAGCCTGATTCGGAAACTAATGAGTCAATTTCAATGAATATCTTTGCAATAAATTCGACATGTTGAATTCTTATTCCATCTATAAAAATATATCATATATTTCAGAGAAAGTAATATCAAAGTTTATCAAAATCCTTCGGTTGTAGATTCATAATATCTGTTGATTCAGAAAGCTAATATCTCAAACACTAGAAAGTTGGAAACTTTATGCATGGAATTACAAATTTACCTAATCATTTTCGAAGTTGGACTTGAGATCATATTCTCCCATTGCTTCTCTCTTTGGACAAATAAATTTTGGTTTTTAAAAATGATGATATGTATGAAGGCAATATTGCGCAGAACAATATCAATGAAATCAAAGCTTACAATGCGCGAATATACATAGCTACTTGAAGTACTAATCGAACAATCACTCTAGTAGCTGGTTTCTTCTGAATTTTCCGTAGGAAAATGGAATACGTAATGAAGCTGTTATATTCGTAAAGTGAATGATTAGAGGAATTGTGGGACGAAACGTCTTCAACCTATTCTCAGACTTTCGATGAGTATGATGTCTTGCTTGCTTGAATAACATGTAGACATTAGATATGAGCTTCGAGTCGGCCATTTTTGGTAAGCAGAACTGGCTCTGTGCGATGAACCAAACGTTAATTTTTTTACAAGATATCATAGGCAAGTTCATCCTTCTGATTCCATTCTAGAATTTGATATAAAAAAAATTATCCGGACAATCAGATACCAAGCATAAAGATAAATAGATAGATGGCCTCTCAACAGAAGACTTATACTTTATTATTTGCTAACTCTGATTGGCAAGCTCATTTGATTTTTGTTGAAGGTCAAATTAGAGATAATCATCTCAAAAGCAGTAATCCTCCAATGCACTTACATATTTGTTTTTCATTTATTTTTACAGACTATGAAAAATAATGTTGATGATATGTTTGGTAAATACGATACATTTTGACGAAATCCCTATGAATTATTCTCGGAAAAAATCAACGATGTATAGATTTGATAGTGATTTAGTGCAGCCAACGGAAAAACTAAGAAAAATTGTCACCATAGATTCGGGATTTAAAGTCTCTTCCGAAATTACAACCATAGCATGGAGTGATTCTACGATTTATCTTTAATTAAAAGATTTGTATGCGAAAGATTTTTTTTTTTTTGCTTTCAGATTAATCATGAGCTCAAGCATATAAAATTGGAAAAAAATATGAACTTGAATTTAAGCTTATGTTTGAGCCAGTGTTCGTGTATTTCAAGTTTGGATAACTCTGATTTCAGGAAGCAAAAATTACTTCAGTTGGCCGAAAAATGGATTATAATAATAAATAAGAGGTTGTGAAAAAAAAAATACAATTTCCTATATTAAACTTCTGGGAAGGCGTCATGACGGAGCCTAAAAGAAAGTAATGTGTTACAAGTTAGATCATAATTTTTGCAAAAAAAACTATCCATATAAAAATCGGAAAAAAATCTGTCCTTGGGTTACCGACTATGTAGATTTTTCCATCATTTTTGTTTTTCGCTCTCTAATGACTACAGAAATGGAATTTGAGTAAAAGTTAACCTTGGTTTTTTGTGAAATTTTGGTTAATTATCAACAGCACAAAGCGATATTCAGAAAAAAGTTTGTTCGAAGAAAAATTTTTTTCTGCTTTCGGATGATTTTGGTTTTTATGTCTCTTGTCATTTCATTATCTTTTTTTCTTTTTCAAGCTAAATAGCAATATTAGTTACATGAGACTAATTCAAGACCCTTACTTCTTGTTGAAAGCATTAATGGAATTCTCAAACGAAATTTGATCAATATAATCAGATGTTAATTGAATATTTGAAATAAATCTCTTCATATTTACCTAGGT
Source organism: Onchocerca flexuosa (assembly GCA_002249935.1). NCBI lineage: Eukaryota > Metazoa > Nematoda > Chromadorea > Rhabditida > Onchocercidae > Onchocerca > Onchocerca flexuosa. The sequence continues at coordinate 463,456 of KZ270000.1, read as the reverse complement.
AACATTATTTTTCGCTTTATTTTCATCATTATTAATTATTGACATCTCTAAACAATCTCGAAGTTACGAAATTTGCTTTTCCACTTTTTACCATTAAATTGCTGTTGAATCTAACTCTTGTCTGTTACTTTTTTAGCAGATCCGAAGAATTACACTTTGTGCCACACATGTTTTGAGATAATCAATTAATAAGTAAACAGAAATCTCTATTATTTTTACAGAAATTATTTTTACAGAAATCTCTATTATTATTAATGTATAATTTCATGTTTCAGATATAAGACCAAATTTTATTTGAAATTTTCCGAATGCTTCTAAGAAGAAGAAAAAATTCCTTGCTGTTCTTTCTTGTACTTATTTAGTTTGAAGAAGAGTAAACAAGAAAATGCAGAAACTGTCTGAAATTTCTTACTCCATGAATATTTAAGAAATTTGCCATTAGAATTGCTGTTAAAATATTCATTAACCTGCAAGGTTAATGAAATAAGTGACTTCTCTACTAATTCATATCCCATCAAAAAGAAATTTAAAACGATTGAAATAAAAACAGTTATTCCCGTAGTATAATGAGAAAATCAGTTTTTTGTAATTTGGAATAATTAGAAACTTAGAACCTTATATTCCAATATCTACTTAAAGAAAAAAATGGTCGAAATTAGAAGAAGATGAAATTAAAGTAAATAACAGAAGTTACTTGCAATAGAATATCCGTCTTACGGTATAAATACTCTTGAAGTTTTCCGAAGCTTCATTTCTAATAATTAAGTACATTCTAGATGCTTTTAATAAATATTTTATTCGAAACTTCATATATTACCAGGTGCGTCACATTCTTATTCATTGTTTCTATGAATATGAATTTGTAGCAGTAATGAAATTTACTCACAGCCGAGACTTTTTTGCCTCAAATTTCATTTTATTTTGAATCAGTATTTTTTCATTTTATTTTGAATCAGTATTTTTTCATTTTATTTTGAATCAGTGTTTCAAAATTAGGATTTTTTTGAAGATTGATTGGTCTCATCGCATCTATACTGATCTTCATAATATTGATCAGGGTATCTCGTTTAATTAATCAACCAAATAGATCGTTTTAGACATGTTTCACTTTGATTATTTCTGGGCAGTTATGCTGCAATGAAAAGTTAAGATACAAATTGTAATGATTTGGCTTGATCCGAAAGCGAAATGATCACAACGATCCTCTCACCTTCATATGTATATTCATGGTGCTTGATGATGTACGTATCTGTTGATTATTCATAGCTGAAGTGTCATGTGATGGATACTGCGTGCTGTGAAGACTTCGAGAAATTTTGACAAAAAATTGAAAGACAGATTATATCCCTATAAATGCAATAATATTTTTTTTCTGCACTTTTTTTTTGTTTCTCATTTATGGCAATAACTTTTTGTGAATTCTTAATGCATATTAATGTGCTGGAACTGATAAAAATGAATTCAAGACTCGACAAAAGTTATTAATGAGTCATTTCCCACAAACTTTTTATTATTCAAAGAGGAGTTGTGTGTCGGTGAATAAGTTCCAACCTTCTAAAGAATTTTCTCTCGCGATCTTTTTCATGGTATTGTTTGAAGTTCCGTCGTTACTTCATTTTCAGTGTTCATATAAATGTGACAAAATCTTTAAAAACGATCGAAATAACATTGTAGTGCTATTTCTTTAACATATGATAGCATAACAGCATTTCGCTCATAAAGTTCTTCAATTCTTTTTGTCTTGTGAATATTTGCTCACTGCAAAAATCATTCTTTACTCAATTTAAGGACAGTTCCTGGATTATCTTTTCTTTTTCAGCATTCTGAATACGATCGATTTTATGACCATTGCTGTCAGGAATAATAAAGTTTAGTCAAGTTCTTTTCATTGATTTCTGATTCTGGAATCAACTCGAATTGATTACAATTTCTCTTTCTCATTATGGTATCAGCCATTCAAGCAACTGTTATTACTTTTATATTATCCGATTTCATTTCTGGCACATATTATGATAACAGTATCATTGGTAAGGTATTATATTGATTATTATTGAAAAAGCACATTATTTACACACTTCTTACCACATCACTTTTCCATGTCCTTTTTCATTTTTTCCCGTCAATGTTTTGGAAGAATGAGTTTTGAAGTCTCATTACTCGATCTTGATTAATGATAAAGAAACCTAAAAAACCAGATATTTTCGAATGGATAAGCAAAGAAGAAAGACAAGAAAGAGTGAAGCCAAAATAGGGTACTACTAATATCAGCAGTAAATACTACTTCAAGTACAACTTTCCTGACGTTATTTTTATTGTTATCACTGTTATCACTACTATTTAAGTAATTCATTGAGGGACTGGGAAATTTCGCCTGTTTTCTCTGAATTTCATTTAGAAGACATTTTGAAACGATGGACAAACTGCAAATAGAAATTCAGTTGTGAAGAATACGTATGTATCGAAGCACAGTTTTCGACTTCTGCTTTGGATAAATTCTTCAACTGATTTTTGAGGAAATAAATTCAGTTTCACTCACAAGGGATCATTTAAAGAAATGCATTGTATTAAATGAAGTAAATCATAATTAATTATGGATACATTATTAATTGCACTGCATAGAGTTATTGTAATCTTAGAAAAAAGGTTGAGAATGAGCACATAAAGGCAAATAATTATCTAATTAACATCGTTATCATTATCTAATTATTGTGATCATTGTTACCCATCATTACTTGCAATTATTACCATTATCACCGAATAATGATTATGCATTCAATTATTTTTCTATGATTCCACAAAAGCTTTAATTACTGGTCTAGGTATTCCGGAAGTGGAATGCATGGAAAATCAGATGAAGTTGACGTTCCGCACGGTAAAACCATTCAGAGGCCGCGTTTTCGTGAAGGGTATGGTTGATAAAGATCAATGTGTGAATTCATTTATTGGTAATATGGAACTTGAGATTCAATATGAGATAATTAATGGACAGTGCAATATGCGACGCTCCAGGAAGGTTAGCCGTTACAGTTTCAAGCATAATTCATTGAGTATAAAGCCAAGAAAAATAAGTAATTGCGATTTCTGCCGTAATTTGGGTTTTTCATATTCAAGCTATCATTTCTCCATTCATTCAAAATAAGAATTTTTTTTTAACTGTTTACTGAACTGATAAATTTATTTCTCTTCATCAAAAGATAAATTTATTTAAATTTAATAAGAAAGGCATATTTTTGTAGTATTTAATGATTATGCATGTTCGTCTGGTCTTTAAATTTCTGCGATTTTGAATATTTGAGATAGTATTTTATTGGACAAAAATTTGAATCCTTCGTTGGTAATTGACCTTATATATCTTTGCTGTTAGTTTCTGCGTTTTTTATCCTAAATGATAAATGTTTCAAGCTATTTAATTCTCAAAATTAATATCTTTAGACTGATAGTGCATCTTTTGATCCAATTAGCGATATTCGAAAAATAGGGTCTTTACCCTGTAGCAGTTCTCACAGCTTTGCTGTTATTCGTCACAATATGTTGACGTATAATCAGTCAAAACATTCTAATTATTTGCAAAGTAACAGTAACAGTATTTTGAAAAGCTTGGCAAATCTGCAACAGAAGAATCAAATCAAATAATAAGTATACTCACTGATAGTAATTGTTGCCGTGCTTAAGATATCCTAATCAGCAGAGCAATGTTTGCTAAAAGTTGAATAAATCAAATTAAAAAATGATAAAATTTAATTGAAATGAAACATAACGATGACAAAAATAATTTAGACAAACAATGAATTAAAAGAAAGTAAAAAGCATGAAAAGAATGAATTAGCTTCCTGAATCCTGAATCTTGCTATCTAGAACATCCTTCTAATAATGGAGATTCTTTCTTCACCTTCTTTCCTTTCCTATATCGCTTTTTATTCTTTTGTATATTCCTCGAATGTTTCACTGAATTAGCAGTTAAATTTTGCAATTTCGAGATCAATATTTCAAAATTTAGATATTTTTATGCAAAAAAAAAATTATTTCGCTAAAACTTATACACAATTTAAAGGAAAAAAGCGGTGATATTATGAGAACTGGAAATATTGAATGTAGCTTTGGAAAAACAAATTTATTCGAGAAATAATAACACTATCGCATGATACTGCATCAATTAAGTTCTTTAAATACACAGTTTTCAGAATATTTAATAATCAGTAAGTAAATAGGAAGTGAATGGTGTAAAATTAATAACTGGCTTTTCAAACTTTCCAGAAAAATTACTGTGGCAACCTCATTGTACTGTACATTTTATGGAAATTTTTCAGGAATTTGTTTAATAAGGACGCAAAAAACCAGTTAGTACTTCTATTTTAAAATATTGAATGTTCTTTTTTCGGCAATTTCATTCAATATTTAAGGTTTCAGAACAGAAAGCAAAATGTAAATGAGAAATATAAGCACTATGACTTCAATTAATGATTTCTAATAACCTTAAAATAACCGATGTGTTCTGCACAACCCTTTCTTTTGCAACTAAATTATAATATTTTAATGTTGCATACAAGCAGGATAATCGTTGAGCTTTGCAAAAATACAAAATAAAAGATTTTTGAAAAGTTTATAAATCAAAATTTGTTTTCTTTTTAAGTTAATTATTTGTGTCCTAATGATAGTGGGCATTTTTAATCAATTTTTGATCTCAAGTAATTTTGGACAAAATTCATGTATGCATTTCTAACCACATTACTTGAATATTCAATATATCAAGAACTGCTCTTTCTATTATTATTTATGTCCTAATGATAGTGGGCATTTTAGTTATTTATGTCCTAAAGTTAATTATTTATGTCCTAATGATAGTGGGCATTTGATACTTCGAATTTTCGATATCACGAATTTTAAAAAGAAATTATGTGTCTTTAATCTTTTTTTAGTATCCTTATTTAAATCCAACATTTCATTAAAGGAATTTTTATAGATTAGCCCTGAATTAAAAGGTATCGAGCAATCTCTTACTGTAATTGTCTCGTTTCACGATATTTTCATCACGAAAATTGACCGTGCATTTCGATGTACCTGCTTTTACATCGAAGCTGATCGAGTTGTTACTAGTAGATTTGACGTCAGGTGACCCGATATTACAATTTCTTAGAGAACTTGCTCAGTAACATATTGTTCCATTAATTAAATGGCAGAGAAATATTGTTGGCAAATTAGATGTAACATCATCTCACTATATGATGTAATTAAGCATGATTCCGACAACCGATTTGATTGATACTGCTCGGATGCCTCATTGTACCTACACTGTTCGACGAGATTCTGTAGTCGGGAAAGTTGTCTCATTTGCAATCGTTGGCGAACCTGTTTTTCACGTCTGGAAGTGCGATAGTGGTAATATTTCAGTTCGGTGCAACAAGTTATACGAAGGTGGATGGTCTTACAAATGAATGAATAAGAAACATCAATTCTGATCACAAGTAAGCTTCTTTTATTTAAATGATCACTCATTAGAATGATTTTTTCAGATATGTTTTCCATTCTTGTGCACAGTTGCTTCGTAGAAGATGGCAAGGGATATGAAAAAAAGTTTCTTATCGACGAGCGCGGGTATGAATTTTTGTTCCCAATAAAGTTTCGATTTTTTTATTCATCTAGCAATACGAAAGGCAAGAATAGTGAAGTGACATGAATGTCATGTATAAGTTTCCAACTTCTTCAATCTTTAGCTGTGCGATTGAACCAACAATTATGCCTGATTTGACATATAATGAAGACAGAAATATGGCTTTCTCTAAAGTAAATGTCTTCAAATTTGCGGATAAGTTGACCATTTACTTTCAATGCGCTCTTTCTACTTGCATGCGCTCAGAAGAAAGATGCAATGAGAAAATTGTTAGTGTTAAAAATGATTTATTGAATCAACAAAATATTCTGGAAGCAATTGTTTAAATTTCAGCCTATTAAAAAGTAATATTATTGATTAGTTTCGACTGTTATCACAGGCGACTTTTCGACTATTTTTAAAAACGATTTTAAGCAATAAATTTAATTTTCTGCCTGGAAATCAAAATTGATTGAATATGTTCGAAGACAAGAATATTCCTTCTGTAGAATAATAAGATGATGAAATTCTTAAATGTGCTTAAAAAATTCATTCCTTAGCCTCCAATCTGTATTAATGATCAAATGGAATATTTTGGAGAGGAAATAGCTCAGAAATTTGGGAAAGAGGAGATAGTAGAAAAAATAGCAGGCACAATGTCGAAATATCGAAAGATACGAAACGCTGTCATGCCAATCTCATCAATTTTATTAAAAAACCAAACTTTATCGAACGGACATAACTATATGATGGATTTGTTTGCCGATAAAATTGTTGTGTTGGACTTGGAAGAAGAAAAATCGAGTGGTATAGCAAAAATATCATCTCAGGTAAAATTGTTTGCAATAAAATTATCTTCAATACGATTTATCGTTATTGAATATAATAGACATAATTTTTATGCTTGAATTGAATCATTTTTTCATAAAAGAGCAGCGATGGCAAACAATAAGTGCATCATTGTGCTAATCTTAATTATAAATTACTTTTGGTTTCATCCATATTTTTATGGTTTTTGAACTGATTCTATGATATTTTAATCAAACAAGAGTAAAATGTAATATTTTTCATTTTTTCAAGCTGGAAAACCAACTACAAGAAACACATATGTGGCTACATACTGGTGATAAACTTTGCTTGAATTCATCGATAATCATATTGATAAGTATAATCGTTTGTCTATTATCTATCATATTGGGCTGTGCATTTGTTGCGATCCTTTTGAAGAATAAAATAGCTGATAAATTGTTTTTGTAAGATAACAGATTTGCAAAATAAATGGCTCACTGATGTGCTCATTCGATTCCTTTCGTTATTGCAGAATTATAATCAAACTTGACACTAATTTTTTAATAATTTGCTCAAGTTTGTTCATAATTAACTTACTCATATTTCTTTTAATTTACAAGCACAATTGATTCAGGTTTTAAATTCTATATTATATTGGTTATTTTATGAGAAGAATATTGTGTTTGGAAAGTTAATTCTATTGTTTTCGATATTTTTATTGGAATAAAAAGTCGAAAAGAAATCGTTTACACTGAGATGTGTTAAGATTTGTGGTAGATCGCTTGACTTTGGTATAAGGATGGAAGACTAATCGAACAACCCAGTAGCTGGTTCCCTCTGAAGTTTCCCTCAGAATAACTGAGTACGTAATGAAGCTGTTATATTCGTAAAGTGAACGATTAGAGGAATTGTGGGACGAAACGTCTTCAACCTATACTCAAACTTTCAATGAGCGTGACGTCTCGCTTATTTGAATAACACGTAGACATTAGATATGTGCTCCAAGTGGGTCATTTTTTGGTAAGCAGGACTGGCTCTGTGAGAAATGTGTTCTTTGTTTATCTTTTTCTTCGATGGATTGATAAGTGGGCATGCACTATACATCAGAAAGATAAGAAACCGAATTAGGTAATTTGTATGAATTGTTAATTGATAAATTGCATGATTTGGTGAATAATTTTGCACCATATCATGCACGTTTATCAAAAAAAAAAAAAAAAATCATAGAATTAGCTGCAAGGAGATGAGGGTGCAATAACAAATCCTGTGTTATCATTGTATTATTTTATATTATATTTTCCATTTACAAAACATTATTATGTCTTTGAAATTCATAAGTGATGGATAACTTTCAAAAAGACCAATTTGATTTCATATTTCCACTATAATATATTCAAATCTTCGTTTTTTAAGATTCAATCCAGAACTGTATGCAGTATGAGAAGCTTGTGCCAAGATAACGTATTCAAGGGATCATCACATTCAGTCACCACTTATTTCCACTTCATAAATAGAACCCGTGTTTTTCCTGTTGACTTACTGTTATAACTTTTTTGCCGTATTCTTATCAATTTGCAATTTTTTTTTCGAACCGATATTGCTTGGCTTCTAATGCAGGTTTAAATCAATTTATATTTTTTTCTTTTTATTTTTTTCTGAAGCTTAATCAAACAATTTTAAGTTCTATTGGTTTAAATCCTGCATCTCATTAGTCGCGATTACTCAAATAACTTCTATAAACGAAGTTCAAGTTGAATACTTCAGAAAAAGAAAAAATTAATTCAGTAGTTGAAGAGCTTTATAGATTTGAAGTAGTGAAAAATATACCAGTCTCTTTCATTATATACAATAACAATTGGGGAAAAGTTAATGGATTGTGTTAATAAAAAAGTTAGTAGAAATATTTACATAGAATTAACAGACATCAACATTTCCGCTAATCCAATCAGTGAGTGATATCATAAATCTTATCAACATTCAATTACTAGCTGTACCCGGTCAAGCAGAGCGTCGCCGATTCAGCTAATCTATAGGGAACGACATACTTTGCGTGTCAGGCTCCAGCTAATTCAAATTAATAAAAACATTAATGTTCGTTTGTTCAAAATCCTAAACTTCCAAAAGTTTTCAAACACACGCTTTATCTATATTAATTCAAAATCTTAGATGTCGGACTTTTCAATTACAGTACGTGCTATGGCATCTCTGGCAGATCGAGTGAATTCAAAAATTCCGTTGGATAATTAATCGTTTCATTTGCTTCCACAATACATCGACGAACTTGTATATGACTACCTCGCTTGAATTTAGACTGAATAGCTCGTTCATTCAACAAATCGTAATGTTTTTAATTAGTTTGGATACAGGGAAATACTTTTTCAACCAACTCTTCCTTTGACGTTACTAAATTGTAAAAGTTATGAGGCAATTAAATCCATCCTAAGGTCAGATACCGGCATCTTTTCGTTCCCGATTTATAGTAATTGATATGAGGATATCCCAGTTGATCGATCGTTTTGCAGCTGGACATGTTGTAGTTAATTTTAACATCTTTACATAGTATTTCAGGCAAGCATTTATTTCGTCCGCTGATATCAATTGAGGAATTGCAGATAATATTTGTCTGAAATCTCTTGCAAGCAATACTAATGCTTTCCCAAATGGTCTGATTTTTTCATGTAAATCTTGCATCGATCGATCAAGAGCCTCGACCGATTTTTTGTGCGCCATTATGCATTCATTCCAAACGATAAGTTTGCATTTTGTAATATTTTTGCCCCATGTTTTGGAAATGTTGCATGTAGGAGTTTCAATTGCATTTTCAATGGCACTTTCAAAGTGGAATGGAATGAGCAGTTAACCTGGTAGCAATGTTGCAGCCATTCCGGCGATGCAGGAGCTAAGGCTATGTCATTTTGGAATCGAATTGATGCCAGAATCAATCTAATTAGGAATGTTTTACCAGTTCCTCTTGGCGCATCTAAAAAGAAGATTTTTCCATACCCTTAGCGACAGTTTGCATTATTTGGTCGTAAATGTCTTTTTGCTCAAATCATATTTGATTGCACATGTGACAAAAGATCAGTCGTGTTGTAATTTTGCAATTCTACATCAAACGAAGCAGCAGCAGTTCGATTCGGTGATGGCATTCCTAATTGATGGAGAACTTTTTTCGCGATTTGTAAGCACAAGTTATAGATAGATAGGTAAAAATAAACAAATAAAGGTATAATATGAAAAAAATTTAAATAAAAAAAGGATTAGTATCAATTATATTAAATTATAAGTCGCTAATACTTCTTAGATGCTGATGTATTTAAATAGTTAATATTTTAGCGCTAAATTTACATCAAATTAAGATTAAGTCGGAGAAGATTAACTGAGCAAAAAGTTTGAAACTAAGAAATATTTAGAATTGACGTGATAAAATTCTTTTTTCAAACAAATTAAGCTAATTTTTATTAAAGAAAAAGAATTTCAAATTCAAATTAAAGCAGATACTAAAATTTTTTCTTCAGATTCCCTATAAACGCAAAAATTTTCATATTTATCTGCCATATAAGAAAGCATTTTAATTCCGTTCATCATTTCTCCTTCTTTCTTGGATAAATCTACGTAATGTAATAAGCATAACAATAGAGAGAGGGAGAGATGAGAGGTAGAAGGAGGTTGAGAGAAAAAAGGAAGGCAGAGTCAATGAACTATGCCCCCTCACGTACTTTTCGTTGTCACGCTTGTAACACGTGAAAAAAAAGTATGTATGTATAAGAGCACGCGCCTATCTGAATGCAAAGTTGTTTCAATCGGTGGAGAACTTGCAGAGACCATTGAGAAGTAACAGGTAGCATTTACATTTTTATTTAAATGAATTATTATTTATAATGATTTTTTATTATTTATTATTTTTTACGATTTATTATTATTCATTACTTCTTATTCAGTATTTATTATTATTTATTATATTTTATTATTTGATTTTTTCATTTATTTTTTTTTATTTTTTGGTTATTTTTTCGTTGCTTTTTCATTACTTTTTCACTACTTTTTGACTACTTTTTCACTATTTTTTCGTTACTTTTTCACTACTTTTTATCTACTTTTTTATTGCTTTTTACTACTTTTTCGATAGTTTTCCAGTACTTTTTCATTATTTTTTCGCCACTATTTCACCGCTTTTTCGCTACTTCTTCATTACTTTTTCGTTATACACTGTTTATTATTATATTTGTTCTATACTTTGTAATATTTCATCAGAATTCTCTTACATGTAATGTTTATGATCAAATTTGTCCTATATCTTGTCTATGGTACGTAAAGTACTTTTCAAAAAAATCGATACGAAATTTCCTGTAGAATTAATTTAGCATATTAAATATTTTCGTGGTATTTATTTGCCACAAATTATTACTTATTGCTTATTATTATATTTAATTATTAATTATTACTTTTTAATTATTATTGGAGAAATGGGAGGAAGAAGAAGAATGAGACAAAAAAAAAGGCGGAGTCAATGAACTCCGTTCCTCACCTACTTTTAGTAGTCACGCACGTGACACGCGAAAATAGTAGGTAAGTTTATATAAGAGCATGCGTCTTGCATTCGAATAGGCATTCGAATAGCACGCGTCTTGCATTCGAATAGGCATTCGAATAGCACGCGTCTTGCATTCGAATAGGCATTCGAATAGCACGCGTCTATTGGAATGCATGCGGAGACAAGTAGCAATTGACATTTTTATTTATAGAGATGGTTAAACTTTTCTTGATTTTTCTGGAAAAAATTAAGATACCATTCGCGTTTATTGTAAATATTATTGGAATGGACGGAAACAGCAGTTGTTTTAGCAGTAATATTGTTTCGATTGTTCGCATTTTGTCTGAAAGATTCCTGCTAGCTGAAAAAATGTGTATTGTCAGGTAGAATCAGGTTGAAATCAGCGATTACTACCAGCCTAATTGCCAATGGTCAAATGATTTGAATTACAGGCCTATTTGCAGAGATTATCCAATATTCATTCATTTGGAAATGCTATAAAACTCGGGAATAAGCATTCAATATTTCAACATTCCCTGTATTTCATCATTCTTTTCCGGTGCTGAATTTTAATTTGATCACGATCAATCTTAACCATCATTTGTTAATAATGGAAAATATCAGCAATCGCTCAATTTTTTTTAAATGAATTTAATTCTAGAAAATAGTAAGGAATGTGGTGCAATGAAATTTGATTGATTTTGTAATCCGTAGATTGGCCTAACGTTGTGAATTGCTGAATGATTTTATTTTGAATCCTTATTTCTAACAACTCGAGCTCAAAAACGATAAATTATGTAACAAAATAATTTTATTTAGCTTATTTTCAGAGTATGAATTCAGAAAGCACGACATTTTGAGATTTCTCAGAAATGCGAAAATTGTTTTCCATCAGAAATAAGTTGAAATATATTTCAAGGATTTCCGTTTTTATTCAAATTATTCAATAATGAGAATAATTTAAATTTCAAACAAAGATGCATATGCTCTTTCATGCAGACTGATCAAAATTTTCAAAGTGTAAATATATTTTTTTATTGATTCATTATTGTTTTAGAGTTCAAAATTAAAACGAGCTGTCTAACTTGTAATTAAAAAATTCGAAATTACTGAAAAAAACTGAATTTTTTTCTAATGAATTCTTTATAATATAAAATGTTTTCTGATAAGTTCACGTTGTGCGTATTTTCTTAAGCTCTAAATAACTGCTATGTAGGAATTTATTTAGAATACCAGGAAAATTCTTGTTCGTGAAATGTTATCAAAAAATGCCAAATTCACTGTGATTATTTAAGAAGCACTAAGGTTAAGTTGATGAAAGTTGATAAGTGGCACATCCGTGCGCATTATTTGCTGTTTCAAAATTGTTTATAAATACCAGAAGGAAAATAAATATTGCATTAAAGAGGATTGCGTAACTAAATATGATTTATGATCAGAAATCCTAGACAAAATTGTCACTTGAAATTTGAAGATATTTCGATCTATTTCATTAGATCTCTCCTTATAATGATATGTGAAAATCGGAAGAAGAATGAATTATGATCTGGTCAAAATTATTTATTAGAATCCTCACAAATTTTCATTTATCAATTGCAAAGACAGATTTTTGCATGAAATTTTATGAATGTCATGATCCTTTGTTCACCCTTCTCTTTTTGTTTATTGTTGACACTTGGATTTTTCTAAATCTCAAGCGATTTCATTCGTTTCTGCGGAAAATTTTCGCGTAATTTATTACTTTGCACCGTATTTACACTTTAGCTAATAATATTTAATAAAACTAATACTATTATTGCTGTCACCGTTAGCACTAACAAATAGAAAATCCATGTTTTAATAACTATTATTTTTATGTTGTATGAACTCCCGATTTTGATTCCCACGTCGTCATTAACGAAGTTTGTGACGATGCTGCACGTTGGTTGCGCAGTGCACGTTGTATAGGACATACCAGTTCAATATGTTTGTTCAAATAACTTTTCAATGCAAATAATTTACCACAACCCGAACATTCATATTTTTTGATGCCTGCAACAACGTCAAAATTTAAGTTCTTGAGGCAAAGAAGTCATTAACAACACGTTAATGACGGAAGCATTGATGAGTTGTTAAGAGAGATTTTCGCATTTTTCTATTTTTAATAGAATTTACAAATTCAGAATTTGTGACAGATTTCGAATCTCTCAGATTAGTAAAAAGTGTACTGAGTGAATTGTAGCGAGAAAGAAGAAATGGAATGAAGCAACATAAAGCAGAACAGGAAGTTCTTCAGTATTTTAGTTATTTCAAGCATTATTTTAATTTTGGTCAGAGGATATATTTATTTCAACTCAAAAAGTCGAATAATTCGTGGGATGATAACAACACGAGCAATAATCCCTGTCACTTGCACAATGAAGCGTATGATAATTTATTAGCTTATATGTTTAATAAATTCATGCAAAAATGTGCATTGCATCGTTAACTTGTAGCTTATTTAATCCTACTTCCTTAGGCTTTGGTAAGATTTCATTGTTTGCAGCATTCTTCGGTAATTTATCATAATGTCTGTCCTCGTTCGCCTTGGCCAAAGAAATGAAGGATTTTGGCTCTAAAAGGCTTTGAAAAATAATGGAATTGGTTTCGGCTGTGTAAAATCAATTATTGGAGTTAAAAAAAAGCCCTACCGGAATGAGTATGCATGTGAGCGCGAAGATTGCTACGATCAGCGAAAGCTTTCCCGCAATGTGCGCAACCGTATGGTTTTTGACCCGTATGAGCACGCATATGACCTTGCAGAAGCCATGGTCGTGAAAATGTTTTGCTGCACTGCGTGCATTTATGTGCTGCTTTGTGGGTCAACATGTGCATGCTGCAAATTATCACTGTATTCTATAATATTGCTAGAATTTCGGAAGAGCTTGGAGTGAAATTTCGTTATCCTTTTTCTTGTAAATTTCATACTTTTTATAAATTTCATATTCAAAAAAATGTGACCCATATACCTATAATTCATGAAACAAGAATCAATACTGCATACCTGAGCGCAGGCATGCTGACGTAAACTCGATCACAATTTGGACATTGTTTCGCATAAGGACTATCCAAAGGTCGATGTGTTTGCTTATGTCGCGACAAATTCGAAGTTGTTGCGTATGATTTACCACATTGATTACAGATTAGCCTACCTGGTAGATCGATGGCTGAGATCTGAAAAGTTTTAGAAAATACTTGCCCATCTTGGTGATATTATCGCAAACTGTCATAGTATGAATGAAAATTGCTTAGAAAAATCTTTCAACCACAAATTTAAAGACGAATATTCAGCAAATTCTCTGATCGCGAGTGTGTTAACACAGATTCATTACAATTTGAACATTGTTTTCTGAAGTTCGATGAATTCTTCGAAAGAAGCAAATGATAAGATTTAAATCTTATATACATCAAATTATAAACTCTAAAATGAACCTCCTTATCAGTGTTCAATTCTTTCTTACGTTTCGATCGTCCGTCTGTTGATTGCAAAGCATCTAACGTATATCTTGTCGTACCACTTTCGCAGGTTTGAATATTTGAAGTAGAAAGTTTCATTTAAAAAAAATTAAAATAAGTAAGATATTTTCCCAAGATGAGTTAAAAAATTGAAATACCAAAATTTTACAGAAATATTTGCCCACCTTGGGAAAATTGCTTTCTGGTAATCTCATATTCATAGTAGTTCTGGATAAATTCTTTTCACCCAATAAACTTTCTATTGAAAATGCATCGACTTTGCAATTTTTTGCCTGAAATACATAAGAGTTATGGCTGCACAATCCTATCTATAACTTAAATTATTCTAAAATTTTGAAGGAAGTAAATAGAGTTTGTTCAATCTATAAAATAAATACCTCGTACAAATAAATCTTCTTATATTTCATATAATAAATCAATCTAATAAAACATATGCAGATATAAACTGTACTTTGAAAATGACTGATACCTTAGATGAAATAAGGTATACTTTATTTTTGATTCACCAAGTTTAAAATTTTTGTAAAAAATTAGTAAGTTTAAACATTTTGAAATGAATTAGTAAGAAATATAGGCTGCAATACATCTGATTCATGTGTCTAAAATTATTTGAAAGTAATATTTCACTTGTTTGTTCAGTATGAAACTTATTACTATAGCATCCAAATATTACTAAATCAATTCAAAATAATCCATCAACAAGCCTAACAACTTATTCTTAAATTTTAATTTAGAAATCAGGCGATGAAAGTGACGTTACCAGGACTGTCCACTCATCATTCATTGTACTGTGATTTCTCGAATTTGAAAAATTATAAACCGTAGAAAGTCTCATATTATTCTGAGGTAGACACTCAGAAGGTCAGGGGGCAAATTGTTGAGTAATTTCATCATATCTAATCGTTCATTAATGTGACATCGGTAATTGAGACTAATTTTATTATATACAATAGACAAAGGTGAGAGATATATTGCTGAAACTTATTTGGTTTAGATTTAAACAAATTTAAGATTTGACGATTAAACGGTTGAGAGGAGAGGTACTTTCAGACTCAAATAGTGGCAGTTGAATAGCTCAGTTCTTAAGGTGAATTTCCTTCCTTCCTGGTGTCATGGGAAACATAATTGGTGTTGCATGTATCAGGCGCTCGCTTTTATGAAAAGATCTCAATTATTTGGACTACAACTAGAGAACTTCTGGAAATGATTTGTTTCTCTCATATCCATTCTACTTCTTTTTTTTTTAATTTCAATAAAATATCTTTTTTTTTTTTTTTTTTTTTTTAAGAGTGAGAAAGAGTGTAGAAGCAAAATTATAATGATATCATGATTATTTCCAATTTAAGATATAATTGAGAGATCAAGGATCATTATTTAACATGTAAAAAAACTTTTGATTGTCTACATAGTAAACTGAAATTCGCAAAGCATCATAAAAAATTGCAGCGATATTGTGAGAATTTTTATTCGCTATAGTCTGTCAATTATGACTTAAACCTATTTAAAACGTTCTGGAATTATCACTCAAAAGTCTTTTACAATAATTTCGATATTGGATATCTGTTCACATATTCACATTATTCTTTCTCCAGATGTTGATGGATTGCATGTTGGCGCATTTTATAGAAGACTTCATGTAATTGATTCATTAAACTATTCAATTTATTTAAATTTGTCAATAATTAAAACAATATTTCGCAATTATTCTTTCCTTCTTCTTCCTAAAGCAATGTGCAATTGAAACAGAACAACCATTACTTTATTACTTTTTAATTCAAATACCTTTTCATTTTTTGAGAAGTCTTTTTCATTACTTGAAGTATTGGGCAAAGATAATGATTGACTGTCTGTTCGTGTCCTATCAAGTTCATTTTGTAAATACATATTTAAATGTGGTACCAAATCTGAAAATGGTATTGCCACAAAAAAAAAAAAAAATTCTAGAGAAATTTTTGTTCAAAATTTATTATATCAATTTGGTTACTTAGTCCAAGTTTGCTTCTCAATCTTCATATCTAAGAGAACTGTTTAAATCGAAATTCAAGAAATTCTGTCTTGTCATATATTTCCATGATTTATGGATAAATTACTGAATATATAAGCAAACAAAAAACCGATGTTAAATATGAAAATTTAGAACCAATAATTGACTAAATGAATAAAAAGATTCTGATATCATATACAGTATAAAATAACGGAAAATTCTGCAAATATAAATGTTAAATTTAAATAAAAAGGACTGACAGCGACTTTTTAAAACTTTTACTAATTCTAGATTTTAGTTTATCTGTGATGGCATAAGAGATGTTTCTTGCAGATACTATTCCCTATAAATTAAATTTTATAACTCACTGCATGCATTGGTATTAATGCATTTTGTAAAGATACTTTTAGGCAGCTCGAGAGATGGTCGTAAGAATTCAGGTACTGCCAAATGCGATAGTAAACAAGAAGTAAGTAGGTTCGATCCGGATTCGGCATTATTTGTGAAAATCATATTAGGAGGGGTAATAGAGTGTTTCACGGTTGAAGCTGGATGGAATCTTGGAGAGAAATACCATTCATTCAAGACTGTAGGATATGTCGTTGCTGATGACGGCCAATTCGACATTAGTGATCCTGAAATTTGAACACTCAAATATTGCACAAAGATAGTGCGATATTCTTTTAATTGAATCTTTCATCAGTAAAATCTTTCAAATGCAAGAGATGAGAGATCTCTGAGTGAAATCTAATTACTTTAAAAATCAAATTTCAATTCACTGAAGACTGAAAAGTAATGTTTAAAAAACGAGATAATTTTCTGAAATTCATATGAAAAAAGATTCTTAAAATTCATTAAATCGTATTCTGGACTGAAATATCAATTTATGTAGTTTAAAATTAGAAGAATCCAATGACTAGAAGTCCTCCTGTTTTATTTCAAAGAATCAAAGTTATAAGAGCAAATTTTGAAAGCAAGCTAACTACTGTTGAACCAAGCAAACAGTGGTTCTCTTCTTTCATGTATGATCCTTCTTCAGAGTCTTTCACACAAATTTCGTCTTCTTGAGCATATCTGACATTTCCTGGGATGGATGGGTCGAAGGATGGGTTAGTAAAGGGGCGTCCCATCATGGATTACGTTCTTATTGGTTGACCCCTATCCAGACACAGTTGCTTTTCCCTCATCCAGAATTATGCATTTCCTAAGAAGAAAAGGGAAGAGGTCAGAAGGAGGTGTATGCTACCAGTGAAAGACTATTTTTCGGTGCAAATCACGCATTTTCAGACTAATTGCCTAAATAACATAAATAAATTTGGTGGTAGTGCTTCTCTCAGTCGGGACTATCACTGATTTCATTTCAAAGTCATTTTAAAGCATCTATTAGCTCTTCCGTGAAAGTCAATAACACAATATGGGAAGACTGTGTCACCTGACTGTCGCAACACATACGTTTCTTCGAATTAAAATTTGAATTTCTTCAGAAAAATATTAGTCTAATACCTGTGCATGATTGAATGGAGTAATACTGATTGGAATCTTGATTTTGATTATTCAGTTGAACATGCTTTAGGATTGCAAATGAATAGCGAACAGATGGATTTGCCAAAGGATGATTGCATGGATTTCGTTAATGCGAATGATTGATTACAGTGATGTGAAGTGTCCAATGACCCGATGGCGTTGTTTTGTTATTGAATTTGCCGCTGTTTATCATTAATTTCTTTTTTTTTTTCATTGCACATATGGTCACACATAGCACAAAAAGTACAGTACTATTAGATTATCACTGGTGATATTTAATGCACCAATGCTCTGTTTAAAAATATTTTTATCGATTACTATCCCATCTGATAGTGATTTCAATTCTCCACTACTCTTCGAAGGATTCTTAAAAATTATTTTTTGATATTTCAACTATTTTTTTAATTATTGCCTCTCAAAACCGGTGATAGGGATAGTTTTTGATAACCTGAATGTTTATTAAATTTCTGCTACTTTATCTGGTCCCATAGTGACTAGAAGTCGACGTACGTTTACGTATTTTCTCTTAAAGCTTGCTGTTCAATCCATCTACTTATCAGAGCGATTTTCCTATTATGTAAATTATGAAAAAGCTGGCGAAATTGAAATGAAACGATCTTTATCAATATTCATTGGATTAAACGGTTGACTCTATAAATCTGGCTTGAAAGGAGGACCCGTGATCTTCAACTAATTGTTTGAGTGGTTCGATTGCGTCAAAAGCGTCATATGATACAGGAATAACCCGAACTCTTGTTGTTCCTGCATACTTCTCACTCATCTTATACTAATCTTGAGGAACACCTGTACCTGTATCAATACCTCTTGCCCTCTCCACTCCAATAACCTTCAATTATAAGTCATACACCATCCTTAACCTGATATCCGGTTTCTTATTTCTTGCATCTCATGATTTCTGATAATTGAACAATATTTTTGCAATAAAAAATTGCGCAAACATGTTTTATTGTATTAGAATCTTGGAATAAACCTGAAGGTTGAAGCTGGAAACAGAAGAAATTAAGTTCTATTAGACAATTGTTTCAATATATTATTAATGCTTTTTTTTTTGATGTGTTTTTCTATTGAAATGAGTAAGTTCGTTAAATTTGCATCGTTCATGGAAATTTTTTGTTGAATTTTTCCAAAAGTTGAATATCAATTAATCAATGAGCATTGCTAAAATTGTTAGTAGAATCCACACTATAGTCATTAGTACAGACAAAGAAAGCATGCATCATTTTTTGCTAACATTTGATATTATTTGCTTCATAATATTAGTTACAGTAACCCTGCCAAAAAGTGTGCAGATGGTTGTTGCGGGTTGTCGCAGGTGTTGACCCCTACGGCCCCAGACGCAACGTTACGTAACACTACCCAATCAATTCATCTATCCCTCATCCACCAATTTCTTAACCATTTCTAACAAAGAGCATGAAAAGGGTATCCTCTTGCCCTCTTCCAAGCATCTTTATTTTCATAGGATTGATCATGAAATCTGTGTTGAACCACTGTAAAACATAAAGATCATGCCAGAAATCGGCCATAAATGGGCAGAAAGTGAAACAGTTATCGAATAAGGAAACAAACAAAGTAGAGTAACGGATCGTCTGGCTGAGGAGCAATAAATGTCTATTTTGTGAGCCCATCATTATTTGTATGCACACTTAAACCTGAATACTTGGCCATATTAACTGCGAAGTACTTATTGTCTGTTTCTAACAAGGGCCAGAAGACGGTACTTGAGCGATGCTTTGTTGGGCTCTAATGGAAGGTTGAAGCATCAGGCTTCTTCTTCGTCAACTTCTCTTCGATGATTGTTGCTGGCTGTAAGAGCATATTTAATGTTATTGAAATACTTGCTCTTCAAGCTGAAAATCTTTCAAAACAATTTAGGGAAATGAAAAAGCATTATTAACAATTTATTCAACGATTATCGCAATTAGTAACTCCATGAAGTTATCAACATGAATTTCCAATACCGCCTAGATTATTCGAGTTTTTCGATTTTACGCTTCGGATGTTTTTCGAATTGTGACCAAGCATTAACTTGTTCACGCAGCGTTATTTGTCCTTGTTGTCAGGCTTCACGATCACTACCATTTTATCCCATTACACACAAATATCGTCCCAATGATTTAATTATCACTGATTTATGAAAATGAAGAAAGGAATTTTAACGCATTTCATAATTGTATGGATTTCATATATTTCTGAAATAACATTCATTTTAACATGGCAAAAGTTTTCTTTCGTCCTTTGCAAACACTTCCAGAGATATTTCTCACAGCTTATCATTTAAGAAGAAGATCAACACGAAATATACAAAGCATTTCATCGGAGAATAAATTTTTAATTTCTAAATTTGAAGGCGTTTGGAAGGTGACAGATTCGAAACATACCAAGAACTTACGGAAATTTATTTTGTGACAATCCCAAGAGTCAATCATCTAATGTGGATGTCCTTCAAGATTGTATCAACGATTGACTTCAGGACTAGCAGATTTGATGACCGTGGATGAGAAGCATCATTTTGTTTACAGTAATTCCTTCTAATCAGAAGACAATCTGGAGAATAAACCGACTGGAAGGGCTGCCAGTTTGTCAAAAATTTGTCAAATTTTGATAACCTTCCTGAGTTCACTAACATTTCGATATTCGTCTGTCTTCTTAAGCAAGTCTTTTAATAAGCATTTACTTCTTATCAATAGGGAAATTGCCCATTTTCAAAGAATTTTTTGTCTCGGCAGAGTAAACTTTGTCCTCATTATCTGAATTATCAAATTAAATGATTAAAAGTCAATTCAGGAGCAATTTTATAATTTCTGAACGTAATTTATTTTTATAATTGGGAAATAGCACACAAAAAAAAATTGAAGACAAACAGATGGGCAAATTTCTGAATGAGATAATTTCATTGAATTATTCAAACAGTTATGCAATTGAAAATGAAAAAATTGAAGTCGTCGGTAATGTCAAAAAGGTAGTATGGATATCATCATAATCTCATCAGTAGCGGCGGCATCATTGCCTCGATGACATGTCAAAACATAGATTTCTATTGTCATCTTTCGAACAGATTGTAGATCGTTGAATCTGAGCGGTTTTTCTAAGCGATGTGTACCGAGATTGGCTGTACCCCCTGTAGTGCATCACTGTTCTTCATTTCCTGTATAAAAACAAATAATTCAAAAAGCTAGCGATGATGCTACTCTCATATAATCGCATATTCTTATTAATTAATTAGTGGTACTGAAAGTTGGGATAAATTCCGAACGCTGAAACTTGAGAGAAAGAGAGAGAGAATTTTTGTTACATTTTATCAAAAAATTTCTAACGATATAACATAATCCACAGGTAGTTGAGTTGATGAGATAATATAGTGCTATTTTCATCTTCGCGTTATTCACTTAATCGGATAATGAAACTTATCTATATAAGTTTTCTATGACATGACAATGTTAAGCTCTTCGATAATCTGATGTAGACATATACATATATATATAAATACACATATATTATATATATATATATATAATGATTCTATTATGATATTATTAATGTCTGTTTTTATTTGCAGCAAACTTGGAATGATTGTCAATCTCGATGTGCTTCCTGTTGCGGTTTTAATGAGAACTATTTTAGTACTGTTCCCAATTGAATTTCAAAGCACCACTTCAAGAAATCATTGTCAAAAATAAAAGCGATTCAACTGATGAGATTCAAATGACGTTAATTTATCAAAATCTCATTTTTCAAAACAAATATTTTCGAAAAAATCAAATCTGAAAAATGTGCCATCACACTTGTTTTCTTGCTAAACATGTTTAATGAATAAAATTAGTAATAATACTTCAACGGATTTGTATTGCTTATTTTTCTTCTTTTTTTAATTAGTCTTTAAGTTACTTTTATTTTCTTTGCAAAGTCGAGGATTTATTTGAACAATCACATCTTTTGCTAATCATGTGCATATTTTTCATTTGTTAATACGCATGCAGTATTCTGCTTTACGAGCGAGAAAGGAGAGAATAACTCAGTGATCAATTTCTTTGGATATTGTCTAATAAAATATATTTGTCGAAGTACTGTGAATTTTTTGTGAAGCTGATTACAGCATACTGTATTCTGGATTTTCATTACTCATCCTGACCATGAAAGACAAGAATTTCAATGAATGATTGCTTAGTTATTTGCATTTCTTCTTGCACTGTTTGACGTGTTTTAAAGTCTTTTTCGAAATGAATCCAAGTTTTACTCAATGTATGCTGCATTCAAAAACATATTTGTAGAGTTTTCGCATCCCATCAGCAATTTTAATTTTCGCATATTTGGTAACAAAGATCCTATATTGTTCAAGTATGATCTTCAATAGGAGCTAAAATTATGACATCATTTTGAATGACATAATAAGATGACCCTAAAAGTCGGCATAATATTGTGCTTAGAAATATTAGCATTAATACTTGTGAATGAAGTGATTTCACTCCAGTTGTCACTAATATTTTATATTACATTAAAACTGTTGAATGTAGTTGCAACAACTTTGTGCTTGTTGTTGACTGATTGCGTAATGACTGAACACATCTTGATTACCAATCAGTTAAACACATTAAACAGATGTTCAAAAGTGTGGAAACTTGACCTTCTTTCTCTGTATCGTTTGAAATAAAGAAATACTGGGTTAAGTGCTGCAAAAATATTCTTCAGTTTTAAAAAATAATCAAATTTATCATGAAGAAACGTATTAGCAGACTGCATCATTAGTTGAGCTGGTGTATGATTAGTTAATACTTTAGGAAAGGTTAAGTAAAGTTTGATTTGTAGACAAATAACTCCCACAGTAAAGTTGACGTTCTGGTGATCTACAGCGCACACATTTGCATTTCTTGAGAGAACGCTTCCGAATTCAAGACATGAAACAAACTGGATGTATGTGTCTGCATGTACTTGTGTTGCATTTGCGTGTGTATGCATGTGTAATGGTGCAATTCCCACTAATTATCCTACTGAAAATTCGTTTTGATCGAGATTTGCTGACAGTTTGGGATGCCTGTACAGGTGTATATATGCACGCATGTCACGTCAATCAGCGATCATCGTCTCATAATAAACTTTTTTCAACAGTTTCATTAGAGTCTATCAATTTCGCATTTTTTTAATTTATAAATTATATTATTCAGAAAATCTAAAAATTTCATATCTGTACAGAGGAAGAAGAACAAATGAAAATAAAAGCGTAGCTAATAAATTTAATTGGAATTTAAACTTTGCGAATGATTTACAACAAAAAAAAAAAAAAAAAAAAGTGATTGGAACAGAGGTCGATGAGCAGGAGAAAACGAACTGTTTATTAAGAACCATTTGATGATAAATTTCACATTTTGCTCTTCCCAAATACTTTGCAATTCGTAAGTTACAAATTTCGCAGGCTTATGCATTTAGCAAAAGAAAGTGGTTTCTTGCTTCTCATTTCTTTAAATGACACTTCACTAAGCTAAAACTATCCTTAATCGAAAATTCCCTTATTTTGAAAATTATAATTTTATTATATCAATAATAATGATCAGAAGAGTGCCAGGAATAAGAGAGTGAGATGAGATGAGAAAGAGAAAATACCTTATTACTTTTTAGATCCTACCTCAGATTCGAAATTTAAGCAAATTTCCGATCCAGAATATTTGATAGGTTTTAATACAGACAAGATGAATTAATAGGTTCTTTCTTTCTTACTGGACTTTCCATTTTCTTGCTTTATCTAGCTTTTGCTCTTCTCTTTTTCTGGACAATCAATATTTAGTAGTTTTCAGATCACGAGAACCGATTTGGAAGATATCAGAATTCTAATTTGAAGTAATAATAGTTTTGATGTTTCTCGAATGCTAATTTCAAGTTCCACTCAGATGGTTTTTCTTTTTCTTTAGCAACAGAAGTTGCACAGCTAATTGTTGACAAAGAAAGAAAATTTCGAGGAATCGTTGTTCTGGAAGTATTCCGTATTAGTATGAATGATCATAAGTTTCTCTGAAAGAATTAGTGCTCTACTGAAAAGTGACTGTGTAAATATCATTCATATGTTTATGTACAACGTGCATGTGCTATCTGACATAATTTAACTACTTTACATTTCTTTCCTTTTACTAAACTTAATTTTTATTTCAATTCATTTCAAGAGCACTTGTATCGCGGCTATCAATTCCTTCATTGTGTCGTCTGCGATTATTTCTGCGAATACTGAAATGAGAATATTCTCCATGGCGTCAGCTGTCTATCTTAATTATCTCGTCTTCTGAGACTTAACCAATGTATAAATAGCTATAGATAGTATTTTTCATGAATCATTTGAAGAACATTAATTATGAATAGATAGATCATGAATTAGTTAAAAGAAAAAATTATAAAAAAAAGTGGTTTATATTAACCATACAGAAAATATCTTAGAAATTTTCGGTGCAAGAAAACAGCAAAACCCGTTGTTCTATTCTTCATCGTCATTATTCATCAATCGCTTCGACACACTTTTCATCATTTCTTCTTTCTTACTTCATCGATTTCTTCAGCTGATTTTATTTCATCATTTCACTGTAGATATTTTCAACTTTTCGAGCAGACTTTTCTAAAATTATTCACTGAGACTTTTTTCTTCTCAGAATTTTTCCATTTTAATCAATTTCGCGAAAACAGAGAAAGTATTCTCGAATGAGTTTGTAAACGAAAGATGTTGGATTGCTTTGTCAAATCAAGAGATCAGAGATTGCAATTTTCTGCACCAAAACTTCGGTATTGCCTAATCACATGAAAATAAAACTTTTATTTCAGAAATTATCGAAAACAGACAATTATTTATTTGAGCAATCTACACAATGATAATATTACTAACTTTTTTCCTGTTACATGCGTCATTGTTGTGGAATGTTGTCGGTTCACTTGAATGCTATACGGGTTTCTCCGTTATTCGCGGTCAGACAGTCGGTACATCCAAAGAAGTTTGTAGGAAGGCATCCGATTCCTGCTATCGTGCCATGGTCGATGTCAATTTACTAAGTACAGTTAAAAAGGCTGGATGTTCTACAATACGTTGTTATGTCAGTTTCAGCATTCTTTATAGTATCAAACAAAAAAAGACAACCATATTGATTACATTTTAAGAATCTTGTTATTAGAATTTTCAAGACAAATAGCCAGCAGTTACTTAATTAAAGTTTTTATTGTAAGTATTATGTTTGTTTGTTTGAAATTATTTTGTAATCTTCGATTGATTTCCTCCAATAGAAGTAAAAATTAAAAAATATTCAACCTCTTTCTTCACGAGAATTGATTCGTTATTCTATTTCGCGCTAATACTCAAGAATATTCTACTAATATTCCGGTTAAGGGCAAAAAAGTGATGTTGACGAGGATCCTAGGAAAATGATTGTTAAAAATTCTAAGCGCCAAGTAATGCTTGATATTTGCGAATTGTATGGAATTTCCAGATGGCATTATAATTCATTTCTTTGATCAGTTTAAAAAGATTCGTTTTTCAGCTGAATAGGAACAAATGCATCGAGCAGGAATTATTCGGCAGCAAAGTGAAGTTCTGCTGTTGCGATAATCAAGATTTATGCAACGCCGCTCCGACGACATCTTTTGCAATAATTTTCTCGATTGCAATACCGCTCTTCTTTATTTTATGACCAAAATTAGATGAGAATAGGACTGTTCATTTGATGAAATGTTCGAAAGCAGTTTGTTGCTTCAGGTGCTGCTCGGTACTTTTTTTTTTCTTTGTATTTAAAAGGAAAGACGAAAATTGACTGAGAAAATACCCCGTTGATATTCGATCAGTCAGTGCTTCTGCTTCTGTTATTGATATCGGCAGCTCTCAAAGTTTCAATTATATAACCTAAGAAACTATGCTTAATAATCCAGAGTTAGTAAGCCGCTGATTAAAAACAGATAAGATATCGTAGTAAAATTGTCCATATTCAGGTAAATTAGCTTCTTATGATTAGTTCCATTCGAAAATTCGTTCATAATTTCAGAAGCTCTCCCAGATTTGACTGATGGTTATTGGTTCAGTATGCTATTTCTATTATAAACATATTTTATAATTTATCAGATAAGTTTCTATTTTGAGATTAATTTGACGAGAAAATTAATTTCATAGTTTATAAAATCTTTTAATGACATAGTTAATAAAATCTTTTAATTTATACATGCACTTTTCAATGACAAATTATATACGCATGTACTAATATTTGCTTTTTCTTATTTTTAATTCAATTTATTATTCTGTTTGTTTTTAAAATGCCAAATAAATTAAAAATTGAATTCTGACTTATGAAAGATGAATATGACTTTAAAATTCGTATTTTTCTTTCGTTTTTTTTCTAGTTCACAGTTAATTTTGAAAATTTTTTCGAGCTGTACATTTTACGGCAGATAAAGAGTGTCTCTGTTGTATAAATAAAGAAAATTAGAACTGGCTTCTAGGACTATCGATCATCAAATATTCCCAATCAGTTTACTATTTTTGTTTGAGTTTAATGAAAATTTACAGTTATACTGTGGAAAAATAAAAGTGCATTTGCTTTTTGTAACTTCACTAATTACCGTTAATATGAATTATAAAAAACTGAAATACCGTAATGACTGCCATTGCAATGTCATGGTCGTATCATTATCAAATCACTGCTGCCTCGTTCGAAAAAGAGCTCAGCTTCCAGGTAAATATAAAACATTGGCTCTTAAACTTTCAGTATGTGCCACTTGCTTCTCGACAGTGCTTTGTTTCAACAACGAACAATAATGAATTTGATTTTACATAATTATATATTCTAAAACTTTCAAATCATTTCGCTTCATTATAATGGAAGCAAGTGGTTGTTCCCAACAATTGTTGCAAAATCAACAGTGTCGAGTCATTTACATTGTGGAGATTTCAACTTTTATCGAAAATCTAAAAACATTTTCGTTTGATTTTCCAAAAATCTTATTTTCAGATGAACTATTTGAAAATTTACATTTAGAATTGCTTGGTATTTCGGTTAAAAAAGCGAAAAAACAATTAGGATAATCATTTTTTAATTCCTCTTTAGTCCATCGGCTGGTCATGCTTCAGACGATTTTGAATAAAATATAGTTTCGAATTTTGAATTTATTGTTGAATTTCAAAAGATTGTAATCTGAATTTGAATTAAATACTTCATGCTATGAACTAATGATTAATCAAAAATAACGATTCAGATACATCCCAACATGAAAGTAACAAGAGAAATACAAGTAAATGGCAAATCGATTGAAACAAAATATGCCGGTATGCAACAATGAATCTTATTGAGTCGGTGAAAATCGAATTTAATTTTACAATCAGTCTGAATTTTATTTCCCTCTCTCCTCAGATGATGTTTAAAGAACCTGAAATAGACATAGCAGTTGATCAGATACAGCGGCGATTATTTAATCGTAAATTATTAACTGAAGGCGAGTACATGTATATATCCAGTGAAGGACAAGCTATGTTTATTAATTATGCTCCCAACGAGGAATCGTGTTACAATGATGATTTCCCAGTTCATGCTTATCAAGGTAACTGCTCCTTTCATCTACTTGTGAGTAAACTCGTAAGGAAGAATTGAAGAAAACTGAATTTTTAAATTTCAAACAAAAATGAATATCCTATTTGTGATAAGATTTACTACGCGTTTTTAAAGAAACACTGCTCACAAATTATTCCTCAATCATCACGGTAATTCGTCAAAGATTTGACAAATTGAGATGATTCGTATTTCCCAACTTTTTTTTGAATAAATGCTGGATATTAGCCTTTCTTCTTATCTTTCTCGAGTAGGACTGATTTGAAATATTAGAAGAGATACTGACAAGAGAAGTGTTGCAGTGCATACACCGACTATTTACAATGGCGACGATTGCTTGAGCAAAAGATGGGCTGAAATTACCCAAAAACTTGACCGTTTTGCTCAAAATAATTGTGAGAAAAATCGATGGAATGCAATCGATGAGACAGATTCTTACTAGAAATTGCTATTTACAGTTGTAATGGAATTGTCTTTTTGAATGGAATTTGCATAAATTATTCCAGTTTTTAATTATTCTATTTTACATTACAGATGTTTCATATAATTTTGTAGTAACGAGAATATGCATTTAGTTGATATGATCGGACGTTTCTTTCCTGATCATTTGAGTCATCTATGGCGATAATCATAATTTTTTCTACTTGATGTCTGAACTCCAACACTTAGCAACTTGACGTAACGTGTACTACTGGATATCCTACTGGATGTCTGAACTCCAACACTTAGCAACTTGGCGTGACGTGTACTAATGGATATCCTACTGGATGTCCGAACTCCAACACTTGGCAACTTGACGTAACGTGTAAACAATGACGCGAACGTGCAAATAATGACCTAAACGAACAGATAATAATTAAAACGCCCATCACCGCAGTGACTCTATCGTCCACACAATTCGTTCACTCCATCGCATCATTCCGAACGACTTGGAGCTGCAATAAATGACTGGAATCATAGCGCCGTCCTACCGTAACCATCGAGAGTGTGATGGCTGTTGGGACTAGAACTTTCTATGGAAAGGAGCAGCGAAGAGGATATATTGTGCAAGTGGTGGGGAGGATGTCGGGTCGGTCGGACGTTATTCTATTTCAGGCTGATATGATTTGGGTCGAAGAGGCATTTCCATTTGAGCTGTTCGGGTCAGAAATGCTCTAAAAGAGCATTTGATTGAAGTCCAAGGAAGCATTGGTCACTGCTCATTGGTCCATCGTATACAGCTATTCCCTCTTTATAGTATTTAGTAGACTTGACCTCTGTACTTTCCAACTTTTCTTTTTTCCATTTTTTCCATTAATTTCAAAATTTCAATCAGTTATATAATTAGTCTGAATGAAAATTGCTTTGTCATCGCGATGAGATAGCAATATTATCTATTTGAGGAAAAAAATGGAAAAAATGGTAGTGCTACGTCAGAATATGACTTTCTTTCGAAAAGTTCAGCTTGGATGGCTATTTACATACGTTGCCATCTGAAGACTTATAGTTAGAAATGGACTTCGATCGATGTGTCAGAATGTTGCAGTGTTTCGATGAAAAAAACCTTTGCAAGGGCTGAAACTCATTTGACATATTTTTGTTTTCAGATTTGATTGCGAATTTCGGCGGATAGGTTTTAGTCTTTTAATTATTCTATAAAGACACTTTTTTGAGGGAACTAGCCAACAATGTTTTTTCATCGAATGAACGGTGGCGGTCGTATGAATGGTCCGGTAGATACAACATTATATGATATTCTGAAAGTGAAACCGAATGCGACCGAAGATGAAATTAAGAAGGTAGCTTTTTTCTGTAACACACCAAAGATCTCTTGAAAAAGAGTAAAGAGAAACTGACAGAGCAACGGAATAATGTTTTTCTACTTTGACAAACCAAGTCTGCCAATGAAACATTTTTTTTCATATGCTATTAACTTTGGTTCTTTAGTCCTATCGACATTTGGCAAAAGAGTATCATCCCGATAAGAATCCATCTCATGGTGATAAGTTCAAAGAAATATCGTTTGCTTATGAAGTGCTGAGTAATCCAGAGCGAAGAGGAGTTTATGATGCTAGAGGACTCGATGGTATCAAGGAAGGTGATAGCGGTAAGTGAAAAATGTATTAGGAATAAATTTTTTTTTTGTCCTTTTATCTTTTAAATGAGATTTTGTAACATTGCGTGGACTTAAATATAGTGTAATGATGTATCATTATAGGAGGCTTTTCCGGTGCTGAAGATCTTTTTTCAACTTTATTTGGTGGTGGTGGGCTTTCGTCATTTTTCGGTGGTAGTGGTGGACGACGGAGAAAAATGCGTGGTCAGGACATGGCTCATCCATTAAAAGTATCTTTGGAAGATCTCTATAATGGCAAGAAATCCAAATTGCAGCTATCAAAACGAGTTATTTGCAGCAGTTGTCATGGGTGAGTTAATGAATGTATCAAAATTCTATTTCGAAATTACACTAATATTGCGTATATTTTTTTTTTATGCGTTTTAAGTGGACTTTTTCCCTCTCACTAAACATAGATATATGCATCAATACCTTATTTTACTCTTCTTTATGCTGCTGAAAATCTTTCTCCAATGAATGGAGATTTCTTTTTGAGATAAACTTGTAGTTGTTTTCATCAGTCAAACAAGTGCCATGTTACCACCCCAACTTCAGGCTTGTTTGAAGTTGTCATTAGTTTAAAAGAAATGCTTTCAGATCGATATTTTGACTCCATTTTTCAAATTCAGACAATCTTTTCGAGTTTTCCAAGAATAAATATTTCTTAGGACGCTTAATGTACCATTTAAAAGAAAATGTTTACGATTGAGGACTTAACACCTTGTACCTGATATATCTATTAGAGAGATTTTCTTGCAATATTTTCTCATCAAATCTCTGACTACTTCTGACCTACATTTTTTTAATCAGATCAATATTAATTTAATTTTGTACATTCTATTCACCTAATACTAATATATGTAGTGCACTATTTTCGATAACGCCTTTATTGATTTATTTTGTACATGATGTTATTATATCGATCGATGACCGATGACTTAAAGAGTAGCTGTAGTGTGACGTCATATTATTATAAAGATAAGTGCTATGAAATAATTAGACGATAGCACAGATATATGTCTAAGATCTAAGATTGAATTTTTCGACTCGAACATTTCCTTAAATCGGATATTCAGATTTTTTTTTCTTTTAAATTTAGATCCTAATGTTTAGCTTTGGAACTATTATTTTTTGGAGATATAAATATGCTTAGTTATCTTCTGAAATAAAAAATGGAATGGGATCTCTAGGTGTTATCGATACCCTCATTCATTATTTTAATTATATTCTGTGATTCGAATCTATGGAGTCCTTCTGAATTCACTATTCGTATCATGTTTTCTTTCCTGAGCTTCTTTAATCCTTTTATAGTCGTGGTGGTAAAGAAGGAGTATCGTATGACTGTCATGAATGTCGTGGGGTTGGTGTCAAGAACATCATAAGGAAACTTGGATCCGGTCTGATCCAGCAAATGCAAATACAGTGCCCAGATTGCAACGGAGCAGGTTGGAATCTGTTATGCCACATACTAAGATGACATATTGTCATGCTTCTTTTCCAGATTTTAAACTTAATTGAACAGAAATTCGTTGAAGATTTCATGGAAATTTTGATTTCACGGCATTGCAGTTAGAAATTGACTTTTGTTATCAGTAACAATGCTTCTAAGATGAGAGAAATAACATTCAGACCAATGTTTCAGCGACACATTAAGGATAGTATGCTTTATGAGTATCCAACTGTGATTTTTGAGCTACTATTCCATGTGAACTTTTTCATGAGTAGAATTAATTGCAGGAACGAAAATACCGGAAAAAGATCGATGTAAAACGTGTAGAGGTGAGAAAACTTTAACTGAAAAAAAGATGTTGGAGGTGGTTATTCAGAGAGGGATGCATGATGGACAGAAGATTTGCTTTAGGGGTGAAGGAGATCAAGAGGTATGCATTCTCTGATAGCTGGAATTAAAGGAATTTTTGAAATAATTTCTGATTGAATAATTTTTTTAAAATAATTTCTGATTTATAAACTGAAGGACGACAAGGTTTCTGAAAAATTTATTTCTTTGATCCTGTTTATTTTTATAGCCAGGAGTTGAACCAGGAGATGTGATAATCGTTGTGCAATCTAAACCACACGATATATTCCAGAGACAAGGTGACAATTTATTTATGCAAAAGTAAGTTTCAAGTATAAAATTTTCTTGTACACTGTGAAACATAATGTTATATAATATGTGAAAGCTTGTGCTTCAACAATTATCATTTCTTAGAATTTCTTTTTTGAATTTTCTGAAATTTAAGTCATCTTAAAGGAAATTAAAAATCTGATTTCAGGAAAATATCATTAAGTGATGCACTTTGTGGTTGTCAGTTTATAATCAAACATTTGGATGGTAGAGAATTGATAGTAACTACTCGACCCAATGATATTTTGGAACCAGGTACTGATATTTATTTATGGAAATAAATCATTAAGTTTAGTGTTTGTTTCCGAAAATCCCTTCTTTGTATCTTATTTTGAAATGGAAACATTTGAATTATCGAAGAATGGTGGAAGTTTTTTTCACCATTTCATCTCAAGGTACACTATGTTTATTATATGCGATCTAATTTTATCAGATATCTTTATACAACAACCTGGTGTCCTTATTGATTTAAATTTGAAATCTTATATGGAATGAAATTAGAGCAGATAATTAAAAAAGTCTTGATTCATATTTTGATAAAAACTGCCAATGATATTTTACATATATCGGTGAATAGGATCAAGACATAAAATGCAAAGATTGTGAATATAACAGAAAATATTAATAAAAAAACTTTTGAATAGATTGCATTCGTGGTATTCGTAATGAAGGAATGCCCATAGCGGATAGTCCAGGTGCTGGAGGTGTTCTGTTCATCAAGTTCAAAATCGAATTTCCGGAGGATAATTTTTTGAAAGACGAAAATGATTACAAGGTTTTTATTTTCTTTGTTTTTTTTTTTTTTTTTTTTAGAATGGGATCAATACTTTTTCTGGATGTTGGTTTTTACTAGAATGACTGTTTGGATCACTTTACATTATATGTTATTAGAAGCTTATTCTTAGATGTACTTTTGTTTCTCGTTTTTGATGCTGTTTTTAAGGAACTAATTCCTACTTTCGAGATGAAATTTTTTATTCTTTCAGTGTCTAGAAGCGCTCTTAGGCGGTCGCCCACAAACTGGTCCGTTACCACAAGGCGAAAACGTAGAAGAAGTTTCTCTGATGTCTTATGAAGAGCATCGTTATGAAAAAAAAGGTCGTAGTGGTGAAGTGTATCAAGATGATGCTGATGAGGAAGATGAAGAAATGAGTGGTGGCACACATAATGTCCAATGCGCCCAATCATAGTTCTATGAATCTAGTGACTTAAAAAGGAGAATTCATCCTGCAAACTCTGGTTTGTTCCCTGGGTTTTAAGATTTAAAAAAAAAAAAAAAAAAAAAAAAAAAAAAAAAAATTCATGAAATGATTATTCATAGTATAAATTCTATTAAAATCTTAGCTCTTCTTTTCCTAGAAATCTAAATTGCTATCTTTTCATTTGCTCTTATACAACACATTTATAGCTGGATGCGGTAATTTTGTTTCTTTCTTATGTTAGCCAGCTATCATGCTTATAGATGTTTTTGAAAACATTTTTGATGTACTTTTTCTGGAGCTGCTTTATTTATAAGTTCTTTTTCTATTTCCAGTCATAAAGTAGCGTGTTGCAACTATCATTCATTTTAATAATTAGTTTAAAGCAGTAGGGAATAAATTATAGAGCAAAAAGAAATAAAATCAGTGGAAAAAGCGAATAGAACCACTGAGAAAGATCTTCAATTCGAGATCATCTATGGCCATTATCTTATCCATTAGTATTACTTTTTTTAAACATACTTTGTTTTGTTAAAATTTTCCTCCGAGAAAAAAAAAAGCCGAGTTTCTTCCGAGAGTGACTGTTTTTCCGATTGCATATATTTTTCCTATATTTAATTGTAAACATCATTCGAGTTGTCTCCGATTGATAAATTTGTATAAATCTATTCGGATAAGATTTACATGCTAGAAGATTTTCAAAAAGATAATCTGGACAAAGAGATTTTTACTTAGACGGAAAAAACTCGATCATCTTAATATGTGGAATCATGGCTGAAATCAAGGATAAATCTTTGCATCATTTATAGAACAATGAATTAAAGGCAATGATCTTAGTAATGATACATAGGTAGGCCAGAGCAAAATATCACTAATAATCAGTGAGTATGTTAACTGCATTTGCATCCCATTACTATTAAAATTTCTGGAATTAATCCATGGTCATTTGCTTTGATGTTTAAAAATAATGTTGATACTAACCGAAAGAATATCTCTTGCTCTGTTCAAAAAATACAAGTCATTATAAAAAACATTAGTTCTGGAAAATGGAATTTAATAGCTTCGAAAATACAACGTCTTTCAAAAATAAAAATCACAGAGCCTTGAAAATATTTAATAAAGACAAACACTAGCTAACTAAGAAAACGATCAGTTGAAGAGATTACTTTTCATCTACTCGATTCGCCGTTTCCTGAACTTTCCGACGAAAATATTTCCCACTCCACATGCCTTAAAAATAATTTAATACAGAATAATTGGGCAGTGTCATATAAGGACCAACTGACTTGAATTTCAAAGTCTAATTCTTCCCATTCAGCGCTGGTTTATGAAGGTGATCTCCCTGCAGTTCTACCAGTAGGATTAGTAATTCTATCAAAATTTAGCACTGTTTGATGAATTGCAAAGAAACCCACCAAAATCGATAAAAAAACTTACCAACAATAGCGCCCCCAAAAGCAGCAAAAATACCGGCTGCCGTAGAACCTGCAGCGATCCCCACAGGGCCACCCACTGCGATACTACCAACAGTCGCTGCAACCATCGGATACTTCGTTGTTTGCGCAATTTGAGCTTTTTTCAAATTTTTGTGAGTTTTGTGAACATCTAACTGAGCTTTTTCAATATGTTCCTCAATACTGTCAACAACTTCATGCTGCGTCTACAAAGGAAATTTCATTTCAACCGAATATTGATGAAATTTGAGTAAACGCAATGATAATATAACAGGAACCATCAAAATAAACGGAAAAGAGACTGGGTATCACCCGGATGAGTCCAGCTGCATTTCACTGCATCAAACACAGAACCTGCTTTGAAATATATATCTCGTATGTAGTAATCCAATTCTTCTCTGATTTCATTTAACTAAATAAAATTATTAGACGTCATACTTACATGAACAATCTGAACAAGTTGCATCATCATCTCATTCAAATCTTCGATGTCCTAGAACAAAATAAATTTCAAGGCACCAATTTAAGAGTGGATTGAATTTTTCTTGATATCTTAACTGTTATGAAATTCAGATCATTATGATCACTTAAATGTCAAAATTAACTTACACAGGCCAATTTCTTCATTTCTTTGGCATTCATTTTAGCTTGTTTTACTTGTGAATGCAATGAATTTATTCTTATTTGTTTCTCTTCCTGTGATCTATTTTTCTGAAAAATGTATGCATATTGCACGAAAGTTTCAGCAAGATGATCCAATAATAAACAAAAAATAAACTTGCAAGAATCAATGACTTCGATGCAACAACATTTCAGTTATGCAAAATATTCTTCTAACCCCATTTGTTCTCAGTAAAAAGTAGATTAAGCAACAAAAGAAACCTTTGTTTCTTCTGCCGACAAAGATTTCTCATACAAATCATTATAAATATTGTTCGTTTCTGATGTTTCAGTAGTAGCAAGCTTATTAAGTGCATTGACAATCCCCTGAATTTGAATTCGAATTGGTTCAATGTGAACGTCGAAACGCTCTCGATCAGTTACGCTTAGATGAGCTCGCATATTCAGAACTTGTTGCAGACCATCCAACAACTGGTCAATTTTCTGTGAAGCATCTCGCTTTTTGGATGCTATGCTTTTGGAATCCATCACCGAGTTGTTCTATAAAAAAAGAAAAAAAAAAAACTCAAAACACAGCATAGCTAATAGATGATTTCCTGCTTCAAGCACTGCTGAAATTCATATTGATTGATTTTATCCATAACGAAACCACTTTAATGCTTTGAACTGCGAATTTCAAATACTGCTATAACCAAAAATACTCTTTTTTAAAACTACGATC
Organism: Onchocerca flexuosa; assembly: GCA_002249935.1. Lineage (NCBI taxonomy): Eukaryota > Metazoa > Nematoda > Chromadorea > Rhabditida > Onchocercidae > Onchocerca > Onchocerca flexuosa. Next base: position 427,747 of record KZ270000.1, on the reverse strand, counting down.
CATTCGAAGCAGTTACCTCATCAATACTCAGGAAGAGTAACTGTAGCTCACGAAGATTCACTCTAGTCATTTTTTCAAACCGTTCAATAATTATCAGAGCTCGATGCCAATCCATATTCTGAAACGCAAAAATCGTCCCATGTTTTCAAATCATTTAAAATCTGAACCCAATCAGTACCCAATCCCTTAGGCTTCTTCTAATATCATTATAGCAAACACAACACTCAACTATTTGCCTCAGAGCCAATTTGCTTTGAATTTCTGCAGTCTTATCTTTTTTTTTGCTGAGAATCCCAGTACAGGAACATTACTCTTAGTTAAAAGCGAGCCTTGTTAAAATAGATTTCCTTAACTGCGCTTTATTACCAAGCATTTTGTTTCGTTTTATTCAAATATTTTCAGCGAACGATTTATGCCACATAATATGCCACAAAAATACATAATAACTTAAACTAAAGTTTGAAATACATTCATAAACCAAACCACAATAACAAACTAGACAAATAATTTTTATTTAAAAGTTTGTACAGTCAGTTAACCATCAATCAGAAATACTAAAAACAATTAATCAGCATTTACTCATAATGACGAATTTCTTCACTTCCTTGACAAATTCTCTGAAATTAAAATAACAATGAAATGTGGCTTTCTGACAAAAAAAAATTAAAGCATGAACCATTTATATCACCACACCTTAGCAGAAAAGTATGAAAATCGTGAAAATACTTTGCAATTGGGTAATTATGTAAACTAAAGAACAAAAATTTTTAAATTGAGAAGATGAACATCTTAATTTATCATAAGCCTCATTTCTGTTGAAAATGGATAATAACCTATTGTTTTTATGTTCTTCGGCAACTTTTTCTAACAAATCGTTGAAATTTCGTAGAGCAATAGGTGCAGTATCTTCTCTCCACGCTGCTGGAACCAACTTCATTAAAGCTCGACATTTCCGGATCATAGATTGATCAGAAATCGTTGCGCATTGTAATGCAGGCATCATTCGATTTATAATACCGTCTAGAACCAGTTCTCGCATTTTTTCTTCCGATAAAACGGCAGATAGGCAGTTCAGACAACGTATGAGCTGTAATTCAGCAGCTATGAAATAACGAATAGTTTCAAAAAAAAAAAAAAAAAAAAAACAAGAAGCATTCAAATCCATTTATGGATGAAGTTTTAGAGATGTAGAAGCCTATTATTCTTTCATGAAGTTGCAAACTATTTACAAACTATGCAAAGTATGCATATCATTTCTTAGAATGCCAAAATTCTTTCTCTTGTCAGAATTAAGATTCACGGTTAATCTTTTTGCAAACTTTATCATTTAACGATAACCGATTATCTTCGTCATCAGTAAAATTTGAAAATCAACCTTAACAGAAGTCCAAGTTTGTCGATCCAAAAATGCTTTACAACCGGTGGCAAGATTTTCAATAGCTCTGCAGATATTTGTAAATTTTAAAAATCGATTAATAATTTCATATATTTGAATTGATTAAATAATTAAGATAGATTAATTAGTTTAAAACACACTGTTTTGAATAAATGGGAACAAATAAATCTTCATCAATAGCATCTTGAGCTCGCAAACATATAGTTTGCAGAAGTTTTTGTACTGGCCGACTAGTTGGTACAAGCGTTGGACATTCATCAATCAGCTGATTTAACAAGAAACCTAGATTTTGACATTGGTGTTGCGATAAAGGATCCCAACGTTCACGGACCAGATCTGAAAAAAGATAAGCTTGGATATATCACTTCTAAATTTGTAAATAATTTGCAACTTTATCAAAGAATAAGAGATTTCTACATCTCTAAAATATTATCCACAAATCAATATCCTTAATGCATGATTATTCAGTAACAACAGTATGCGTAGAGGATTGTGTCATTTTTCTTAATCCTTTAATTATAATTTCGTCTATCTCCCATTCTTCCACTCACCAATAAAGATATGATATGTATTTCTGTTTGTGCTCAAAATTCTGAAAAGACTATTTTTCTAAATGAAATTTACCTAAATATTATGAAAAACGCTTTAATTCTAGATTTTAATATCATCAATTTAAAAATAAATAGAGGAAATGCAACTGACCATCGAAGCAGAGTGTAATTTGAAATTTAAACCTGTTCCAGTTAGATTTTAAGCAGAACTCTGCTAAGTGGCAATAAATATCGTTCAATATATTTACCTGTAATTTTCCATAAAACAACTTTCTCAATGCAGAGAGGTACAAGTGAGACGACGACAGGATGTTCAACATTAATATTTGAGCTTGTTGCAGCACATGTTATCAAATGTTCGTACCAGCGCATCGAATTCACCGGACGATCGTCATTCTGGAAAGGGAAAATTTGTCTAGAGATAACATATGAAGAATCCAGCTGCAAATATAAATGTACCAAAAGATACAAATGTACTTCTTTGTGTAATACCTAAAATTATTCGTTTTTTTTTTTTTTTTTTTTTTTTAATATTTGTAATACCCAGAATTGTGCACATTTGAATCAACAGAAAACCTTGCGAAAAATCTCTAGAATATATCAAAAAATACTATAAAGTGAAAAGGAAAATCAAATTTAGCAATCGCTCACTGTTATGCAAAACTAAAAAATCCGAAAATTTCAAGAAAAAATACCTCAAGCGGTACCCAATCAATTAGCTCCAAGCGAATAAATAATGAGATAAGCTTTGGAATACATAGATGAATATAAGCGTTGGTGAAGGACTCCTCATCATGCGCTAACCAATCAACAAATCTTGATAAAATCCGATCAATACGACAAAAATCATCAAGTGTATCAACGAATACGACATTAGCCGCTGCACGAATCTCATCTGTCAAAATGAATATTTTTATTAATTTCCAAGTGTTTCTAAGAAATTTCTCGTCCTCTCTTTTTGGATGCATTAAATGTATCATAAAATTCACCGATAGATTGCTGGCGAGCTACAATCTCACTATTTGTCTCTTCATCATCGGTACTTAAGCCTTCTTCATGTGAAACACCTTCTAAAGTATTTTCACGCATACGACGGCGACGCGATCTAAAAAAAATCAGCTTAGTTGTTTTAAACTAACATTATACATTATAAATTTATGAATCCTACCTTCTTGCTTCTCGTTCTGCCGCCCTTTGGGTAATTTCGGGAGCTCGATGTTGCAATAGTCGACCGGCGGCAGCTGCCGAACATTCATCATACATATCGTGCACATCGTTTCTTCTTCGTATCCGAAGTTTTCGAGCCTGACCATCTAGAATTTCTGCCATTCGATTTTCCAACTCTTTAACTTCGCTTATCTAAAATAGAAAAAAGACAGTTAAACTTTATCTATACATAATTTAATATTACTAGAACTCTTTTTTTTTGTATTGATTCGAAACAATAGTATGTTTAAAACATACTGTTTCAAATAAATACAAAAAAAAATTATTATTTCTAAAACACTTACTTTTTCCGATAAACATTCCAACAAATCTCTAGCGTATGCACGCATATCCTGATAGATCTGAAAATGTTCTCTGATCCGTGGTTCTTCCATTTCAAGCTTGTCAATCATGTCTTTATTTTCTTGAATTTGAGCGTTTGCCTTTTCAAACTCCGCTTCTCGGGCATTTAATGATTCTTTGCCATCTTTCTTGCTGCAATGTTCTAATCCTAAGCGCTGTCGAGAATATTATTTGATAAGATCTACCAATAAAGCAAGACCTGAAACTGATTTGAAACTACGGAAATAGTTAACTTACCGTTGCTGCAATTTCATAAGGATTCCCTTCAGTGATACAGCTGTCGTCTGGCCAGATACTCGTCCAGCTGAAACAAATTGATGGGAATAAGCTAGGCTATTCATTTTTGTTTAATTACGCTACAAAAGCCATTTGATTCTTTCTTAATGTTTGATGATGGAAGAAATAACCAAGTACCCAATAAAGTATTGAATTTTTTCTCATTTAGTGAGAGAATATAATAAGTGCGTACAACCAGTCGTACAACTTATGATGTACACTAACCTTGCGAAGTTGAAAGCATATCAGTTTCAGAAAAATCTATATCCATTTCCATAGGCAACTGCTCACGATTTTCGGATGGTAATTCCATACTACTTCTTATGGCCTTCATTACTGCTTCCATTTTCGCACGTTCACGTTCTAACATTTCCACCTTTAATTTTATAAAATAATAAAATATTTGATTCTTAATTATGCCGATAACTATAGCAACTCCTTGTTGCAAAAGACTTGAAATCATAAATGTTACCTTATGCGATGATACTCCTTTTTTCATTTGTTCTCTTTCCCATCGTGTTACTTCCTCATCAGACTGATCATGATTATCATCACTGTCTATAAAACTATGGAAACTAGGTCAATAAAAATTTTCGAAAGACTTATTTTTGAAAGATCAGATCGAATAAAGCCATCTGATCAAATATGTATGTCAAAAATATACTCCATGTATATATTTTTCATGAAAGATGAAAACTGAACGACGTTTATTTTCTCATCTATTTTGTATATTCAGGAACTGTTACCTCCTCCTTCATGAGCGAGAAAATCCATATGCTCATTTCGGCGTCGTTCATCATCATCGGCCGCCAAACTTTTTAACGAATAAAATCTGTAAAAAGTGAACTAATGATTCAATTCCGTGATTTTAGAATGTTTTTTCTTACTTGAATTTACTAATTAAAAATCATCGATTACTCGATGTCTTCCTATACGAATAAAATTCAATTTTGACCTATCTTCTTGAATTTCACCAAAAGGAAATTGCTTACCGATGATATATGGCTATTCCACAGCAATGATAGGATTGTTTTTACATGAATCTTTAAAGAAATAACTGACCTTCCACCTTCTGGGTCTTCATCACTCAGATCATTTTCATCTTCACGTATCAATCGTGATCGTGCAACGGATTTATCCTGTCAATTTGTTTATTCAGTTAAATAATATAATCTCAGCAATATTAGAAACTAAAATGCCTTGAACAGTCTAATTCTGCATATCTCATATATTGACTCAATGAAGTATCACTAAGAATGTAATCTTGAAATAAATAGAATTTACTATTTTTTTTTAATAAAAAATACATATCTCACTTGTGTACATTCCCTCATCAATATAGGTAACTTAAATCTTGACAGACTGAAAATGATATAATGGGAAAAAATTTGCAACGGAAAAAAATTCATTATATTTACCTTCAACCGTTGCACATCATCCAGTGGGATTTGTCCATTAGAACCTACTAAACGCATTTTTTCTCGCTTCTTCCGCGCCTCATAAACAGTCTTTGCATCCGGAATTTCTCCTAAAATTGTGACTGCTTTGAAAGAATACTGATTAGAAGGGCAAAATAAATTTAATATCACGATATAAAAATACCAGAATTTCAAACCTCGAAATGCAGATGGAAATTTATTTCTTATAATCGAATCCTGCTCCATACTTGTTTCCTTTTGTTGGGATTCATTCTTCACTTCCCATTGGTGACTGCTATGAGCCTGATATACAATAAATTTTAGTTTTGAATAGAGAAAATTATCTGAACGCCTTCAAAATTATAGCAGTCAAGCTTAAAACATTTGTGAAAAAGTAAACAAAGTTCACAAAAAACATACATTAATATTCTTGACTGGTGGTTCGTCCGAGACATCTTGCTTGATTTGTTTGACAACTACTCTTGTCTCCTCCTCCGTAATTTCATCATCAATTTTCTGCCGCAATTTTGCTCTTTTTGTCAACCTATCCAAACGCTTATTAGGATCTTTACGTTTGATTTTGAAGTCCATTATGTCATCACCTAAAAGATCAGCACTGAATTGGAAAGTGAGAAATCAACGCTTAAAAAGAAGTAAAATAGTTGATTTCGCGGCTATTGTACATGGGAAATTTTCGTCGATATCATAAAAATTTCACTTTCCACATTCAATTAAATGACAAATTCCAGATGGGCTGCTCAAAGAAAATCTTTATTTATTCAATTAAATCTTTGTTAGATATATATTGCCTGGGAAAAATTTAAACTGGAAAATGGAATAACAGATTTGATCTAGAAATCCAGTTTTCAGAGAGTCTACTTCCAGTCAATGCTTGATTTCAATACTTTGATCATTCCAGGCAAGGTGAACTATAATATTTGAAGTGTAACACGCCACCAACAAACAACGAATTCGTTGCGTTTTTCTTTCTTTTTTGGTTGCTGCTTCGTTGAAAATCTACCGACCTTCAAAATTATCAAAACTGAGCAAGTGGTGCTCCTCTGTTACCACACCAGCCTGTAGCTCCTGGTTCCCTTCTGCTTTATTCACCTTTTCCGCTTGTTGCTGTTGCTGTTGCTTGACCATTCTACTGATTGATGTCCCTTTGGTTGTTGATGCTATTGATGTTCCCGAACTTACGCCACCATTTCCATCACCAGCACCATCATCATGATCATCATCATCCGACAGTACTCGTTGACGAAGATTACTACGGCTTTTCACTTTTCGAAACATTTCTAAAAGTATGGAAAGTATAGTTTGGATAAAAAGTCAACCCAAATTGAAACTGTTCAGACTGAATTCGTCTCAATTAAGTTCATAATTTAATAAATGAGTTCTTCTGAAGTTCTAAAATAATGTTAAATAGTAAGCTCAAGAAAATCATCCGACAAATTTGATTCGTTACTGGGAATGTCTCGAAGATGAGACGTCATGTCAAACCAATCAGCAGATTTCATCTAGACTTAATTTTCCAAAAGAATCTTTCGGATTCCAATTAAGATTATGGTTTGCAAGAAATCTGTTTACTGAAACAGTGTTTGCTTTGTTTTTGGAAATAAAAGTGCAAAAAGTAAAGCAAAAGAAGCCTAAGAGTGTATGTAAGAAAACGGCAAATAACAAAGATTAAAGAATATCGAAATATTGATATCCCAATTACATTACCCAATGAAACAGGATGGAAAATAAGAAAAAGAGCCACAAGTAAACACACAAACTGATCAGTAGAGACCATCAAATCTAAAAATCCTAAGACAAGGGGGCTTTTAATTTTGACTGCGATACAGAAATTAATGCGGGCGAGATGTGAAACTATGATTCTGGGCCAAGTTATATTTTAAGATGAGACGGGGAACTTTGCACCATCGAAACTTTGTAAAAACCTTTTGAGAAAAATTGTGGTATATGATTTGGGGAAGAGAAATGGGATGAAAATCTAAGATCAGCCGAATAGAAATCTTTGTACCGAAGTGATGAATTGGAGTGGAGTAAATCGAGACTGCATCATAATTGTTTGAAACTTTGTTGTCGTTAATGATGAAAGCAATGTCGTAAACAGATGAGTTGTGGTTGATTTCTCAATCATATTGAAGTTGAACGATTCCTCTTATTCATCTGCAATTACTAGAAAAATAAACGGAACATTTACCTGAGATTGTCATTGCAATAAAAAAGAAATTACAATGGTGATCGGAATGGTTTAGAAAGATTGCGCTTCTCTTTGATGTAACAATTTTAGTTGCGTTGAAATTATTGACCGGACTTTCTTATGGTTGCAAAACTTCTTTCCACTTAGTGGTTATGGAAACATAGTGCAGATAAAACAGGTTGGGAACTTGCAAAATGGACAATTAAGGGGACAGTCAGCTGATGTTTGGCCATTTGCTCAATCAAGTGGAATGATAGACAAGCAAAAAAAACTAAAGTTTTTTTGGTAACGTTTATATTATCTTTTTCAAAGTGCACTTCAAAGCATCCACAAATTGTTTGGCTTAGCCGTTGAATTATGCGAGAGAAGTCTTAGAATTTAATGGGAACAAACAGGGTACCAATGTGCGAACGAGGGTTTCCAATTTTGAATTAAGCAAAAACTTCGTTAAGGAAGTTAGTGGTCGTTGAGGGATTCTCGCAGATGTTTAGGATTAGGACTATCAGGTTTTGATCACTCTGATTGCAACGAACTGATGTGGATGAAGAAATACATTTGTTCGCAAATTTTGCCTTATATGTAGAAAGCTCGAAAGCATCTGAGAGAATTTTGATATCAGTTTCGATTAAAATAGAAATGATTTCTTCATCATTTGAAATGAAATATGATAAAACATCAGCTTGACCAAATTTGCAAGTATGACATCCAGTGTCAAATGATAACCGAAGGGGATAGCGGACCTCTTTCAAAATAGTTAATGACGTATATAAGAATACTTGCGTTGTGTAATGAAGTTCTTGATATGACGAATTGCTTGGAAGTAATTTGTGAAAGGATCGTGTGTTGAGGATCGAACTTCATACAGATGATTTCGTTGTATAATGAAGTCCTTGATAAACTAATTTTATTTGTCGCAGCTATGGTACACAATGAATTGAAGAAAATCGTAATACAACCATAGTTTGAACTTCCCTTTGATAATAGGAAAGTTAATTGCAGGTCATAGGTATTCAGAATTAGCAAGCTTTAATAAAGTATAGAAAGAACCGTTCGTAGAAACCGATCAGAGCGAAAGATTGAATGTCTGACTGATTAGAGCAAATAATTAATCTGTATAGAATATAAATAAAAAGGTAAATGCGAAAATGTTTTTACCAAACAATGTTTCAAGTTCTTACCTTTAATTTGAAATCTTGACGCAGCATTGCATTTAAATAGATGCGTGTTTTCATATAGATATACCTAATTTTTTTTTACCTCTCCTTAAGAATAAACCTATTTCCCGCTAAAATACTTCGACTAACAGATAAACAAAGTGAGATCAACCAATCATAAGACGAGATGTTGGAGATCAAGAAAGGAGAAGTCCCTTTAAAAGATTCGGATTTTGAAGCAGAATCAATTCAAGTACGACAGCAATTCGAGTTCAAATAGATAATTCAGTTGGGAGTTTTTACACCGACACATCGACAATTTTACAACGACATAGATCGATGCAGCAATAGCAGCAATTCGAAGTCAAGGAATTTTATTTTTCTCTACAAGTGACAAAGAAAAAAATAATCGGTGATCAGTTTGCTTGGATTTCAAATAATCTCGAAGACAGTCCGGTGCAATTGACCTGCTTTAGCTCTTTCAGATAATACCTGCCAAAAAAGCAGACATAGATAATCTTATTCGCAAAGCAGAAGGAATGCGATGGTTAAGAAGACAAGGAATGGCTCAAATGCGAGCAGAGCGATGTGCAGCTAGATTTGAGGATGCACGGTTAGGAAACATAGCCTAGATGGTTAAAAGAGGTAACTAGGCGTTGTTAAATGCCATGAGGTTGTTATTCACCAAAAATTCATATAATACTGATGTGATGAAAATTGTATTCAATTTACTAGTGCCATTCTGCATAGAAGATAGGCATCGATTGAGGAGAAGAGGAAGCTTACACTGTTATCGATAACAATCTCCTGGCTTCAAGAAGTAGAAAAGATCTGCATTGTACCTAATGCGTAATTAGAAATGACTTGGACTTCGTCGATGCAAAATGCATTTCAGCAGACATCTGTAGAATACTGTATTTCAATCGTAAAAGATATACGATGAACAGTACAACGACAAGTATTGTATATTTATGAAAAGTGAAAATTTTTTTCCAGTGCTTGGAAACATCAACCATTATCACACCAAAATATCTGGAATGAAAAATGGGCGAATCGAAGAAGCTAAAGAATTTTTTGAAAATAAAGAATTTTTGAAAAGGGATATGCGATGTTCACTTTCCTCCTGTCGTTCTAATCATAGAAATGTGAAATAATCCCTTAAATATGAATATGGTCCACTAGAAAGCAAGTCACTATTTCCGCAGTTTATCATCGTGGATTTTTTTTTTTTACCGTAAACATAGTGATCCTTGATTCATGAGAGATTTCATTTATTTGCCGTAAATCCGTGTAAATTAAGTGATGAGAATCACTGGTTAGAAATAGATGATCGCTCAGGATATATGAACAGTACAATCTCCTTTAAAAACGAACAGTAAGAACAAATATTTTAATTGCTTCGCTGTTGAAGAATGTTTTAATACTTTATGTTAAAGTTGCCAAAACTATAATATGCAGTAATTTTCCTTTCTATAGCTTTTTAGAGAATCAAAATTTCAATTTTTCATTGAGCGTGTATTGTTGTAAGGAAAATATCGACTGATTTAATGGATCTGGTAGTGAGAAAGTTTCACTATCATGTGATATCCCTAGGCTTTGTTTACTTTTCGGCACTTTTGAATAAGAAAATGACTGAAATCGTAATCATTCTGCGAAGCCACTGCGACAAATTTTGTTATTAGCAAGTAGTATTGGCACACAAATGCACGTTTTCAATTTCGTTTAAATGATTAACAAATGTAATAATTGCCAATGTCATAGCAACGAGAGCAAGTAGCCGTTTCACTACCTTCTCGTGGTAGTAATTAATGAGTACATCACAGCATTAGGTTTCAGCTAGGCTTCATAGAATTTCTTCTGCTCACTAAGAAATCAATCAGCAGTTTTTGTAAATTTTTAATTTCCTTGCTGAAATAGCTGCTTCGAAAATTTCAAATATGCCACGGAGCGGAAAAATGGTAGGTTTTTCTTCTATAAGGTTTTGTATTGTGTCATTAATGGTAGTAAAATTTTAAATATTGTTGGATTAATTGATCTCAAGCTCAATGACTTCATCTTTTGAATATTTTTAACTAATCTTGTAGTTGGAAATATTTTATTCATTTTTCATTCCTGTAGAAAGATAAAGTATTATTGATCTCGATAGAATAAACATCCCGAAGAGTTATTTAATTTTTTACTTTGCTCCATTTTTCTTTCTTCCTCCTTGCTCTCAATCTCCATTGCTGCTTGCAAAGAGCAGAATGTAATAAAATTGAAGGATTGAATGGCAACGACTCCAGCATAATGATTTATGGTACAGTAGGTTTTAATTTTTCACTGATAGGGCTTATGAAAATGCAAATTACCACATTTCTTATCATATTTTCTTTTTCTATTGGCAGTGCTGAAATACTAATTGAAAGAAATGACAATTGAACCCTACAGAAGTTGTCTTGTGAAATATGTTTTTGGAAAATGTTCAGTAGTTGCAAAGTTGTCTACTTCTAAAACCCATTTGAAAGTTAACGAATTGCAGCGCGAGGTGATAAGCCTGCATGTAGGCCAGGCTGGCGTTCAAATTGGTAATGCATGTTGGGAACTGTACTGCTTGGAACACGGCGTGCTGCCAGATGGCATGTTACCAAGCGATGAAAGTATTGGTATTGAAGATTGCTCCTATAATACATTTTTCAGTGAAACAATGGCTGGTAATTTCGTTCGAAATTTGAGAATTCTTTCCGGAATAAATTTTTGTTCCAACTTTTTCTAATAAGAAATTATAATATCTCGGCAATGTCAATTTTGTTAATCCCAATATAGGAGAGGAATTGCAAAGATCATTCATGAGAAATTGAGAAATTGATATTAATTTATGATTGTGACTATGTTTTGATCTTTTTTTTTATCTTTTTGCTTATACAGGAAAGCATGTTCCGCGAGCAATATTCATTGATCTAGAGCCTACCGTCGTTGGTAATTTTTACTTTTCAAATATTTTGATAAATTTAATTTCAAGATCTTTGATAGCAAAAAATTGTTCATATGGTGATTATCATTAAATACTTTTTAGTTATTATCATTATCATTCAATAAAATTTTAACAGATGAAGTGCGCACCGGAACTTACAGAACGCTTTTTCATCCGGAACAGCTCATTTCCGGAAAGGAAGATGCAGCAAACAATTATGCTCGCGGACATTATACTATTGGAAAAGAATTGATTGATGTATGTATGGATCGAATCCGAAGTACTGTTGAAACTTGTTGATATTTAAATGATATTTGATTAAATTATTGGACTTAATAAGCTGTTTATCAAAATAGGATGCCATCAAAGATTTAAAATTTGCATTTTTCTCCGTTAATAAATCAACCCGAAATGTATGTGATGAGTTTAAGAAATTGCCATGTAATATGCATCATTCTATACTGAACATTTGAAAGTTTTGTTGTGATTTTAGTCATATTTCAGTATGAGATGTGATTGAGTTTTTTACAGAGCTAACAGAACGATGTGATGGCTTGCAAGGATTCTTGATATTCCATTCGTTTGGTGGAGGTACTGGTAGCGGATTTACATCGTTGATGATGGAACGACTCTCCGTTGACTATGGAAAAAGAGCGAAGCTTGAATTCAGCATCTATCCAGCACCACAAATAAGTACAGGTGTCTTTTAATTTGTTCTAAAATTTAATGTCAAATAAACCCTAATAATATTTATTTTGGAAATACATTTTATATGCTATTGATATTGCAAAAATTTTGCAATCTCATGATATTGTGCCATGGAATATCCCAACTCGGATGCGAATGTTTTCTGGATCGAAAGATAAGAGCAAAACAAGTGTAATAGACTGAGAAAAATTATGAAGGAAATTAAAAAATTAAATCAAAATATTTTGCAGCTATGGTTGAGCCCTACAATTCAATTTTAACCACCCACACTACCTTAGAACATTCGGATTGTTCTTTCTTGGTGGACAACGAAGCCATTTATGACATCTGTCGAAAAAATCTGGATATCAAAAGGCATTCTTTTCTAAAACAAAAATTTTCTGTAACACATTCTTCTTGAAAGTTCAGAAATTTTTTGGTTCTTCATAATAATTTTTTTTAGTCCAACTTATACTAATCTGAATCGACTTATTGCACAAATCGTGAGCTCAATAACAGCATCATTACGTTTTGACGGTGCACTGAATGTGGATTTGACCGAATTTCAGACGAATTTAGTACCGTATCCACGAATTCATTTCCCACTTGCTACTTATTCACCAATCATTTCAGCGTAAGTTTTTTCTTTCTTTTTGTCGATATTTTTGAACACTATTTTTAGCTCACCAATCGTTAATTTTCTAGTGAAAAAGCTTTCCACGAGCAGTTATCCGTTTCGGAAATCACCAATAAATGTTTTGAACCAGGTAGCCAAATGGTCAAATGCGACCCACGAAATGGCAAATATATGGCGTGCTGTTTGTTGTATCGCGGAGATGTGGTACCAAAGGTTGGCATATATTTTTCAGAATTTACTGATCTTGCTTTCATTTAAATTGAAAGATCTGATTCTTATTAGTACTTCGGTATCAATATTCTAAAGGCCTTACAGGAAATGTATAATATAAAGAGCTTCTCTTTGTATTCTGTGCAATGAAATTCAATTTCCAGAAGAATTAGAATTGAAAAGTGGAAATTATTCTCTATAATTACAGATTTTTCAATGTGTTGCAGGATGTAAATTCAGCCATTGCGATGATCAAGACAAAACGTGCTATTCAATTTGTTGATTGGTGAGATTTTGTTTTGATATTTGATCCCCATTTTCCAATAGTCTGATAGACGATGGATTAGACTGATAGTTGGAATCATAAATGAACTTTTTTCTTTAATTGCAACAATCGAATAGTTCGAATAGTCTTCTTGCATATTTTTTATCTCTTAAAAGTCTATTCATTTTATTATTTAATTTGTACTCTTTCAAATTATTTTCAAAGTTTTTTTTGTTTTTTAAAAAGAATGGAGCGAATTATTAAATGTACGGTTTTTTTTTTATTTCGAGGTGCCCAACAGGTTTCAAAGTCGGAATTAACTACCAGCCACCAACTGTGGTACCTGGCGGTGATTTGGCTAAACTTCAACGTGCTGTTTGTATGCTCTCTAACACAACGGCTATTGCTGAAGCATGGGCCAGATTGGACCATAAATTCGATCTAATGTATGCGAAACGAGCTTTTGTACATTGGTAAATTTTTCTTATCATCTGATTCGTTATCATACAGCTTATTGATGATAAAATGCGAAAAAGAATATTTTCATGCAATGTTTAAAGAACTGAAATAAAGTTCTGATTTATAATTGTATTCTGATTATATGATATTCATTCAGTTAAAGATTAAATCAATTGAATCAATATGCAGTCACTTCAGCGAATACACAATGTAGTTAGGTCCTTTTCTAGCCATCATTTTAGGTATGTTGGCGAAGGCATGGAGGAAGGTGAGTTCTCAGAAGCACGTGAAGACATGGCTGCACTTGAGAAAGATTATGAAGAAGTTGGTGCCGATTCATTTGATTCAGCAGAGGATGAATATTAATCTTTGATTAAATTTGGAATTTTTCGTTCGGTAGATCTTTTTTTATAGACCGGAGGACTTGATATACGTAGAAAATTTTCGAAGTTTCGAGGAAGTTGAATTGATTCATGAGTATCCTATTGATAACATTTCTATTATGTGGCTTCTTTTAAACTATTTCCATCAGAAGTATTACGTCTCATTGAAAATGATTAATTGATTTTCGTTTTTATATAATAAGTACAACTTTGCTGAAAATTTTACTTTAACTTATGATCAGTGAAAGAAATTTGTCAACATTATCAATCGTTGGTTTTAAGTAATATAATGTCTCTTTTATGCCTTGTTGTTCAATTAACTTCAATAATTAATTAGAAAGTAAACAAATTTCGTGAAATGAATTGATTTGAAACAATTTGCTGAATAAATACCCAATTACAAATTGATAGAAATGTTTCGCCAACAAGTATCATTGTTGAAAACAAAATATATCACGAGATCATTACAAAAAAGAACTGCATAATAAAAAAATAATAAATTTTGGTATAATAAACTTTATGTGTGTAAATATCGGTGACGGAGTGTCCCGGATGAATTGTCGTACTCGAAAAATTGTCATTTTCCAATATCTACAAAAAAGGATCCAAAAAAGCATATTCATATCTTCTCTTGTGGATATGAATATGCTTTTTTGAATCTTTTTTTAAAAAAAAACCATTTCTGGAATATATTTAGGACAGAATTGAAAAGGAAAAAGTATTTAAATAATATTTTTCCAGAAAGAAGCATTGCATTGGAAAATAATTCTTAATGTTTATGTAGAAGAAATCGCCTATGAAAGAGAACCAATCATACCAATAAATAAAGTTGTGTTCTAAAATTCATCTTTTAAATGTGAATTAATTTTTGCAAAAATTTATTTTCAATAGAAAAAACACATTTTTTGGCATGTAACATCGGTGCGGAAGAACAGTGTTATAAAAGCAATGTTACGAATCAATCAATTTTGCAAAGTTTTCTAGATTGATTGAAATTTCAAAATTAAAAATAATTTATAAATTGGTTGACTCAAAATTACAGAAATTCAAACCTTCCCTAAATCTGAACTCATTTTCCAGTCACCAGTACCTTTATTATTAATCGTTTTCATATGGGATCAGTCGATTATCATTTAAAAATTTCTTACAAAAGTTAATTATCAAATTCTTTAATATTTACATGTTGAAAAGAACATCATTGGTCGAAATAAAGTCTTTTTCTAGAGATAAATGAAATAAAGCTATGAGAAATTTGAAAATTCAATTTTTTCAGGTGAAACAGTTTTTCAGTATCATAATTCTAACAAATAATTTTTGTTCATAAGAAAATCAAACAATTAAATTCATAGCTTGTCTTGTAACAAAAATTCCAATTCTAATAATCCGAATTTGCATTGATAAATTTCATTTTGAGTCATTTTTTCCACTTTTTACCGAAAGAATATATTACATGATAACACTGTTGATTTTGCCATAACTATCAATATAATAGAAGAATATCAATTATGTTTAATTCCACGTTATAAAATTTGAATATGATCGTTTAAAATTTATCCTTATGAATTATTTAGCCAAGACAGTTGTTGCCTCTTAATGTATGTCTTAAGTATTTGACCAAGTTGCAAAAACAATTTTAGCATCCTTTATGAAAGAATTATTTTCCCTTATCTTTTTCTCTATTTTAAACTTACATCTTTTTCTATCTTTTCTAACCAAAAATATACTAATCTAGATATTATTACTTATCCTTTCTTATTCTTCTTCCTTTACAATTAATTTTCTTTACGTGAATTATATCTAATTCATTTGATTATTAAATTAAAGGATAAAAAAAATAAATTGAATCTTATTTATTTAATTATTTAATTTTAAAAGGATTCTTATTTACATGAATAAGTCAGAGAATATGTTAACTAGAAAGTCATTGCCAAAAGACATATATCATGAAACTTTCCATTTTATTGATGAACTGCATTTGAGACTACCTAATTGCTGAATTAATTAATTAAGTTGAAAAGAATTAAGAGCTCTATATGTCACCACTTTTTGAAAATATTCCTTTCATTCAAATACAGAGTCAGGAAAACATCATCATTCTATTCTCATGATTTCTAATTATTTAATCTATCTTGCTGTTCAATTTTTCCAAACTTCTCTGTTCCGATTACGACAACAAAAATAATACGATGACAGAGAGTTTTTGAACATTAAATTAAAATTCCTTCGTTAAATAAAGAAAATATATTCCTTCGTTAAATAAAGAAAATATATCTTCTGGCGAAAAACATTAGTTATTTATAATGCAATCAGTGCTATTCTCTAAAATTGGTACTTTTGAAATCAATATTTTCAACAAAAAGATCAGTTTGGAAAAGGTATAATTACACCGATAGCAATTGTTACAGGTGTTCCTCCTAATTATGGAGCTTTTAATTCTAGTTGTTTTTGAAAGAGAGATAACTAAGTATGTCCTTATTTGTTTTTTTTCATAGTTTTAGCTTCGATCAAAAGCAACAATTTGATTAATGGTAATGGATGACTCTTTTTTTCACTAATTTTCATAATTAATGAAGCAAACTTTTATTTGTTTTTTTGCAATTGATGAAGTTTTATTTATTATTTTTTCTAAGTTTTATTTATTTTAAGCATGGTGGGTTTTTTTTTCATATAATTAATTGAAATTAACTAAAAATATCTATCTGCACCTAATCGCTTGCTAACCGAGATAGAACTCCGTTTCTTGATTTTGATTTTGATATTCTCCTCAGTTAAGCGAGATAATAACATTCAGCTGGAAAAAACAAACAGAATTTATAAAGTTTTTCCACTGTCTATATGCTCTGACAAATATACTTTAAGTGACCCAATAATGTCCCATATACCACGTTGATAAGTTATTCACAAATATGAGGTATTTCCGACAATAAATTCTTCTACGATTTCGATCAATTTTTCGATCGATTCATATTGTTCCAAATGATCAGAAAACAGTTGGTTATGTAATGTAATAGATGTTGATTTACATTAGAAACATAAAAAATGTATCTATAGATTAGGTGTAGATATTTTCAATTAGTTTCAATTGTTTTCATGCTACTTTCAACTTTGTATTATACCGTAAATGCATGCTTCGATACCGGCTAATTGATATCGATTTTGAGAAAACAAAAATTTTCCAATAAATTTTCTTCTCTTTCTTCAATACATGATTGTTGATTTAATGTCCACTGTGCGATAGGACATGCATTACTGTTTAAACAGGATATCTTTTCACATGGAGAATTAAATTCCAAAGAAATGAAATACTGGCATCAACATATTAGTTGACATAAAAGCAACTCCTACTAAGATTTGACTTAAATAACAGTTCACGTTCTGCTACAACATCGAGAATTAAGTCAGCTATTTCTTTTTTTTTTTTCAGTCTTCATCTTTGATTCCTGAATTCCTCTTTGCTTCAAGTTTGCTTCTTGATTTGCAAGATAAAGTTATGGCATTATTATTCCAAGAAAAATTCGGTACTAAGATACTTCAAAACTTAGCGAGACTCAGAAAACGATTTCCTTTCCTATGCATCGCTTTAATAGCAATTATTTGTCATATCTAAATAATTACGGCCAAAATTTTTGTTTTCCAAATTACTTTCTGATTTCCTTCCCTTTACTCTCTTGTCTCCATATACGCCATCTTTGAAGATTAGATAAATGGTCATTCTTCCGTGTAACAATCAGTAAGATTTATATTTTTGGGATGAGGCACAAAAAGTGGTGAAGAATTATTTCTTAGTATTTAAAGGACAATTAGGAATCATATTAGGAATCATATAATAAGGTAGAGTTTTAGAATTGACCTTAAAATAATTTAGATCAATTATTTTTCACCTCCAGTTCTCAAGACATTTTTTTCTTGCTCAAGTTGTGCTGAATATGAACTTTTATTTCTTTGAATTAAGAGACGGATCCATCTAATATTGCGTATTTCTGCAAATAATGGTTTAATTCCCACGAATTAATCTTTCTAATGGCTTTTATGCATTTCTGTAGAATCAACATCTTTCTTTTACAACTAAAAAATTATATACAGTGAAATTTATGAAAATAGAACTTCAAGGTTTGACTCAGTAATCAATTCATTATCTTGAAAAAAACAAAAAAAAAAAAAAAAAAAGAGAAAAAGAAACTTTGAGAAGAAATCAGATCTCATAACGATCATTCAATATTTTGAGAATGACACATTTGCTAATATTATTAATCCTCAGGAAAAAAAAAAACCGACAAAATATTATACTGAAAGCTACTTCTATTCGTTATAGGAAAATCGGGAATACAAAACTTTGCAGCTTATCTTTCACGGAAAAAGTAACCAATAATGCTACTTGCAATATTTTCTAAAGTGATAGAAAAAAATTAAATAAAAATAGACCAAAAAAACAAAGACAGAAATGCACATGCAATTAATGTAATTACTTGATATTAGGAAGCGTACTATGGCCATAACAAGTTCTTCTGACCCTAATTTGCAGTTCGACAAATTGACCGAAAAATATCTGAGGAAATAGAAGCCTACTGCAAATTAACTGTTCTTTCAATGTAATTTTGTAGCTTTGTTTGAATAAAAAGGCATCATAGTATTTTCATTTAAATGGAAATGCTAAAATTTTTCAGAGTAGGAAAACATACGTCAGTGCCTTTGTTTGTTTGACTTCGAAATCAATCAACTGTCAATCCAAAAGAAAAAACTAAGATTTTTGAATATGCTTATTGTAATAAAAACTGCTTCCAAAATGCAACGGCGTGATGGACTTTATGCAATCCCCAAATTTCAATATACTATATTAAACTAAATCATTTATTCTAATCCTAATTGTCCAAATCTGATTCGCGGATAAAGCAACTTGTTGAAATAATTTTCATGAAATAATCTATGAATTTATTGAACTGTACAGATACGGAGACAAAAATAATAACAATGAGCACAATAAAAGCAATATTGATAATAACATTGGAAACATCACTGATAGTACAATTCAAAATTGAAACCATCATGTATCTCGTAATCTTGCAATGTTATATGGTCCTTATAAATCGTATACCACTTCTTCAGCACTATTTTTTCAAACCTATAAAATGGAAAACTTAATATCATGGAATATGATTAAAATAATTCACTTCTCTTCATGAAATAGACTAGTCAATTTTTCTTATAAATGAACAAATGAAAAATTTCACTCACCGCGTACCAGTCTGCGCGGCGATAAGTTTCTTTAAGTCACCAATTGTATCATTCGGATTACATTTGATCCGAACTTTCTTTCCCAGTCGATCATTCACCGTAATTTCAATCATTTCAATTATCTGGAAGTTGTCAATAAACATCTTTCCTACTAACGATGAAATGATGCATCTAATCAAAAATCCCCACTAAATGATAATTCTTCTGGTGATATTTCTACATAGTGCAACAATTTGAAATCCTCGCCTAATACGATGGTGAATCATACAGCGGTAACAACTTAGGCGGTAAAGTAGAAGTTAGAATTAAAGTTTCATAGTTTTTTGAAAAGTATAAACAAATGCCAAGTAACAGATTTTAATGTGGAAACAAAAATTATTTCAAAAATTTAATGGAAAGGAAGCAATTATTATAATTACAGAGCTAAAATCATAAAAACAAGGAATTTTAATCAATGCAGATAGATAGTTGTGCTCGATCAACTTTAAAGTATAATGTAATACTTCACTACTGTAATTAGTAAAAAGCACTGTACAGCAAATGTTTTCTCTGCATAACTCTTAATAAAATGAATAAATACTAATCTGCTGGAACCAACAAGAACGATACTCAAAAAGGTTTTATATAACATCTTTTCGAGGTGTATTTTTTTTCTCCGAGATGTTTGGAAAGTGATAAAGTTCTTGAAAAAATTCAACTCACATTCATCTAATCATGTAAACATACTATCTGCAGCGAATTCAATATCACTGATGCTTCGAGTAGCACATGAGAAACATATTTTTTAAAAAAAAGGACAGACAAAGAATAAATTAATGCGGCCATTGTTTAATTAGTTTTAAAAAGTGAATTGCGCTTCTTCTACCTCAATAAATGATTGAAAATATCAATGAGAGAAAATAAAAATCATTGAATAGGATAGTTTCGCTATATAATCTAAAGATGTGTTCTATTAAGTTTCTTCTGGATTTGAAGATTCATATGGAGTTCCGGTCGAATGTCACACACTAATTGTAGTAAACGTACAATCACCTGGAATATATAAATTTGAATAGTTAATCTCAAATTTGTGAGTTCCACATCTTTCTTTTATTAAACTTCGACTCTTGTTTGGATGATCTATCTTTTTTGTTTTTTTTTTTTTTTTTCTTTGTAATAAAAAAATTCTTTTCGGATTTCGACATGCTGGTGTGACTTTAAAATTCAAGCATTCATGTTGCAATAAGCACTCTTTTGAAAGAAAAAATAAACTTTATTGGTAACAAACCTGTTGCTTATTTTTTACGACAGAATCTTCCATCTTTTTGATAGTATCTTCAGTATCTTGCTTTATTTTCATTTCGATATCTTCCTTCTTTCCAAGATATTTTTGCTCATATTCCTTGAATTGACGTTCTCGTTCCTGTAGAAGCATAAATATTGTGTATTTCTAAGAAATATAACGATCCTTATCAAAGTCTTGAGACATGAAATGTAAAAAAAAAAATGATCATAAGTATGCAGTAATTAAAAATAATAATAGTGATAAATATAGTCAACCCAATACACACTTATTCCATTCAGAAATATGACTGTACTAAATTCCCTTTAAGATCCACTATACTCATAAACTGAATGAAAGAATGATTCCAAAATCCTGAAGTTTACTGACAATTCTATAATATTAATCAACTGGAAAAATATAAAAGACTTGGTTTAAAAATATATGTTATTTAAAAAATTACAAAAAAATAAAAGGTAATCCAACTAATACAAAATAAAAACAGTTCTTACCAATCTGTACTTTTCAATCTCAGCTTGTGCTTCTTGTTTCGCTTGCTTTAGACGTTGAGCTTTGCGTTTTCTCGCTTCATTGATTTTTTCTGCTGCCCGCTTTTCTGCTGCTAGAAGTTGTTGTATGCCTTGTGTTTGAGATGCCATGACGATCGTTCAACTGAAAATACTCATAATTAGTAAACCACTATCATGAAATTTCGGAGTTAAAATTAGTCCTTTGCTTCTCAGAAGTCCTACGACTGATTTCACAATCCATATTCACTTACAATCGCTGAGTATAATGCATGTACATTTACATTCATGTTTTGACCGATAACTAGAACAGAAGAAGCAAAACCTGCATAATTTTTTCAGAAACCCATGAAATTTAGTGAAGTTAAAAAAAATAATGCACTGAGAAAGACAGAATGTAGCAGTCAGAAAAAAGTGGTACACATATTTCTTTTAATCCAAATTTATATAAAAATGGGTAGACACACCAAATTACATAAGAGAAAAATAAATCAAACAAAAACAGAATGAAATAATCTATTCAATTTCTCTGGAACTATTTCTCCATTTCCTCAGGTCTTTAATCCTCTAAAGAAAGGAAGAATGCAAATTTGTAAACACAACAAAGAATAAAATATATTGTGAAAAAGCATTTTGTCAAAAAATTAAACAGTTCATTTTTTTGAATTACATCGACAATACCCAATTTCTCAAATCAGTGTTCAACTTATAAGCACACAATTATCTTATTGACGCACGAATATAAATTAAAGGATAAATACCATGTATGGCAGAACGAATGGCATAAAAAAAACAATTCGTAAAACACAATTTTTTTATCTTAGAGCAAAATTTTACAGGAAAATTTGAGAAAATAATGTTCCAAAAATTTTTTAGAGTTAATAATTTTCGGAGGTTTGAACAAATCTACGGTAGAATTTATTATGCACCGAAGGAATAATTTTTTCTTCATTCATTTCTCCAGTGCAAAGAAAGTAGAAACTGAGAGTTAAACGACTGGATCTGGCCATTTCTTGCATGAAGCATTGGTTAATATTTTTCTGCTCTAAATCATTTAAATATGTTACTATATTTCATGTGCACATATATTCTGCATCAGATAATTATCCTAGTTATAGAAAAGCTATTAAAAAATACTTAGTCACCGAGACCCGAAACAGCTATCATTTAAAAAAAAAAAAAAAAAAAACTGAAACATCCCAAATATTAACAAGTTAAAGACAAAATATACTTTTTACATAATTTCAAACAAATTTTCAAACCCGTTGATCAATCACAGTAACATATGTCGGAGGTAAATATATAGGCACTTCAGTACCATCACCATCGAATAAACCAATGGCTTGAAAACGAGCGATATCATAAATCGACGGACAGTAGACACTGAGTCGGATATCAAAAATCTGTGTACAACCAAAAGCTATCATTGCATGCATTCGTGAGCGATTGGCTACAATCACTGGTTGCGAAACTAATGAAGAATGGACATATGAACTTGGTGCTAAAGTTATGTTTTGCGGCAGGAATTCTGAGACGTTAGTAGTTTCCGAATCTACCGTCTGCTTTCGAATCACAGAGGAATCCAGAAAATGAATAGTAACTATGCAATTTCGACGATGCAGAATATCATCATTTGTAACCGCTATCTGCACTGGTATATGACATGACCTAAATATTAAGTGATTCCAAAATTACAATCACATTTGAAAAAAATAAAAATAAAAACAAAATGTTAACTAAAAAAAAGAATATTCGAAATTCGAAGTAAATGTACATTTGAAGCAAACTTTGCATTTGCAGAAGTACCTTTTATCATTAAAATTGTGATATGTGACAGGTGAAGATGTCGATATTTTGCAAATAAAACCAAATAGACTTTTATTAGTTGTTGACGGGATTGAAGAAATATGCTTCATTTCGAGAAGATTTCGATTCGATTGTTGCATTGAAAATGAACGAAGAATATGATGAGCACAGAATGGTACCGAACAACCAAATGGAAATGGGTTTGGCAAAAAATTCTCACCGAACACTAAAAAAACAGAAGAAAAAAAATTTTTTGATCGCCTGAACAGTTATAGCAGAAACTCATTGATTCCGGACATTATAGTTTGACTTGACACTATTGAGTACCCATAATGCTTGACAATTTTAAAAAATTTATAACAATGGTTATTTTTAATATATCTAATAACAAAATAAAATATCTGTGTCGATAAACATTCTTCCAAAAAGTTATTGTGGACTGCCACTATCATAAAATCAGTTTTTTCTTTTTTTTTTCCTTGATAAAACTCCTTTCAAAATAATAATAATAATATATATATATATAATAAATGAATAATAAAATTTACCTGTAGAAGAAGTACCATCGCTATTAACGATATTAGCTTTCCAGAGGACTGCAAAAAATAAATCAAGTTCGGGAATTACTGTATTATCATCTTCTGCATTTTGTTTTGATGAAGATACAACATCAGATATTTCAGCTGAATGGTCAGGAGGACTAGACCATTCCGGGATATCACTAATTTCATCGCAAAACCATAAGCATATTGCTCCTGCACGTCCATTAGCCAAAAATGATATGTTATCCGTTTGTTCACTTTCCAGTTCCACTAAATATATTGTCAAAATTAGTTTTCAAAAATTTCTAAGTCTGAGTAAATCGGTTTATTTTTTTTATTGTCTGTGAGTCTTAATCACCAGAAGTCCTAACTTTCTCATAATCCTTACACCGAAATTTGATTGTTTACCTCGACGCTTCTGTAAAGGATGTAGAAAAATTCGTGGCAAAAGATTTTGTTGTATTTTTGAAGTGAAATTTATTCTGGCATGATTAACCAGCAATCGTATTCTTATCAATTCAACTTTGGCAAGTAAAGAACTACGATTTGGTATAAGGTTACGGAGCTGCAAAACGCATGCACCACTGGTGCAATCCACAAGTCTGAAAATAGAACAAATACAAATTTGGACTTAATTATCATAAAAATAATTGATACAAATATATTTAAAAAACCACCTCAATGAAGTTTCTAAAATCACACGGGTATCAATTACGATTACATGCCTTTCCTCTCTGACCATGCAATTATCACCACGATAATAGCAAATCAGCATTATGTTAAATCCAAGGGATTCAGTAGTAGGAGTTCGAACTGCTAATTGTAATCTGAAGTGAAGGAAAATGATAAAATTAATAAGTTATTTTTCATAATTTTCAAAAATAAGTATATAATGTTTGATTAATAAGTCAATTTGAAGAATGCAGCAAATTTAAATTGCAGAATTCCAAAGTTTCCAACAAAAAAAAAAAAAAAAAAAAAATCAAAAATTGCATACAAATTATATAACGACAACAAACCTCACAAATTAAAAACGGAAACAAAATTGTACGAGATTCAAAAAACTTAGTAAAGAATTCCAACCTTTTCTTCTGGCCTGTAGCAATAAAGCCGTGCTTCAAGTTGAAAACACCAACTGCAGCATTTATAGCTGTTGAAGAACATTTCACAGCTCGAAATGCTGTACTTCCTGGACATTCTTCTTCATAAACTGATATCAGCTCCGGATGATTAGTTACTATGCAAAAAGCTTCCACAGGTATTACACCTATATTGTTCACGTCACAGTTAAATCGACAAATTTGGCCACAGAATGCCGTTAATCGTCGTTTTGATGGCAAATCAATTTCAACTAATGGCCACTGTTTTTTCGACACTTTTGCAGTTAAACGATGATCTTCTCCATATAAAACTGACGTTTTCTGAAAAAGAAGTATTTTATATTTTTTTTTCACCTTTTTTCTCAATATTAATCAAATTTAATTTTCTTTCAACATCAATTAAATTTAGTTAGTTGATTTCCTTTACACATATCACTGCTTTTTAAACTATTAAAAGTTATTTGGAACTTCAAATCCACAAAATTATTTCAAAAGAATTTTATCATTTGAAGTTTTATTAACAAACAGTTCCAAATCACTGCTTCGAAATCGGATAAAATGTTACAGACCTTCTCGGAAGTCTGATTCTATATTTGTTAAAAAGCTTTTTCGAAGAAATATTAGTAATATTTTGAACATTTACCTCCTTCTTCGTGTTATTCAACCGCGGTCCACGAATATTAAGTGGAATTGAATATGCAACACTGATTTCATCAATCACGAGATTGAATGACAAACTATGCACTCGGATTTTATCGATAACTTCTTTCGGAATAACAGATAATTCAAAAGGAATCCTCTCACATTTTGGTTCTAAAGTGATCTGAAAAAAAGGTTGGTAATTTAGATTATGATCAACAATGGCTTTTTCGAATAACGGCCCAGATATTAAGTAATAAACTAAAATTATATTACTTCTAATCCACTTTACAAATATCCTAGTCTCAAATTCATGGAATACAGGACCAAAAGGAACGAAACTGAAAAAGTAAAAAAAAAAAAAAAAAAATAAATTAAAACTGACCATATCAGTGAAAGTTTGCAAATACATCGTCGGATCAGCTGATACTTCCAAATGAATATTTTTCAAAAGCAAAGGAATGTCCATAGAATTTTTTAATGACAATATTACTCGCATTCGTTCCAAAGGTGGAGCAAAAGGTATCTAAATTAAAAATTTAATTATGATTCGCAGCAAAATACTAAACAAAGCTATCCAAAACACTATAATAAAGAATTGATGTAATGTTTATATCAACATCATGTTATGTTGGAAAAATCATTACCTTTGAATTATTTGTAGAAGCTGTACGAACAGTCCCTGTCTCTCGAAAACCAGCAAAAGAACCTGTTATTGCGTAATATGCAGCCTTTGCCAACTTCACCCATTCATCCTCATTGTTCTTCTGAAAAAGGATGAAAAAATGAATGGCTGAAAACCAGATTGACTTGTGATATGCATAAATAACTATAAGATGAAATAGAAAATGAATAAACGAACCAAAGTTTCCACATTTGTGATCAATTCAGGTATTAATTCGATTGGACGTTCTCCATAAATGACCACAATATTTTGAATATCTACTAGGGGCACCACCATGAGCGCATGAGTTCGAGTATTGTTACATTGTTTTAAAAGCTGTAGATAATGCTTGAGGAAAAGTTGTTGCTGATTGGTGTGTTGCACCGACTGTGATCTTATCAAAGATAAGCACCACGACAGGGCTTCTTCTTTCCGCTCAGTTTCACTAGCCAATGTATAAAGGATATGGTCCTAAAATCCATGCTGGTCAATTAAATCAGTCATTATTATGTTTAATATATTATTTAAATTCTTACATTATTTATTATGAGAAATGTTCTTACAATCTATGGTTTACATTAGCAGCTTTGGCTCATTGGTATTCCATTTAAAATACGGAATATAATGTCCTTCAATACTGCCCTCGTCTATCAGTTTTCCCTCCGCACTATTGCTTTGTTTGCGACAGTCGATATGCACTTGCATTCATGAAATGAATGTATATATCCCATAATTCTTATAGCAGTAACAGCAAGAAGGAAGTTCCCTTCCACAAACTTAGATAATGCTTACTCTTTCTGTATAAGGTAGGGTTTTTTTACTGATCAGTTACCATGAAAGATGATAAGATTTTGAATTACTAATAATGTCAGAATGAAAAATTTTGTATCCTTTGCCATATTAACTATCAGCATTATTCGGTTGCATATGATGACATCATAAAACCTTCAAGTTCTGAATTAAATAAGTTACTTCTGCAAAAATCCAACGTTTGGAAAGATATTCAGGAAGAGCACGTTTGTAGCATCCCATGGATAATTGTTTCTGACCAGCCTTCGACATTCGATGTCCTGCTAACACGTAATGGAATGCCATTTTTCGACGCATCTTAGCATTTCCGAAATAAACACTCACCCTTTCCAGCAAAACACCACTGAACAAGTCATCATCCTATCAAACAAATAATCATCTTCTTTTGTGACCAGACACTTTCATTCTTCTTATTGTTCATGTTACATTACAAGAAAAACACAGTTTCTGTTCCTTGTCAAAATCTAACATTGGTAAAAAATAAAAGTAGAACTAACAGAATTAGTTAGTTTCAAAAGTTGTGTACATGCTTCAATATATAATTCCAGTGCAGAGAGAATCAATGAACTTATAAGAGCGGCCCGCATTGTCAAAACTGGTTTTCTGCAAAAAACTGAAATAACGATCTAAAAAAAAGCTGCATGAAAATTAATTCTTGAAAACTTCATGTTGAAGACTATTATGTTCATATATCTAGCCTCCTAACTTTCCACCTCTTCTTCACCTATTTCCTTTTTTCTTCCTTATCCCTGCAATGTTAAAAGTGAATAGAACAAGTAGAAATTCCAAATCTATCATAGAATAACGGTTTTGTTTAATACTCAATGTTTCAAATTTTTTAACAATTACAGGCTGACTGTTGTATAAAAATTGATAGCGTCGTCCATGTAATGTTGTGGATATTGCTTCGCAGTAATCTGAGAAGTACTTAAAAATAAACTTAATGCTGCCATTTCCTGAAAGGAAACGATAATGAACACTTCCAATTCTTCGTAATTAAAACATTTTAAACCGATCTCTAATTTAGTTTGAATTTCTCTCAAAAAAACAACTAGTCCTCACAAGTGCTCCAGCGTTGTATAACCAAGCCTGGTCCACAGCAAATTCTTTTCTAACTGTTTGGTAAAGTTGATATGCATAAGAATAAAGTCCAAAAATAAAACAAAGATCGGCTAATAGTCTGACTTGCATTTCTCCACTATCCCGCGCATAACTAAAATTAATAGTAAAGATTGTGTGCATTTTCTATTAAAAATGAAATTTTTACATAATCTGTTATCTGAATTAAAATAAGGAGAGATTCACAAGCAAACTTTGAACTGAATAAATAAAAGCTGGCACATGATTAAAAGACTGAAATGAGTTTAAAAAAAAAAAATTAAGTTACTTAACGGAATCAAAACCACAATTAAGGCAATCAAAACCACAATCAAGTGATAAAAATTGCAAATAAAAGATTTTCATACGTTATCGAAGTGGCCTGTTGAGCAGCTGCTGCTCCAAACCACTTCCGCACACCAGTAGTCAACGACTTGCTTATTCCACGGCGCGCGATGACTTGTTCATTGAGAGTGCGCATCTGTCGTTCTACCCAAGGTAATAGAGCATTATGAACCATACATTCCATCATTTTTGTGACACTTTCACGGTCATCATAGCTGAGATACTGTCCATGAAGTATAGTGGAGACGGAGCCAAAGTTGACAAAGTTACCATTACTCTGCCCTATTGGAGATGATTCAATAGCTGATGAGACCTAAAACAAAATTTTTTTTTTTTTTTTTTTGCCGATATGATGAAGAATTAGAAATTCCAGAAATTTTGAACAGAATAAGTAATGGATGAAAGTCCCGCATTTCTGTAAATATATGCCTAAGTAAATCAATACAATAAGTCAGCTACCTGAACAAGCAACTGCTACAGAAAAACCAGAATCAATTCTGAAAAGAAAAACAATTCTGCAAAGCTAAGATATCACAAACGTGTTTCATATTGAGGATAATCAATTTCTACATGGTCAGCAACCAAAGTTCTACATCCACTGAAAATGCAAAATTATCTACTTCGTATGAAACAAATACTAATTTGGTAATAGTAAGAAAAAAAAAAAGAAAAAAAAGAACGTACCACACTATCAATTAATCCTATCGTTTTTGAAAGAACTTTATGTTTAGCAAGTTGTAATCCCTTTTTTAGTCCACGATATTTCGATTCCAAATGTGCACGCCATGGATCTGTTAATTCATCATCATATCTTGAATTTATTTTGAGCAAATAACAATTCTGAGCACCGAACTGTTTACTGATTGCAGAAAACACCGAGGGCGTCCTAAAAAGACAAAAATACATTTCTTTATTAAAATTTATGATTCCAATACAAATTATTCTTTGGAGAAGTGAAAAAAAATGCACTAGTGATCCGATATGTGATGTAAATTTGTTCAAGGCTAATAATATATTCTCAAGTTAGATAAAACTATTATCACACTTTTAACGAACAGAAACTTTAGAAATGGAAAGACTACCAATCACCTAGATGGTCCACTTTCTGACGATTCGTCGTCTACAATTAGGAAATATTTGAAAATATTTGGAAGCATCCATTTGGGTATTACACAGTATGCTGGTCCAAGAGTAGAGGCATTCTGTCCATACTGCAACAGAAATTACGTTTAAAAATTTTGAGTTGAAAATTTCCAAATATGTGGAAACTTGCTCTTCTAAGAATAGGATCTCGTTTGATGTTTAGTAATATTATCATTGCAGAATGCACCGAATGCACTATTATCACCGCTTGCATAATTCACTATAGTTTAAAATCAGAGTTCTGAACATTATTGTTACGTTCTATTTAAGATGTGGAGTGAGGTAATTTTATAATAGATAGAGAGAAAGTAGCTAAGAGGGAGTCAAAAATGAAGTGAAAACAAAAGATGTGAAAAAAAATAGCAGGAGAAATATTATTACAAAATGCATCCAATTCGAATAAAAGCGATTAAACATTCTGACTAGAGTTCCAATATCGCAAACCGTAAATAGGATCTGACAGTGACAATAACCTCTTTCATCCACCCGACCACTGACCTAGCTTTTCCTCTAGATGCTTAGTACCACAATTATTTGCTTACTTTTGATGCAACTAATATTTTATCCAATTTAAGATTCACTTTGCAGAAATAACCTATTTTATGCCAGATCAAACTGCAGCCTACGTATTTTATGGCTACAAACAATCTATGCGACATGCAAATATGCTGAAATTTCTCGCCCCGATAAATTGGATTGTACAGCTGAATTTTTGAAGAGTCATGTAAAATTAAACTTCAAAAATTAACTTTTTCATTTCAGAATGTAATAGAATACCGCTAAAAAAAAATCAGCAGCTTCACATTTATATCGCATAAATAATGAACTACATATAGGTACACACTCTCATACAAACAACACACGGTATCCATAAAGCGCTATACATAAATACATCTGCTGCGAAACAGAACGGTATCGGCCGAATTATGATTATTGATCTATCGATTTCATTTTAATTGGCATTTTCGCAGTTTATACTGACTGTCACTGAACTGTGTACACAATCCAAATATAATATGATAATATAACAATGAGTCATCGAGGAAATCATTGTTCAATAAATGTTGAATATCAACAGAATGAAATAGAAGCACTTTATAGAATGTAAATATTCAGGAATTAGTTAATAATGATAAAAGTGCTGCAAGATGACATGGTTATTTCTAATATTAAATATTTTTCACTCACTATAACTGAAATATAACTTCTCAAAAGCAATGAAATATATTAAAATAAATTCAATATAATTAGATAAAATGACCTACAAAATTGAACATCATCAAAAAAATCATCCCTTCGATATTATGAAACAAAAGAGTTAAGATGCAATCTTGTCTTAAGACATGGTTTATAACACATTACTTCTAACCAAGAATGAAGTTCGGACCAATCGCAGTGGTGGTTGAAAAATATATAAAGGCGAGCCCAATTAAGTAAAAAAAAAAAAAAAAAAAAACCCTCTACACATAGCGATAAGCAGTTGCTCCGTGTCGATATAAAATTTTTTCAAAAGAAGAACTGGATGAACAAACTGACTATATATATAATTATAAATGTAACAACAATATGAAAAAACATACAACTTTTCTCGGTAACAACTGGATTACAAATATAATAATGTTTAGTTTAGAGACCCGTAGAAAACACCCAGTAATAGCTGTGCAATTCAAAAACTGTTTTGATATGCATTAAGCTTCATACCACTAATGCAAAAGATTGTATTTTATTACTTTTTTTTCTTTAAATAATCTTCCAACAAATATTAAAATAACAGTGTCCTACCTGTTGCTGATGTTGAATATCAATCAATTTCGATAATTCTTCTATAGGATTCTCGTCATCAATGGAGACGACAAATAAGCAACCAAGGTAAGTTCGAAGGAATTCATGTTCTGCCGGTTCGGACCATTTCAGCAAAGTTTCACTACAATGTATACAAATTAAATTTATCAATCTATTAGTTAGGTGGATGCTATTAGATTATATGTTAGATGTGAAATGAGCTACAAATTTGTTGGATGAATTGAAAAATGATGAAAATCCAACAATCATTTAATGAAAAATGTATTAAGCAAAATAACGAAACTAAGCAATAGAACAAGCCTGAAAGCAACGGAAGCAAGTCCGGGATCAGAATCCGATGTCGATGCAATCGATGATGCAGCTTCATGCAAAACAGATGGTAAAACAGTCAAGCTTAAAAGGAATCCGTCTCGTCGAAGATCCCGAAAGTCAAAAAATATGCGTGATGTTACTGATGAACCTGAAGGATCCTGAAATTTGGAAACATTAAATGAAATACTAAGTTTTGAAAAAAGATCACTTGAAGATATACTCTTTAGTCGAACAAACTACCATGAAAAATCTCAAAAAAACTCCTCATGGATTAAGCTGGATTAGGCTGAGGCAGATTTAAAAATCTACCGTTTTCTGCCATAAAACAACTTAAAGATGCTGTGATATCTTTTCTATATAAAGCAATGATTTCATCCTGTTCGATTTTAAGTTTATTTATCCATATAAAAACACAGTATACTAATATCACTTCACATCATAAGGATTCTAATTTAACAACTTCACCTATTAGTTAAATTTTTCCTCATTAGATGAGACTAAGATTTAATAGATCGATGAAATTTACTGTCACAGTTTACACTTGCCAAGAATGTCTTTATTAATCAAGAACGAAAGTCAGAGGTTCGAAGGCGATCAGATACCGCCCTAGTTCTGACCGTAAACGATACCAACGCTAGTTCAGCTATTCTTGATTTTAATTTATCTTTACTTCGTAATAAAGAAATTTATTTTCCGATAGCAATCTAATCTAAGGAAATTATTTTCGCTGTAATAACTCTTTTATGAAAATATAATTAGGAAGCAACCTTTAATGTGCAATTGACAGTAGCAAATGGCAAAAGTAAATCGGTGAAACTAAGATTATTCTTAGCAGCAATACGTTCGACAGCATCTGTTGTGAGAACAGCTATTAAGGGACTGAATCCTTGACGAATCTGCTCTCCTAACATTAGTTTTCTGAGAGGAAATTCAAGAGTACCCCTCCTACACAACTTGTGAAAATTCCTGAAATGAACGGAGGAAATTAATCCATTGTCCGTGCACATAAATCATTATAATGGATATTTTCCTGCTGAAGACTTTATCATTCATCAGTGGATATAAAAAAGATTGATATTTGGAATATGTTTTTACGATTTAATTCGGTGATAAGTTGCACATTCTTTCCTTCTCATTCAACTGATAATATTCAGCATTTAAAGGCTAGACAGAGTAAAATTAGAAATCTGATATGAGAATCAAGCTAACAAGAAGTGTTAAGTAATTCGCTAGAACTCTCATGTCAAACTTTTACAGGTAAAGTCAGGCAAAAAAGTGTGGGTGAAGAGGTATAAAAGACATTTATGGAAGTGAGTGTTAGGGTCTTTTCCAGCAAATTACTTGCCATTCTAATTACTTGCCATTTCGAGCTAATTACCAAAATGATGCATACAACACAATCTATAAAACTTCCTCTATAGACAACAGCAAATCAAATAAATCGCTACAAACTCTCCAACCACGCATGAAATCTATTTGATAACTATTATTGTCGCTAAATGTGTCATCTCAGTAGGTCACAGTTTGATGACAAATGTTTGCGTTACTATGACGGTATCGCTGTCTCCCTTTATTGTCCCAGTTGATTAGAAACTTTTTGTATTTCTCAGTGGAAGAACGCATAGGTTGGAGAAAGTTGAGGAAAGGTTAGCGCTTTTTTGGCTGAAAGCCAGCAAAGCTGATGGCTTTTATGTTTATGTCCGTGTGTGATGACTAAAAGCTCTTAAACAAATGTTCTGATTTATCCAGAGAATCCTGCAAATAGATTGTTCTGATTTGAAAGATTTTCAAAAATGCTGCGATCTTTCGATCCGTAGGAATTCAAATGAATGATATAGGATGAGACAAGAAGCGAGGTCGAACGGGCGAAAATGAAGAAGCAAATATGATATGAATCATTCTATTGTTAATGGTAATTATCTCTTCTGTCAGTTCATTTTGCCGTGGAAAAGGTCACATTTTCGGTTGATATGATATCAACAAAAGTTCGCAGCGTTGCCTTGGCACTCGAGTATATCAGAACTTGGCATCGATCATCACATCGTGTCGTATTGTATGTTACAATCGTTGGTCATCTGATACATAGCTGTGGGAGAGAGATAGTCCTTAGTGTCACACGTCGAAGAATTGGTTATTCGTAAAAAATGCGTTCTCAGTGGCTCGTTGTAATACGATCGCTGTACGAGTAGTCCTTGTCGATCAGAATCTAATTCCTCTCGATCTTTGATCTTGCTGTACTTTTTTGTTTCTCTCTTTATTAATATTAATGTCATTTTATTATATCAAAGAAGGAATTCTTACACAAAGTTATAATTTATTTGAACACCTAATTATCCGTCAAAAAATGTGTATGACTTGAAATGGAATTGGAAATTATTTTCGGAAGATCTAAGGAAACCAGAGATGGTTGTCCAAGAACTGATAAGTTCAGTAAATTGTTCAATTTAAGAAAAAGACACTGTTCCGAAAGTCTAGGAAGACTTCCTGTATTGAATAATATAAAAGTAATCATGAATTGTAGTTCGGGGAAATTCTTGATCTTTTTATAAATCTGATTTGGGATTGTTTTGATTGTTGATTGCTGTTTTTTTTTTTTTTTTTTTTTTTTTTTTTTTTTTTTTGCTGATTGTTGTTTCAAAATACGCAAGATAACCTTCTATTGGATTGTTGATTGAATTGAAAGTTGACTAATATTTGATAGGAACAGGTAGTTTTTTTCTAATTAATTAATTAATTACATTTTTAATAATTGGAGGAATGAAATTTTTCATATTAAAGAGAATTTGCAAACATAATCAACATACGAGCGATTTCATTGCGATCAATTACTTTGTTTCTTAGGTATTTGAAGACAGCATGTGGTCTGGTGGTATTAGGAAATTCATAAATTTTATAAGAAAGACAATGTCATGAAAAATTATTGATTAAATGCTATTCAATGAACAACTCGCATGGTAACTTTTCTAAATCACTTTAGAAAATTCATTTCAACAATCTTTCTTATCACTATTTTCATTAGTTAAAAGGGATTCCAGATATCTCCAAGTAAATAGAAATTGAAAATAACTATATTTTTAATTTTATATCATTTCAAAAAATTTCGATTTTCCCAACTTTTTCCCTTTCTGTTTCTCATATTTCGGACAATGATACGATAGAAATAAGCATGAATAAGCGGGGCGTTTGAATGCAACTTTCATCGCAATGCACGCTTTAATAGTTCTTTATCAACGGTTTGTGATAATTTTATGACTCGGAATACAAATGTCTTTTTAGTCTTTTTTTAAGGTTTTTTTTCATATATTAATGACTATTTGTAGCTTTCAAGGAAAACTTAAAAATTTTTTTGCAATTCAATTCAGCATCTAAAAACTGTTTGATTGGACTTTGAATTTGTGTAAAAGTACTAATTTTTTAAGAATCTTCGTTTTTTAGGAATTTTTATTGTACATATACCAGTGTAGTTTTACCTTGACTTTTTTCAAAGATGCACATATTGATACCAACCAGTCTTTGGCTTTACAATAGTGTTTTTGTCTGAAACTGATCTGTCATTTAGGATTAATCCTAGCTAATGATTTCTAGACAATATCGTTTCCTGAATATTTCACCGCAAATTTGCATTTTTTTAACACATTTTCTATGTAATTTTAATTCTAAACTATTTTTGACCCTACGTTTTCTTTCAAAAATTTCTTCAATTTGACTTTTTTCTGCTTTTTCTTTTTTGCTGCATTTTTGCAATTTCTCATCAGTATCGATCAGTGATGCTTTCTCTTCTCTCTCCTTTCCAAATTCCTAATCGTTTCAAACTTTTTGACAAAAAAAAGAGAAGGAAACGTCTAGAGTCATCATCTGCCATGTTCTACAAACATTATAAATGTATCTTTCTACATGAATATACAAATAATTTTATCGCTTCTTATATTGGCCCATAAATTGCGTCGTAAGCGTTTACATATATATTTTGTCTAACATATCGTTTGAATGACCATGTTCAAACATCATAAAATATTTCAAAAGCTTGAAATTTATGCCTTTTATTTTAGAAAAGTTTCAAGATTACATCAATTTGCTTCTCCTATACGGAAACTTTTCACCCGAATTGAATGATTTCATTATTTTATTAAATGATAACACTAAAAGATAGATTCCTATCATCTTCAATCTTAATCTTTTCCTAATATATCATTATGTTTATACATTCATGACTTGCAAGTTCTTGTTCACACCAAGTTCATATCCGAGATAGATTTTTCTGAGAGCTGTTCTTTCTCAAAACTATTTCATTTATTTTGAAACGAAATTTTATTTCCGACAGATAATGAAAATATATTTCGTTTAAAAGTTTTCATTGGCAGCGAAGTTATAAAGAAGTAAAGTTTGTTATCTCTAATTGCTATTCATAGGGGAAACGAGAAATGAATCGTAACACTGTTGTACTGCTTACACAAAATTTATAACATTTGATTGATCAATATACCAATATTCGTTTTGTTTATGATTGTTGTTCCCTTGTTGATGCTTTGTTTGTATTCTCTATGACTGGCCATATTTTGTACTTTTTATGACCGTAATATAAGTCAGTATCTTGTGGTCGAGGACATTTAACGAGAATAATAGGAAAACCGAAATTCCTTTCGTATATATAATCAATGCAATCTGATCTGAATTTCTAATTTAGCAACATTGTAAGGATTTTAAAATAGACGACTTAATCTCTCAAGGATTTCGTTCTAATCGTCTAGAAAACAGACCTTTTGGCTTGTTTTATATAAGTATTTATTTCATTATTTCACTCATCGAC
This sequence comes from Onchocerca flexuosa, assembly GCA_002249935.1. Lineage (NCBI taxonomy): Eukaryota > Metazoa > Nematoda > Chromadorea > Rhabditida > Onchocercidae > Onchocerca > Onchocerca flexuosa. Next base: position 391,494 of record KZ270000.1, on the reverse strand, counting down.
ATTATATTTGTAATCTGCAATCAATCAATATGTTCTGACTAAGCAATTCCGTGATCTAGTGCTGAGTGCAGCATGATGTAGTGATTCTTGATGTGACGAATTTTTGAAAATCAACATGGATGTGATTATTTTCCTCCCTGATCTTATTTTCACGATTAAAACATGTCAACGCTTAGAAATCTTCATTTTTAATTATGAGTTAAATAATTTGATGTTTGCCATCTGCCAGTACTGCATGTTGAATACACAAAATTTCTATCAATTCTCATTCATGCTCATGAAAATGCTTCCATGAATTGCTCTTTACTGGTTGCAGCTTGTGAAGTTTAAACTTGCTAAGCTTGTTTTGCTTCAATGATATCTCTGCACCTGCTTAATTGTTAATGGAATTTTCTCCTGCATTATTGTGCGTTTTTAGCAATAATCTAAAAGAAAATATTTACGGGAAGAAATCTGAAATTCCAATAACCTAAAATTTATTTTTCATTTATTCTTTCCAGAAATCTCACTTTTCCTTCCAAAAGCTATCAAAACGATACGGGTGGAAACATTACATTCTTCCATGCTGGTCTAAGTGCTCTAATAGCAAGAGATTGATTTTGGAAATTTCGCAATTCGTTTGAAGCATTATTTGTCAGAAATGCTTTTTAAATGAGCTTTTTAGATTTTTTAATCATTCTCTGCCAAGTTTTGTTATGTCATCAGTCGACAGCTCTTGTACTGATGACGCACTCTTCTCTTCTCTTCAAAAGCCATAACAGAATTCAATTTTCGTTTCAAAACAAATGATAAGGCGATTAGCCATCATTGATGGCTAATCGCCTTATCCTACTTTTTATGTTTATAGAAACGCACCAACGTATTTTTTATATCTTTAGTAGTTGATTTAACACGATGATAAGCATGGCCTAGAAGTTTTCGCTAACTAAGGACTAAAAATAATCAAATACGGCTTGGCGATCGGAAAATCGGTTCTCAAAACGGGTGGGCGATGCCTTGGTGGACGTATTTATATTTGTTTTAAAGAAGGATGAAAAATTGAACTTTTACTGCAATCTATTTTTTGACACTCCCCGTAGTTCCCACTTTTTTTTCCTATTTCCCACTTCCTCTTCTTATTTCCTACTTCTTATTTCACATAACTTGCAAGTTCTGAGTTGATCATAAAATGAACACAACATTTTCCTGACCTGGCTGATTTTCGGCAGCGCTTTTAGCTTTCAGTTGTGTTATTCAAATGATACACATTATTATTATCATTGTTACTATTATTATTTCCTATACATATAATGTAATATTTGGAGTGACATTTGTGAAGTCATAACAGACGTCATCATTGCATAAGTTTTATCATTAGCAACACATTCCCGTCTCAGTGCCCATTACAGGACCAGAAGATCTCATTCTCATTCCATTGGTCTTTTCAGTTTTTCTTCAATCACTTTTTATTGTTAGTTAATTCATCGCTACCTCTCACAGCCAAAATATCACTTCACTGAGAAGTTTTTGCTGACGTTCTTCAATGTTCATTCTTTAAATTTTCTTTTTCATTGAAGATCAACAATCCGGATTCTTTCAACGACTATAGTCGGAAAAGAAACTAAAATTCTCTAAATTGTTTTTCTCTTCGGAGTCGTTCAATTTTTAGTCAAGTTGTTACTTTTGAGAATGACCCAATTGTCATTTCTTGAAAGAGATGGGATTTATGGATGTCTCTTTTTATCACCATCAGGCCTTCAATCTTCACAAATTTCATTTTCGGAATACTTATAAACTTACTCGTTTGTCTGATGTGTTTAACCTATCTGCAAATTCAATTGCTATTTCAATAAAACACATCACCTACTCTCCCATCAGATTCCCCGCACTCACCTGTGTGTGCCTGTGTGTCAATTCATCGTGGGATCTTTGAAATTGCATTCCACGGCTATGGCCGTGTGTTTATTGTTTTTCATTCTCTTCACGTTGATCCAGTTGACTTATTTTGTCTTCCTTGTTGGTGCGACGTGGTCGGGCTAGTGGTGTGTGATTAGTGTCGAGTTGTTTTCATTTCTGCTATTGCGTCAATTTTTTTGTAATGTTGTCTTTAATTATTGCATATCTTCAATTCTTCTTGACGTCTAAATTTCAAATTAAAAAGCATTAAGTATTTTAACTTTTCAGGTAACGTGATTTTGTATTGAAGACAAAAGAAGTAGCGTACAAGAAAGGTGTAGAAATGGCAGATGATTACCAGATGCAGCAAATAAATGGCGATCAAATCGGTACTGCTCAGAAACCACTTCTAGAGCTTTATGTCAAGGTAAATAGACTCAGCTTTATATATTGATAAGTATATTTGATTTTCTATTATTATATGTTAGACTTTATTATGTTTCTAATCCTGTTCGGTTTCTTTTCCATTTCCTATTGCTATATTTGGAAATTTTTAAAAATTTTAGTTATTATGAACACAGCAGTAAAAGTTTAGATAGCTCGAACTAGAAATAAAATAAATTAGTAAAGTTTAACCTATCTTAACGAAAGATACGACTCTATATTATCTTCTAGTTTACTTTACTTTAAATTTAGCAGATCAATTTCTTTAGTCATCTAGAAAAGATTTTTTTAGTAAGCTTTTTGGCATGCTGCGAAAAATCTTTTTTATCTTTGATGAATAGTGTTTTAGGAAGAAAATTAACTCTAGAAATATGTAGCCTTCATATAAATTATAAATTAAATTTTTAGGCTTCTGGGATCGAAAATCGGCGTATTGGTGCATGCTTGTTTTGTCAAGAATTCTGGATGGAACTTTATGCTCTTTATGAGATTGGCGTTGTTCGAGTTGAAGTGAAGACAGTAAATATCAATTCTGAAGCATTCAAAAAGAGTTTTCTCGGAGCTCAACCACCAATTATGGTGGAAAACAAGTTCGTGCCTTTTTTGATTTCCTTGTTTATACGCTTCAAATTGCATTAATGAAAAGTACTAGCATTTCAATTGCTGCAAACTCGAAATTTTATTACTTCTACATTTGCTCTGTTTGAGAAATGCAACTTATACTGATAATCGTGAAATCGAAGGGCGCATTTTTCATTTAGCGAAGGAGTTCAATGTGCCATTGTTTGAGAAAGATCCAGTGGTAGAGAAACGAATTGAAAGTTTGTACAGAGTAAGTCTTTATTAGTTTCCCAGATACTTTTTTCATTTGCAAAATCGGGATCAGACGTAAATTACCAGTCATAATGATACTAGTCTGAAAATAATTCAGTATTTATTTCTACGGAATTCTGGATTCATTCCTGGTCGTTTTTCTTCCTGTTGTAGAAATTTTTGATAGGAATGTAAACATATGAATTAAATTTTAACTGAAACTGTTGTTTCGAAAATCAGTCATGGATTGACTGAATGAGGTCACATTACTTTTTGTACTAGAAATTTTTGATGGTAATCATATGTTACCCTAAAGCTATTTAAATAAAAACTGTGTCTTTATATTATTTTTTCTTGAATAAAATCATTTTACAGAATTTTAAAATCTTTTTGCGATCCAAAAGTGAGCATGACAGAGAACAAAAAGGATCATCACCAACACCACTGGATTCGCTTCCACCGCAGCAAAAAGCATCATATAACAAACTTGTTGAGCAGCTGTCAAACATTGATCAAGTGACGAATTTTTTAAATTAATTCACTATTCTTCCTTTCTAAATAAATTTTCAAAGTGGTAGATAAATAATGAAATTTTAATATTGTCGATTTTCAGCTTCTGAGTGAGCGAAACTCACGATATCTTCTGGGACAAAGTATGACGGAATATGACTGCGAACTTATGCCTCGTCTTCACCACATTCGAATCGTTGGACAGCGTTTGCTCGGTTTTGATATTCCGCTGAATCTAACCTATCTTTGGAATTATGTGCTAAATGCGTATCGTACCGCTGCTTTCATCGAAAGTTGTCCAGCAGATCAAGATATTCTTCATCATTATAAGGTATGATATGTATATGCCTTGGTTGGAGAATTTCTGTTCATTTAAAAAATTTAAATGTTTAATTACTTAGTGATGAATCGGAAAAAGCTAGATAGAGTGATAAGACAAAAAAAGCTTGCATGTTTTAATAAACAGTTTCTTTCAGTCTCGGCAAATAGATTTGGAAATCAATAATTATAATGTCATATTCATTTAGAATTAACAATGTTGTTTTATGTTTTAACAATGATAAAACATTGGTTGATTGGTTAAAAATACTTTTTGAATTCATCTTTTTCTAGGAGCAGCTTAGTTTAGTTACGAATCAGCGTGAATCACTTCAAGTTCCAACTAAAACTCACACAATTCCTGAAAGTGTCTTGCAAGATATTCGTCGACTCAAGTTGGATGAAAACTGAGACTGACCATAATCATGATTTTTATTCATAAGATGCTTTTTTTAAGATTTCATTTATCTAATGTAATTTATATTATTATTATTCTTTTTAAAATTCGGAAATTATTGTTAAGTGGCTGCATCCGAAATTCTGAGAAACGTTAAAATTTCTAGATAAGTTTTCTTTAATTTATTTTGGCTTAGAAATCGATTACTGTCAGGCCATTTCGTGAAATATTTTTTCCATTATTTTCTTTATTCGAAACGAATGCATATCGGATTTTCATTTTTGTTTCATTCGTGAGTCCGTACTGTATGTACTTATTTTCTTAATGTTGTTCTACAAAACATATCAGTTTTTTAAAAAACAATCACTTTGCCTAATGCACATTTGCATTCCACTGTTTTTCAATTTTCTTCATATTCCAGAATATTTCAATCAAGTTTTTTGTTGTGTCAAGTATATCATCATTAAATAATTGAAACAGTCGTTTTAAATTGGAGAAATTATTTTTTCATCTTGTAATTTTTATTTTCATTGCAACAAATTAAATGCATCATTACGCCAGGT
>KZ270000.1:368289-386474 GCA_002249935.1 Onchocerca flexuosa | reverse complement strand
AATTGGAGAAATTATTTTTTCATCTTGTAATTTTTATTTTCATTGCAACAAATTAAATGCATCATTACGCCAGGTTGTCTGCTTTTGGACTTTAATCTGGATTATCTTTACAAATAAAAAAATTATTGGATTTTTTTGTTTCAAGAGCTCTAGCAATCTAGATTATCCAGACAATACTTGGGATTTCTCAGGAATTGATTAGGCGGAAGGAAATGGCATTAACTGGATGTATTTGAAGGACGTACTTCTATGTAATTAATGATAGGTATAATGAAGTGGTGTCATGAACATTATATTCAAGGATATGAAAAGTGCGGGAGATAGAATTGTTTGTATTCACTAGCTAGTTATCCTAATAAAGTAGTTGATTTAGCATGGATATTTTCTGGCTAGCCTTTGTGGTTTATTGTGGCTGAATCTTACTGGAAAAAAATTGCTCTGTGGCAGGTAAGTATTAATTGCGTTAGGGTACTAAGTTTTGGAAAGCGCTATATGGCTATAATTGCCAAAAAGTCTATAGAAGTTAGGGGAACTGGTTAGGATACCATCACAAAGAATCCGAGGGTAATTAATTAATATAAAAGAATGAGTAGTATCATATCAGTATCATATATTAATATTAATTAAATCAGGAAAATTATCTTAGAATCCTCAAAACAGATTTATAAAAGCAATGAAATGTTTTTTTAATATTTTGTAGAAAGCAATTTTTTGAAAAAATATTGCAGAAGTTTTTTTACTTTTTATTTCATAACCGGTATCATCAATAGCTGGTTGGTCAACATTCATATTTATTTCACTTAATAAATACTAATGCATTTTGCATTGTCTATTGATTGTAATATTTTCCGAATCCTTTCGGACTCAAAATTTTTTAGTTTCCATTTTTCGAAAAAACATATCTTGTTTGAAATCGTCAACAATAATAACACGAACACATGAACTGGAGTGAAAAAACGCAATATCAACTTGTCGGAATTGATAAGACAGTATCAGAAGGATAACGATTTAGTACAAAAAACATATATTTTATTTTAAATGAGATTCAAAATTTCATTGTTCCGAAATTTGCATAACTTTGTTGTCAACATTTCCATACAAATGAAAAATCGGGAATTCCAATGGAATGATTCATAAAACGCATTTATTTTTTGCGTTACCAATCATTTAACTGCTACCGTGGTGCAATCCATTAATTCTAAAAAGAATAATCAGAAAGAGTTTGCTTCTGCAGCAAAATACCTTTGTGATATCAGATATTACCAAGCAATAAACGAAAATCGATATCGGAAATCATTACAAAAAAAAATTTTTAATCATCATAAGAAATCAAAATCAGTAAAAAATCAAACTGCTTCAAATAGATTGCTTCATCTTGGTAATGAAAAATTATGACACAGCAACTTTGAGGTACATTTTGAAATTCACTAAGGAAATAAAAAAGTCCAGATCTTCAACTTATCGTTAACTAATTAGTAATTAATTAGTGGTCCTTTTCCTTAATTTTCCTATTTACTTCTAAAAATCTAATTGTTCTTTACAGATTAACAATATTAACTAGTGATAAGGAATATATTTGAAATGTATTACTTCCTTCTCTTTTCGTCTGGCTCTTCTTTTTGTTCCTTTTAATGAGAGATTTTTTATCGTTGTAAAAATTTGATCTAGCATTATTATTTATATTATCAGCATTGCTTGCATTATCATTATCATTTATATCATCAGCATTGCTTGCATTATCGTTCAAGACGTTAAAGACTTCTAAGTACTTTTCGATATAAAAAATGATTTTTGACTTGTTTTGCAATTCCGCTGACCCACGCCCCTTTAAGCAGTTTTCACGGCAGAGAGATAACTGATGATCAAAAATAGTCAGTCGGTTGATTTTCTGTTTTTGTTGTTCACTCATCACTTTTTTCGGGACGATTTTAGCGAGCTTCTCGAGTTTTTTTGATTAACTTCAAAAAAATGACGCTCCAACAAAATCAAAAAAGCGAAAATTTCAATGTCGCCAAGTTAATCAAAAAATTTATCTTAACTTGTCAGTCCGCTTGAAGATAAGAAACTTCCTTAGTTGCTGATTTATGATAAAATGCTATAGCATGTAATAGCAAATATAATATCATAGTTATGACTCAATTGAACGACAGCGGTGCGTTTTCTGATAAGAAAATACTTTCTGATAAGAAAAAACCAAAAATATATCAAGAAATCATAAAAACTTCGTGAGAAATACTCCAACAAACAATATCCAAAGCACGAGTATTCTCTTGAACGAGCAGAATTCTTCAAAAGGTGAAAAGTAAAATTTTTTAAAAATTTTAGATCTTTTGAATTCTTTGCAAGGCTGATAAATTAGTTTTGAATACTTGGAGATGATTTATTCTATTTCCCTTAAAGATAATGCTTTTCATTTCTCTCCCTCCCCAAATAAAAAAAAGCATTTTTTCGTGATATGCAGATAAAAATTAGGCGCAATGATAAAAGTAAAACGCAGTATATTAAAAAAGAAGCGAAAAATCGAATCATATTAGCATCCTATATGTACTTCAGGTAAAAGACCTGTTGTCATTCCAATATTTATGAAGAAATGAACACTGCAGGCATCAGAGAATATTATGGCAAGCAATGCAGTACAAAAAAAATTTTGAGAGAAAGAACAAATAGCTGCAGCTCTCAGTGCTGCTGAAACGAACTGTGATGTTATCCTGAAGGGCACTAGAGAAATTCCCGGAACAAAGCACCGGAAATACGGATGCAAGAAGAATTAACCATCGAACTACCTCAAACTAACAAAAAATACTGCATCAGTTCTGCATTTCCAAGTCTCTTGATACTTCTTATCACTTCGCACCTATATGATTGTATTCTTTGCTATTTGCATGAAGCAATGTAATAATCTTTTCTTCTGCCAAATTCTACAGAGAGTTTGACTTGATCTGCCACTTTCTAAATTATTTTTGATCTTAACTAAAAGGAATTTCTAATCAAAAAAGAATGATTAAGCAACCAAAACACAATGTTTCACGAAATAAATAATCAAAACATGGAATTTATTTTGAAGAAAAAGATATCTCAACTTTTTTCCCCATCACTTTTGTCTCATACAAACACGACATCATGGAGAAAATATCTGAAGCTAAAAATTCAATAAGGAAATTTATGTCCTCGATATTGCCACGATGAGAAAAAGGTAAAAAAATAGTAAAATAATAAATGTTTTTGGTAATTATTATCGAACGGCTAAATAAAGGAAACAAGAGTCGGCATGCTATTCAATTCCATAATTTTGCAAAACGATGCAACGAAATCAGAATTAACTTTGCGTGATGAAAAAGCGAAACTTGAAAGGCGATATTCCAACTTCAGTTACTGATCCTGAAATCAGTTTTAGAAAAATCTATACTTATTCAAATGAGAGAGACAACAACGGACGAAGGAATCACTGCAGATTAGTTCCATAGTTTGCTTCAAGCATTCTAAAACATTTGAAATTTTCGCAAGTCATCAGTGCTCACTGAAATTATACTAACCCTTTACTGATCATTACACATTATTTTTAATCTGATAATTTCGTCATCAAATTAACCTTGGAATTCACGACTAATATTTAAGGTACAATTATTTCAAGTCATTTTAAGACATAAATTTCCAGCATAGCTGATCCATTTTCTATGCAAAAAATATCTGTACAGCAAGCATATATGCTGTATCATCTAATCCATTATTTCATTAAATCTAATCAGCAGATTGATTTCTAAAGAAAACTGTGTAAATTGGTGACATGATCACAATAAAACATGACATGCGAGATGAGACGGAGAATATTCCTGGAATCGTGTTGATGGCAAAAAACCAGCATTTCCATACGATGTGAATTCCCCTATTTCTATAAAGCCTGATAAAAGAGTTTGAATTTTCTGCCAGTAATAATATTGAAATGAACAACTGGATGGAAGATAAGTTTTACCATTTAGAAAGAATCAGCACGAACACGCCAAATGAGCAGCTATGATGCCAAAAAAAAAGCAACACAACACATCACAGATAAACGGGAAAGAAGCGAACATACGTATGCGAAACAATAGAAACATTTACAATTCTTTTTTTTTAATTTAACAGAACGAAAACAGATTCTCTTGAAGAATAAAGAATGATTCCCAATACAAGAAAATTTTAAAAACCTTAGAAAGAATAATATAAATGATATTAAGATATCGAAATTAAAAATAGTATACAAAATATCAAAAAAAAAATTGAACTGAAAAAGCAATCACAAGATATCAATGAAACATTTTACACAATCGAAATAATAAATTACGAGGATTTCAGCTCGATTTGTAATCTTCTCTTTCATTCATAACTCGATCACATGTCGTACAGAAACACTACATAAACTCATTTACGAAAACCATAACGAAAATATAAATAAAAACACTCGAAAATTGACCTTTTATTCCAATAAGCACTGAACTAGTCTGTAAAAAAAAGCTCAGCAGATAATAAGTAGCAAGATTTTAGATGACATGAAATGATTTCCCAATATTTCTTCAGAAAAAGATCACAAGAATTGGAAAAAAAAAATCTAATCTAAAATAGTTGAGGACCAAGTCAAATTTATACTGATGTTCCTAATAATTAAAAAAAAAAAAAAAAATGTGTTAAATAGATTCTTTATCTTCCTGATATTATTAGTGCTTAAGACTGCGTAAAGAAAAATACAATAACTTCTAACATTTTATTTCACTTACTATTGCATATTATTTCATTCTTTTGGAAGAAATGAACATTTTATAAGAGAAAAGAAGGCAATGACTGCTTTCTTTAAATAACTGAATAATCAGTTTTGAAATCATTTTCAAAAATCAATTTATTGATTCAGCAATTCCCATGCATCATCGTCCCAATCTTTTTTTGGTGCTGCATTTTTAGTATTTATCGTGGCTTTAATTATCTTAATTGGATCTTCTTGTACGCGAGTCGTAATCATCGCTTCATTTGTGACCATTTTGTTGTCATCCAAAGAAAAATCGATCAGTGGGGGAGTTTGCTAAAATTACGAGAAATCACAAGTGTACATAAAATCTTCTGAAATATTAATAAAATTTTGTTAATAAAGCAAATGCAGACCTCTCTTTTCGCCATCGCTGATATCTTGTTACTAGATTGCTTTGAATCTGTTATTGAACTGCCTAAATACGGGCTTATTAAATCATGGAATGATGTAGTTTAAGAAAAAAAAAAAATTTCTAAGATTGAATACTACTGATCTCATATTATACTAAAGCTTAAATTGTGACTAAGCTATATACTTATTTTATTTCCAACGTATTTTTGAATTATTTCTGAAAATTCTACGAAATCGATACGTAAAATGTGACACTGACATGACTTGGTCAAAATACAACTGCAAAAAAGAAAAATTAGAAAATTAACTAACTATAATTGACCGGATCGGATGTGATTCGAAATTTTGGATGTCCACATTCAGCTGAATTATTTCTAAAATGCTCCAAATATATTCTGATCATTATCAAATGCAGACAAAAATAAAATAATATCATATTCGAGAAATTCGTTATAAAATAAAAAAATATCTACCTGCATGTTTGATAATTGCTTGCTTGTTGTTCAAAAAATCTATTCTCTTGATTGTTCGGTGTAGCTAGGTCTTCATAATCACTAAAAAATGAAATTTTAATGCACTGAATCTTACCTAAAAACTGATTTATGTATTGTTTAAGATAACAAAAAAATCTGCAATATTTTATCAATAGCAAAAATTTTTTAGAAGCAAAAGTTTCTGCATAGAAAAAGTTTTTGGGATAAAATAAATCGGACAATAAAAGTCTAAAGCTGATAACCTTTTTCCTGGTACGACAAAACCTTGCAAAGATGGACTTTTAATAAAATTTGATATTCCCGTCCAAGATTTGGACCCTATTTCAGTGGCTTTCTGCGCCAAACCTCCCAAACCTGGTTTATTCAACAGTGTCCCATCTCGAACCTAAATTACGGTAACATGAATATGATAACTTAAGCAATAATAAACTACATCAATGATTCCTTATGTGGCAATCGTTACAATTTTGTTTAAAATCATAACAAAATTACAAATGTTGGAATGCTTAGATTAGTACAAAATTTAATCAAGAAATAAAAAAAGATTAGCTATCTCATTTCACTAACACTTTCACTGAGTTCAGTAGCTTTTGCTGTTGCCTGTGAACCAATATCTTTGGCATACAAAGCAGCGGTTGTTGCCCCTTTACTTAGCATATTCCAACCCTAAAAATAGTGTCTAGAAAAAAATTATATATAATACATACAAAAGCTATATATATATAACCAATAATTATATTATTGGTTATACATATATAGCTTTTTTTTATTCAGAATAAATTCCGGAAAATTTTTAGAGAATGTCTGTAGTTAAATAAAACAAACTAGACTGAATTACTAAAAGTTACCACAGAAAGAGATGACAAAGCACCAGACAGCAATTCATTGGATGGATCCTTACTGTTCATCTGAACATTGCCAAAACCTTGATAGCGACTTCCACTAAAATTTTAATGAAATTACAGTTCAAAAATGAAAAAAAAATGCAAAATTAAAATATAAGTCCTTTTAAGACTATCAAAAAGCTCAACCAAAGGAAAAAATTACAGCTTGAACTGCAGTGAGGCAATCACAGTGAAAGATAAACCGTTAGAAAGAAAGCTATCTTTAAAGAGTAATAAAGTTCTATAGATATAAATTAGGGGAAATTTTTTAAAAGAACAAGATAATTACGAATTATCATAATCAGAATGATATGAATCGCTTCCAATCTGAGTTGCGTTGCCTCCATAATAAGTTGATAAACTATTTGAACTGCTATTTCCACTAATTTGTGAGTGAGATGATGGATTTAATGAAGTATTTGGAGTATAATTTCTTGCTGGCGATGTTTCGATTGACCATTCACGGTCTTCTGATTCTGTTAACACCTTGAAATAATTCAAAAATCTCTTGAAGGTATTTTTTGAATATCCATTTAGATTATGATAATTTTCCTAAAAATCACACCTTATCTCTTAAAAGAGCAGCTGCTCTCGAATTATATCGTTCTTGAAGTGACCAGTTTGATTTATAATCTGGCTGACTTTTTAAAAATGCTAGTGCTTTTGTATTGCCTCCCGCTTTCATTTTGTTTAGCTCACTATCCTTCCACTTGTCCATTGTTGTAGATCTAACAAAGCTGCAAACAAAGATATTTTTGTTTGTGTTGCTAATCAAAAAAATTATTTTATTTCTGTGATCTTGAACTGCTATATTTCGTTGTTCAATAAAAAGATAATTATGATAAAACTGATAAAAAACTTATATACACTAAGTAACATAAACAAAGATAGGAGCAAACCTTATGTGTACACCCAAACCGCGATGCAATCCAGAACAATCTAAACATAGCCAAATTCCATACGTCACACTGGCCCACTGAGGATTACTAGCGCCACATTCAAAGCAGATCTGATAAATAATGATCGAATAGATTGGTATTAAGAGCAAAGAAAATTTTGGATCCAAAACTGAGGAAAAAAAAAGATTTCATTTTTTTTTCTGGAAACTTGAAAAAATCTGACGTTATTTCCAGGAACGGCTCGAATATCTTGAATGATACGTCGCGTTCGTGGACTTGCCATAATGGTTGACTGATTCTCAGTGCATCAGAGTAAACTTATGTCCATAAGATTTGACCAAATTCCTCTGCTCTTATTCCTTTGTATCGAGTAATTTTTTCAGATGCTCATTCAACGTTCGATGCTAGCTGAAATAATAATGGGATATAGATACATCGTACCTGATTTAGAGCTACTCATCAAATTTTATTAGCATTCAGAAAAAAAAATACGTATCCTAAATTTTTTTAAAATTCGCTATAATTCTTCGACATAGTAGTGCAACTTGTCTTCAAGTCATGGACACAACTGCAAAGATATATAAACGATCAAAAAATGATCAGATCAGTCTCTTAAAATAAGCTAAGATAACGGTCGAGATATTTATATTTCATGTCATTATTGGAAGCAGTAATACCGGCCTCCTTTGAAAAATCAAAAATAAAGATAAAATTGCCCAGTATTTTCTGGAATGAATAGCTAATTACTGAATCGCAAATTCAGAGGTATTGCATGTCGCGATTCTTAAGATGGATAAATATTTTTAGGCTTATTCTTGAAGGAAATCTGAAAAAAGGAAAGATAAAAAGATACTAAAAAGAAAGACGTTGAAATTGACGGGTAACTTGTGAGACGAGCAAGTGACGCAGGCAGCGAGTCAGGACACAGTCCCTTCTTTCTCTCTTTACATACGTATTTGACTCGGGATCGCAGCGAACTCGTGCCTACGTCCAAGTATTACTGAAGCTAGCAAATGCCTGAAATAAGATCAATCAATGTAATCCCAAAGCTCCGAATGACCTCTGAATATGATCCCTGAACCAACCACAAACACTCGCAATATCCCTTCTCCTACTGTGAATTCGAGAAAAATTGCAATATTTCGCAATTTGGATATTAACCTATCTGAGACACTCTCACATGCCTTCTCTCTTCTTTAAAGATGGAGGTTTATCCGCGTTATCATTCCATCTTCCATTTAGTCCTTTATTTGAAGAAACTTGACCTTTTCTCTCTGGGCTGACCTCATTTCTCCATCTTTTCTTGTCGGTTAAAATGAGCGGCTGTGCTAATTCTTTACAGTCTACCAGTATTTCATTGCTTTTCTTTGGTAGTTTTAAGAGTATTTCATCTTTAAGTTGTGGCACTCAGTGCTCTCTAAAAGCTATCAAATCAAACACAGAAAAAGACATTTAAATTTTTGATAGAAACATGCAAATTTCTCTTCTACTATAAAAGTGAAGTTATAAGAGGGTGATTTACACTTTATTAACTTATCTTGTTTATATTCGCAACATTACGGAGATTGAGGAAGAGATTTTGGTGCTTTGGTGTGCATTAGTGATTTATCTATGAATGAATCCCATGTCTTGTAATACATTTGTCAGTTTCTTCGCCATTCTTCTTTTCTTCTATTCCGTACCATCACCAAACAGTGCATTTGTAAAAGCATTGACGGATTCCGAACAGAAAGCAAAAGAAGAACAATGGTTATCAGACAGAAATCAATTTCTAGATATTGATAATGCTCGTTCGGATACCATTGAGAATATCACCGATGCTTTCCTCCACATCACGAACAGATTGGTAAAGGCTGGTCGTATGATGACTGAAACTAAACGTCGCATGATCATGTTCATCAATGGAGTTGCTGAGATGAGTTATGACGCGAAGTGGGCCGTACTAGGCTGGTTTGCTGCTATGTTCCTCCTACCAATCTTTACAGCAGCTATCGTAGCCGTAATCATCGCTCTCTTCTTTCAGAATGAACTCACTAACTTGCAAATTGTTTTACATACTCGTTGGGATGTGGGTGATCAACCGGATATTATTACTGAATGTAAAGCAAAGCAACGTCTGGGTAATTTAGCCATGCAACGTTTATATTTTAAAATGAGTCGACATCCAGAGAGATTCCTTCCCAAACAGGCAAAACGTAATCCAGAAGCACTGATCCATGAGAAAGTCGAATTAGCAGAAACAAATGAACACGAATAATTCCGCGAATGCATAAATGCCAGCTCCTGTAGAAAATTCATTATCACCATAAATTATTGAAGAGTCGGTCACGAAGAACATGTATATTAGGATGTGTCCTTGGAGGATTTCAAAGCGCTCGATGGATAACTGTAATATAGCAAACTACGCATGGTGCATTTATTGAAGAAATGCCAAAACAGAAAACTTCCTTTGTATGTTACATGAAATATAATAAAGGTTTAAGGGAAAGACTCATGGCATATCTTAGTGAAATAAAAGCGTTAATTGTTCTAGTAATACCTACATGTTTTGTTTTCACTATTTAAACTTAATGACTTTTTCATCTGATATTTTATTCAGTTATATAACGATACAATTTGTTCAAAGAAAGCGCTAAATGTGAGGCAATTAAATGATAGTGTTAATCGTAGAATCGGGCTTATTAAATGTCAAATCCATGAGCAAACTTATAACAAGCTTCTGAAAGAGCAAATCAGTAGCAGTCAAATACTGGAAAAAAAAGTTTTTTTATAATTTCTGTGCCAATCTAGATTCTCTTCCAAATAAAAGTAAATTTTAAAATAAAGCGAATATGTACTAGATGACTAGAACAAGACCGTTCTTTTGCAGTTTACAGCATGGCGTATCGGAAGAAATTTTTCTAAAACTTAACATAGTCGAGAAAATATACGGAAAGATTGAGAAAATACAATTACGACACTACAAAAATTATAGCATTGTAGACTTGAAATAAAATTAGCAAATGAAAACAAACTTGCTCTGATGAAAGTGCCTCAAATAATATTTTTCTACATCATATTACCATATACTTCTTTTCCTCTTCCTTATCCGCGAAGATTACAAATTGAAATGATCTTAGTTTCTTCATTACATTTCAAATTTTGACTGAGATTTTTTTATTAAAAGTATTTATGTCCTAAGAGAAACATTAAAACTAAAACAAATATACAATGAAACTAGGAAGAGCATAAATCAGTCACGATTAAAAAATTTAAGATTTTTCGGAAATTTCCTGTACCATAAAATATTACAAGATGCAAATTGAAACTCGGAAAAAATTGCAACATGGAAATGATATATGAAAGCTTAAAAAACGTAGAATTTAAAATGAAAATCGCGTGGCATCTTTTCTAATTTATCTCATTCTGCATTATATAAGACATTAGGCATGATTAAAAAACCTCACAAAGATATTTCCTGTTTTATGACATTTTCTTTTTTTTTTTGATTCAACTGTTTATTAACAATATAGTTCCAGAACCGAAGGAAAGCTATGAAATATTCCATTTTAAAGGTCATAAGGGATTCTCATAATTATGGATAAATTTTAATATAAGATTTAAATAATGGAGCACACAAATAAAGTAAGCGAACAAAAGGTACATCTTCACAAAGAATTACCACCATCTCGAGTTGGTCGATAATGATCCGGATATTCGGAAGAAATCATGGGTAAGCTTGGCGAGAATAAATTTATTTGTACAGGAAAGAATTTGCCTGCTATATCTAATTGATAGCTCCCATTTTTGATATATTCAACCGTCAGCTTTTCCTTACTCTCGATATAACCAATGCATACCTAATAAAAAGATGACTTCATGAAATAAATTTAAACAAATAAATGATCCAAAGCTCATCTTTTCACATTAAATATCCTTTAAAAACTGATCATGTAGACGAATACATATAATTAATAATTACATGGAAGAAAATTACCTGACAATTGAGAGTATATCCATAAGCAGCTGACGTTGTACGTCCGACTGGTTCACCATATCTATAAATTAATTCACCACCTTGTGGCCAAGGATCATGATCTAAATCGTGATTATCCACCAGTAACTGAACAAATCGCTTGTGAATGCCATTTTTTTTTTGTTCCAATAATGCATCTTTCCCAATAAAATCTTTCTGGAATATAATTCAATTCTGAAGAAACTTTTTTTAAAAAAGACATAGCTGTACTAATTATAACAATTTATGTAAAATTTGTCGATTAAGCATTTTCAAGAAAAATTTCAGGATTGTAAAATATCCCAGAACATAAATTATAGATCAAACATACATTAAAATCAACACGATATGTACGTCCACACTCGAGCGGTGTTACATTCGTGGCAATATCTTGACCCCAGTAAACAAAAAATTTTTCAATACGCAACTGCCTCAAAGCATAATACCTAAAACAGAATCAATAAGCAAAAGCAAATAACAAAATATCGCGAAACTAAAACTTTTCTTATGACAGACCCTGCATGCATAATACCATATTCCTTTCCACGTTCCATCAAACGCTCATAAACATTTTGTACTATCTGAAAAATATTTATATTTAAAATGATGAAAAACTATTATGAAAAATGCTCTCTTTCAGAAATTATGACCATGAATGAAAGACATCCATCTTCTGTAATTTTAAATCCGTTCTAATGAATTTCATTTTTAAACTGGAGTTCAAATTAGCTATAGTATATTCTGATTTTGCAGATCATCATTTTCTTTTCCATGTTCAGTAATGAGATAAGAGTTGTTTCCTAAGTCAAAACGAAAACAAAAATAAAAAAACTGTAGGAAATGAACTTGGAAACAATATTCTTTCTTTTTCATTAAATAAGCTATGTTAAAGATCCTAAAAAATAATTATCACCTCATTCGGTATATACATTACCCACTCCAGTTCACCAGTATGCGTTAAAGTTAATGCTCGAATCCCAGTAGCCATTCCAATAGCGATTTCCTGCAAACAGAAAGAAAAATCAAATGCTTATTCTCATTTGAGGAAGACATCATCTATATTTAAAAACTGTCGAAAAATGGCGAAAAAAGGTGAACGAAAAAAAAAAATTATTTTAAATACAGAACTGAAGCAGGTTTCCTTACTCATTTCCATTTTTTTTAGAATCTTTCTTCATCATGGCTCTTACATTGGAGTTTATTTAAATAAATACATACTCGTATAGAAAAAGAAGGAAAGTCAACTCTAGACATCGATTCTCCTGTGAGTTTTTCCATTAAAGCTCGTGAACTCGGTCCAACGACATCCAATACAGTATAATGTCCAGTAACATCCTCAAAAATTTAAATGATAGAATACACTTAAAGTACTGGATCTATAAATAAACTTGGATTTTAATGAAAAGCTGGATCAAAAAAAAAAAAATTTTCTGCAACTTCCGAATTTTAAATTTAAAGAACACTTCAGATAGAATGCAAAGGAAATTCTGACTCCAATATAAACTTTATGTCCCAACTTTTTCAACCATTTTCTCAACCACAAATAGAATCGCAATTGCTGTACAGGAGGTGCAATAGCGAAGAATCTGCAAAATATTCTGATGTGAATCGTTAGGAACTCAAATCAAATAAGAGAAAATTACTAGACGCGCATTTCATAATTTATTATTTCAATAATTCTGAAAAACGCACTGATCTTCGCCCAATCTGCATATTGCACAATCTGAGACAAAACCGCCTTGTTCGTTTTGCATACCAGTGTAAACTGCAGAACCTACTGGTACATCAACATTTCCTGAACACAAATATTGCAGAAACTCCACCGCATTAGAACCCTAAAAGAAAACAGCAATAAACAGATCAACTAGCAATTAAAAATTACCACTCAACATTTGATTTGAGGAAATGTAAGAGAGTAACCAGATGCTGCGAGATAAGACAGCTAGAAATTCACTCTATTCACTTCAAATCTGATCATTTTAGATCTGAAAATAGGAAGATGAGCTGCTCATATAACATACTTCAATATTAAATTTGGCAAAACTGGATAAATCAATTACTCCAACACGTTCTCTACATGCATCGTATTCACGAGCCACAAGTTCAAACCACTCTGGTTTACCAATCAACGAAAACTGTCCACTGTAAAAACTTAGTGACGTGTCTGAAAATCTAATTTATTTAAACACATTATTTTAAACGTAAGAAACTTTTGGAATTATTCACTTGGAAGATTCATATTATAAACTATTCTATATAGCCTAAGAAGAAAAATAATATGCTTGGATGTCAACATTACATATTCATAATCCTTGTAGTGATTAAATTTGTCTAAAATACAGATTAAATACAAAAATATTTCTTCAAAGCAACCTTTTGCGTTTTCCTCTGCATACCACAAAGGCTTTTCGTATCCCATTACTTCGCCAAAAACAGCTCCAGCCTTTTTCAATTGATGATAAATAGGAGAGGTACGCAAATTCCGAGCCGTCTGATATTGATGATATTCGTACGAATTTGTAAATAATTTAGCTGAAATAATTTCATTAAAGAATAATTTAAATTCCTTCAAAGTAAAGCCGAATACTACATGGTACCTGCTACTTCAGGAACTCGCTCAATTAGATATTGTGGACTGGCATGTAAATCAATAAATCGCGTTACTTCATGACGTGTAATGTCAACTGGCAGCATCTCACTACAAACCAACCCAGCCACCAAATTTCCAGCGCCACCCGCAAGTGCTAATCCTTGTCCACTGAAACCTGTCGCGACATAATACCCCTGGATCTGAATGACAGATAAAATCAGGATTTCCAGAATTTTTATGAGAGAAATAATTGCGCACATATTTTTTACTTTTTACTTTAAGAATTTAAACGATTACTTTATCAAAACTTTATATTCCAAAGACAAGCAAACCTGAGCTGTTTCACCAATCACTGGATTTTTATCAACAGTATATGATTCACCGCTGCATATTAATTCACCACACTCCGTTTCACCAAGAATGTTGCAACGACGCAATAAATGATTCAGTGTTGGATCTATGGAGTTCACGACATGTTTTATCTCTAACCAAAAAAATCAAACATCATCATGAATATTTTTGGAAATGAAAAAATTTGAACTTTCATTTCGAGACTTACAAAATCTATCCCAATCTGGTGATGGCACAGTCCATTGTCCCAGGACTCTCGGACGACTCAGCGAACGGAATTCATCTTGAGTAAAACCAGCACATAGTGTCCGTGAATCATCCATAAAGAGGTAAGTTTTCTCATCCACATGAGTAAAAACTAAATGTGTAATATACAAATTTTTTGATTCGGATAGAAATGAATTAAAATGTTTCGGATCAACGCTAGACCTAGAAATAACTTTATTAAAAGTCATAAGGATGCAGATTCAATATAAATTAAGCATCTTACTTGGCGTATTGTTTTTGATATCTTTTTCGGACAGTCGTCTTGTAGACAGATATGTAGCGATAACTACATGGCAAGCTGGTAATTTATTAACTCGAGAAGTACCACACCACTAAAATAAGTCATAAAACTAAGACTAAACTGGCTGCCTTTTATCTAGGATAGTCAAAACTGTTGTTAACTGAAATATTTTCAAGAAAATACTTCGGATGATTGCAAAAAAACTCACAATTCCAGTAGCGTCAACAAAACAATCGGTTTCAAACTGTCCTTGATTTGTACGCACTCCTACTACTTTTTGTTCTTTGTCAACAACTACTTCTTCAATAAAGCATTGTTCAAATATTTGCACTCCTGAAAAAAATAATTTGAATTTGGTATCGAATTAACACATTAGCATATATCAAAGTATCGATCGAGCATGCTTAACAATTAATTTTTGCGGAAACTTACCATAATCTCTACCACGTCTTCCTAATGCTTGACAGAGACCAACAGGATCTAAAGCAACATCATTTGGCGAGAACAACGCTAACTAAAACACAAAAAAAAAAATTAAAATTGCTCGAACGGTAATTTTCTGGTAAGAAATTTTTATCAAACTAACCCCGATGCCATCTGTACCAACTGATTTTGGGAACCAGCGTTGCATCTCTTTTGGACTGTCATATAATTGTGCTTGTTCGCCATAAATAGTTGAACGCGAAAACATTCGTCGTAAACTTACTTCACCTTCCCGTGTATTCGTTAAGTACAGCCGTCCACAGCGGTTATATCCTGCGCATTCTCGTTAACATGATAAGTATTATCAAAATATTTTTATGGAGTAGAAATCGTGAAAAAGTGAAATTTTATGACAAAATTTTAACAGAATGAACTACAACAGAGAAGTCCATACTAACTGAAATCAGAAGTCCGATATAAATCGGCATATAAATCCAATGAATATTTAGCCATATATTGTTTCGCCGGATCTTGCCAGTGCAATGGAGCTGTTACTAAACCAGCACTTAGACTTGTTGCACCACTTAGACCAACACTTAAGATATTTATGTTTTCAAATTATGCCTTAATATAGCGAAGCCCATCTTTACAGCAATTGAATGATTAAAAAAAATCGTTGCTTTAAAATATTACAAATCTTACCAGTCGCGTTCAAGCAAGACTACAAACTTGCCACGTTTCGCCAAATGATATGCAATCGAAGTACCAACAATACCACCACCACCGACGACTACATCTGCCATATGTGTTTTGCTACTGAAATTTCGTCATGTGGAGATTTACACTTGCCACAGTATAAAAATATTATTCATGTACGAAATGGTTATCTACTGTATGTTAGACTAAGCAATACAATTACAGAAAGAATCACTCGGTTGGTTCTACATTCCTTAACGCGAATACATGTCACAAATAGAAAGAATCTAAGTAATTTGTAGAATAATATTAAAAGGAATACATTAAATGATATAGCCAAAGCTCAAAGTTAGAACCAATATTATGTTAAGCAATATTTAAAAGTTGCAATTTAAATTTGAAAGAAATGATGAATAATGAACCTTTTCTTCCGAACATAAACGTGATTGTGTTTTTGTTTGCAACATCTAGAGATGAAATTCATCGAATAATTTAATCGGCATGTCGCCATTTCATTTCCCACAAAACTGTTTTATCTCGCTTTAGCCAGCTATGGTCTTCCTTGATGAACAGAAATTACATTTAAGCAAAAAGTAAATTTAAAATTCACTTTTGAAAAATGTTAATAGTTTGGATAATAACGTTACATATATCACGATTGTTATAGAGACAGCATTCCATTAAATTGTTATTTATTCTGTAGCACCGTCATCACATTAACATCTTTTATCATTAATCAAATTTATTGCATCTTACAATCTACATATCATATGATTATGCTAACCAAAAAATAAATTTCTTAGATCATGGATTTTTTATTTTGCTAACTTACAAGAAATATTGCTTTATAAACTCTCAGAATTGAATTTACTTCAAAAATAACAAATGTTGTGATAGATAAATGATATGTCTAGACCAGCCAAGAATGTTAGGCTAGGCAAAAGACAAAGAAATAAATCAGTATCAAGCATGGTTCTTCTTCGTCCGGATTTAGTTCAATCAAGATGAAGCTATATGATGGAGCGATGTGCAAATAAAGAAACTTAGGTTGGAAGTCTCGATCCATTCATGACTCATTATCAAAAGCAATGATTTAAAAGTTCATATGCAGTTTCAAGCCAACTTTGAGGTGAAATTGGGAGAAGAAAAGAAATTAATGAATTAACTAGTATGAAATCTTATTACAATTCAAATAAGACAGGATATTCATAATGAGAAGAGTACTTCGAAAAACAACATGCTGAACTGTTTTCAGTTTAAAGAGAAATCGTTAAATAAGATAAATCATTCCAGTAGTCGATCAAGTGCCTCAATTTAACAGTCCCTCTTCACTCTGCTGTGGCCACAATTAATGAATGATTAATCAATTTTCGTCTAATTGATGTAAAGATATAGAGATAGGTTAACAGAGACCAATCTGAAGATCAGAAATGATAAAGAACTGCAGTCGTTCGATGGATGTGATAGAGGTCACACTTTAAAGTGCAAGTCGTTCGATGGATGTGATAGAGGTCACACTCTAAGAAATTATCCTTACTACAGCCATTCATACATCTATCATCTCTGAGCAGAAAGTTAAAAGCAATCAAAACGAAAGAATTGATGAAAGGTCATAGAACACTTCGTTTTTGACAACAATAACGATGATCTGTGATGCATTAATTGAAAAATCCTTCATTATATGTAACGAAAGACTTGTTATTCTTCGCTTAATCTGTTTGTCTGATACCACACTTTCTAAAAGACGTAGCAATCAAGTAGACAGAAGTGCTAAGTGAGGTGGAGCAGAACTATTAAGAAAGAATCGCTATTGACATCACTTAGGTTGTTCGAAATTGACCCACGCGTGGCCTACGCTTGGGTCAGTTTCGAAGATCACGTACGTCACGCTGCACTATTTCGAACAACGCTTTTGAAAGCAAAATGAATAAAGCAATTCAAAGACGTTGAAATGAAAAATGAATGATGCAAACTGCCGACATATCTAACGGCGTTACTGTGTAAAGCAGAATGTTCGATTCTTCAGAGGATAACAATGGTACCCTATTTTCAAAATAATAAGCCAGTTGAAGTCAATCAATCCAATATGATTTGATTAATTCAAAATATCAAATCGTAAGATTTAACCTGGAATCTAACCTGGAACACTAATGGCACGTTGAACTTCAAACTTTGAACGCCTTATTTATTCCTTTTTTTTTTTTTTTTTTTTTTTTTT
>KZ270000.1:321446-360131 GCA_002249935.1 Onchocerca flexuosa | reverse complement strand
TTATTATTATTATTATTATTATTATTATTATTATTATTATTTGTTATTTGTTATTTGTTATTTGTTATTTGTTATTTGTTATTTGTTGTTTGTCATTTGTTATTCGTTTTTCGTTATTTGTCATTGTTATTGTTTTTCGTTATTTTTTTTTGCAAAAGTTGTTATTGTTATTGTTGTTATTGTTTATCGTTATTGTTTATCGTTATTGTTTATTGTTATTGTTTATTGTTATTGTTCATTGTTATTGTTCATTGTTATAGTTTGAACAGAGTCTATCAAAACTTCGGAGCAATGATGAAGTTTTTTGAAATGTCGTGAGAGTCCACGAAATTCTATTATATCATTTAGCTGTGTATTCAAATTGCTAGAGTGTTATTATTATTATTATTTTTTTTTTTTTTTTGATCTAATAGTGAAAAATATCATCTTGTATTCAAAACTTATATTCAGTTTCTGAAAAAGCATTTTCTGTATTATTGTAATCGTTCCAAATCCTCTCTTTTCTTTACTTTCAAGAATTTGCGAAGAACTTATTTAATTCTGATTTGATACTGTTCATTCATTCACCCCAAATCATGCCATCACATTTGTAAAGAAATGAATAAATGAAGATCGGACATACTTTTCGTAGAACTAGTTGCTTTTTGGTAATCTTCGATTCATAATTAAGTGAATTTCAAATATTCCTTATTTCACAGACTAACAAGAGATTTAAATTTAACAAAAATTTTACTATAGCGAGACATCAAGTGATCCTTGACCATACCCCGTCTTTATATCATTTACAGTTTGTGAATGATAAAAAACAAATGAAAAAGGTATGAAATGCAATAGTCTATTTCATCTTGAAAAGTCAGAAAAGAAACGTGTCAGTGGAACTTCTTTCCGCTCCCTTTTCAGATGTTTCCATGACATTAATGCTACACATTAGACTATTATATTTTTGCTCGAAATCTTATGCCTTTTCTTTTCATCGAAAATTCAGTTGCTAAAATTGATTTTCCTTCTTTCACTTTTTAGAGGGAAGAAAAACCTTAGAAACTTCAAATAAACTGATTACAGATGTATATAAGTACCAGATAATACGTGACACTTTTTTTCCGTTTATTCTTTTCGTAGTTTGAAAGATTTTGAAAAAAGTAAAATTAAATATAGATATATTAATTATAATTTTCATCTTGTTCCTATGAGTTATGAAATTTTGTAAAATCAGTACTTCGGAAAACAAACACGAAACATGCGAAAAGTTTCCATTTCATCCCAAGATGATCACATATCATTAAAAAGGATATAAATGCCTTTTGATGTCAATGTAACTTCTTTATCAAGTAAATGACCGAATTCAAAATTAAAAAAGCATCCAATTTATCATCAATGATGGCAGTTTTCATATATGAAGTTCATTACGAGAGACTTCGTTGGAAAAAATCAATTTTCAAGGAAAAATTATAAAGACATGGCGAAAAGATAATGGTTAATAAATACACAATGAATGTTTAATTCCTACATAATATTTCTGAAGTGACATATAATGAATGAATCTGCATAGATTTCAATAACTATCTGGAGTCTTTCACAAAAGAATTTTTCGAAAATAATGATATAAAAAACTTTCTGCGTCAATATCTCTCCATCATTTTTCTCTTTTCTACAATTTTATCTTCTCTTTCACCACAATGTTTGGAAACTTGTTTACTCACTATATTTTTAATTTTCAAAACAAGAAATGAATTAGTATTTAGCATCCATAAATGAACAGTAATCTTCAAATAAATTGGTATTATTTAAACCTTAAGAAACTCATAAAGAAATTTCAAAATTCCAATGAAATATTTCGATTATCGGCCGAATGGTTTGCTGGCGCTTCCACCGAATAATGTGCCACTAACTGATGAGTTTAATGTATTTCCAAAAGTAAAAGATGATGTTGTTGTTGGAACAGATGCTGGCTCTGCTGTAGATGTCGCTAAGGTACCTGAAAACAATTTGAAAATGTGTGTTATTTTTGGCAGCATCAACACTATTCTCAACTCCAGAAAAGGCCAATGTTAATGAAGAATTTAAATGTTTAAAGAACATGAGAAAAATTAATTTTCAAACACAAAATTCAATAAGATGAAAAACAATGAACAGAATATAAAATTGCACGAAACAATAAGACGGGCAAAAAAATAAAGCAATAAATTTACTATTAGATCATTGCTGATAACGGTTGGCGCTTCCGCTGGCTACATCTGCGCTCACCAAACTTTTTTCTTGATTCTTTTTTTTTCTTAATATTTCGAATTTAGAGAAGTATAGTACCGAAAAATGACCCTTTCATACTATAATTCCTGACTAGTTCTATAGGAAATAAAAACTACTAACAATTTAATATTAAAAATATAATTCCATACCGAAAAGAGGAGCCGATGCTGAATTAGTGGCAGAGAAAGGTTTGAACAACGGTGCTGTTGTGTTTGTGACTGATGGATTGAAAGAAAAAGCAGAAGTGCCGAAAGTTTTCGAACCAAATAACGAATTTGATGTACCAAATCCGCTTACTCCTGCTGTAACATCAAAATTTCAATTTGCTACAATAAGTAATCTGAATTTAGAATCTTGAAAAACGATTGCAAACAAATGAATCGTGCAACAAAAGTAGACAACACAAAGAAAAATTGATTACCTGTTTGTTGTGTTGTTGAAAGTTTTGCCATTTCACCAATTTTCATCATTGTTATTTGCGAAGGGAATGCATCTGCGCCTTCAAATAATAAAACATTTAAATTTATCACCTAAAGCTTATCGAAAGTTTTCTCATGAGATGTACGATTTTGTGAAAGAGCAAGAAAATTAAATCCATCCTCCAAAAATTATATAATGGAAAGTAAAAGAACAGAATTTACATAATACGGCCAACTATAAAGACAATTTACAGTCTTCTGAGATTTTAAACTGTATAATATGAAATTAAAGTTCAGAAAAATTTTCACCCGTAAATCTCTTTTCTGCAGTAGGCTTTTCAGTTTGCTTCAATTTTCGCCGTTCAAATGGATTAGGTGCATATGGAACAGTACGATTCTGATATTCCAAAAATGCATCTTTCAGATCCTGAAAAAAGTAATAATAACACCATGAAAAAAGAATACAAATTTTGAAATAAAAAAGTGTTTATATAAAATGTCGCGAAATACAGAATGATGAATGAATAGTAGTATAAGACTATAATTGAAATGAAAACATACTTCTATTTGTATTTTAAATCGATATACATCAGAACAAATAACTTTGAATGTTTGATCATAATGCTCGAAATGTTTCTGCAGATCCTGCTTTGTGGTTAAATCTTTCTAAAGAAATTTTAACGTTTGTAATATCAACATAAAGATTGATAAACTTTTATCTAGAACTTAACGAAAATGAATTCCAGAATAAGTGCATATGAACATTTCCCATACAATGATTTTATTATAACGAATATATTTTAATTAAATTTTAATATGTTTCAATAATTCTAATTCTTTTTTCAGAGAGTAAAATTTTAGAATTATATTGAAATCAAAGGATCTTATTAAAAACTTTAGATAACACAGGCAATTTTTATTTATATAAATTCTTTAAAACAAATAAAGTTCAAAATTTTTGAAAAGTTCAAATGACGTATCCCAAATGTACGTGGAGACTTTCAAAAAAATTGCAGCTAGAAGCTTATATAATTCAATTTTAATATGATACAAACAATTTTTATTTATATAAATCCTTCAAAACAAATAAAGTAAGTGACCTTATTTAATTTTGCACCAATTCTCTCTTGCAGTAATTGCAATGTTTCCCAAAATTCTTGCACTGTATTTTCGTGTTCGACACAAACTGTCAATAAATAAGAGAAAGCTTGTTTTCGACCGAAGTGTGGGTTCTTTGAAATTTCTTTCTGTCGTCGACGTATCTGCTCTGCTGCCCGTAAATCACGCTGCATTTTCTCGAGTAATTCTAAAATTTTGTGAATGGTTAGAAATGATTTTTCGACATCTGAATTATTAGTAGAAAATATTAAGAGACAAAGTCACTAAGTCGGCTAACTTAAGGCAGCTTTTACATATCGGACTTTTTCTATCTGTCACGTTGAATTGCTAATGAAGGCTTACTTGGAACTGTTAATGACATTATTTCAGCCAAAGAATAAAATGTTACAAATTGGAATAATTGGACATTAAGAAAAAATTAATTCCTTTGTAATTGTAAAAAGTTACCGTCCGCTCTGTCTTTCGCTTTACGTGTGATATCGACATTTTTCACACGTGTTCCAACCAATTCTTCAATTTTTTCATCCATATGCAAGCATGACTCTGAGCTATTCATTGCAAATTCAGTGCTTAATTCGTGGTTTTTCTTAATTTGATCTCTAAAACATCATAATCATTTGGTAAAAAATAGTTTCAAAATCAAATAATAATGTAAATTACCGCAATAGGTTAAAAAGATCCATAATCACTTGTTGTACTTCAGCTTCTAATGGATTTCCAGATGCTCCAGCACCGGCAATACCCAGACAGTTACTGGATATCAAACCGGTAGTCGCAAGCGTACCCGTTCCTCCCAATCCTAATCCAGCTGTAGTAGTCGATGTTCCACTTGCGCCAGAAAGTCCGCTGGTAAAAGTAATAGGTGCTGAACTGCTGAACAAGCCTAAACATAAAATAATAAAAAGCAAAATTTCATTTATTTTCATAGTTAACTACAATTAAATATTCAAAATGAAGCATGAAATTTAATTATGCATAACAGTTAGAGATACCTGTTGTTGGTTTTCCAAAAAGACTTCCGGCAACGGTAGCAGCTGGTGTTGCACCAAATAAACTCGGTGTTGCTGTTACTGATGTACTTCCAAAAGGTCCACAAATGGTTGAAGTCGTAGCCGTTCCAGCAGTTCCGATCAAACCGCCTGAAATAATAATTCTATAAATCAAGCAAATTCAAATTAATTATTTCATTTACAACTTTCCTGTAACGGTCGTGGTTTTCGCGGGTATTCCAAATAATCCACTAGAAGGCGCCGTTGAGCCGAATAATCCTGCAAAATATATTCATGAGTTCCGATGATCAAAATGATCAGACTATGATCAACTATATCTTTAAACTTCACCTGTTGACGTTGTGGAGGGTACAGTTGAAGATATAGGTGTCCCAAAAAGGCCAGCACCTGAAAAAAATAGAGCAAACAACAAATAAGTGAATAAAATAAATCGAAACATAAAAATTGAAAATTCTTAGGAAAAACTGAAATTCTAGAGATTTCAAATTTTATGAAGACTTCTCAAATTCCAAATTTTCTTTGTATCAAGATATCGAAATGTAAAAACTCAGGCACAAAATATATACCTGTGGTTTGTACTGTAGTTGTTGAAGAGCCAAATAATGGCTTAGATACTGTTCCGAACAAACTACCTGTGCTTGGTGTTGCGGAAACAGTAGTTCCCTGTGTACCGAAAGTAAAACCCGACATAACTCTCCTGAAATGAGACACTGAACTATGTAAACTCAAAACGAACATTAGTATGAATAACACTCTCTGGATCCAAAAATTTTTCAATCTAACGTAATAAGAACAGAATTTTCTAATAATTCATTCTGATCGCTAATTTGTAAATTTTCCTTCTTTTACCATTTTTTTTCATTCCATTATTTTCTAAACATAAAAAATCATCCAGTCATCATTTTGAATAGTACTTATGTCAATGCTAGAAAGTATAATTTCAAGTTGGACAACACATCTAGTTAACATGATAATCAAAACATCATGTTTTAAATGAATTGCGGCCAATTTAGATATAGTCATTAAGTATTTTACTGGAAAAATAATAATAGTCATACTGAACTGAATCCTTTTTTTTATATTTTGAAAAATGTTTGCTGACAGCAGTAAAGTGAATAATGAAATAAGCATTCATTGAAATAAGCATTCATATTATTTCAGAAAAAAGAACGAAAATACGGGTATGCTATCAAGTAAAACAAACATATAACATGCTCAAAAAGTGAATAACAAAAAGCGAATATTACAGAGTCCCAATTCTCATGAAAAACAAAAGTTTGTATGTTCTGTTTATGTTTATTTCATTTGGTTCCACTTTCATCATAATAATTTATTTTAAATCCTTTATCATTCATTAAGATTAAGAAAAATTAATTTCAATCAAACAGTAGTTAACGCATCTGATGAGTGAATAATTTGAAACTGAAATTTATGGCGCTATCTAAAGAATCCAGAAATGTTCTTCGATCATTGTTAAAGATAAACAGCTTCAAGTTACAACGCAACTACAGTTAAAAAAAAAAAATTTGCTCTGAAATTATTTTCGGCTTCTCTCTTCAGATATGACAACTTTCTATAATTTGCATAGCAAGTACAGAGCACAAAATAACACTTCAAGCACGAAAGATGAGCAAAAAATTTATATAACAATACTTGACAACCTCTAACAAATATTTCCTCCTTCACGTCTGATTTTCTCATATTCCGTTTTGAAACTCTCCTTATAGCTTTCATTCAAACCTTCCTTGTTTCGTGCAATCTCCACAGCCAAGAAAATTATCTAAAAAAAAAAAAAAAAAAAAAAGTGGGAAATTAATTTTGAAGTTTAAAATTAAAGTTGAAAAAAGAAATTTTAGTTGAGCTAAGCTGCTCACAAAAGTCCTGTTGATAGCATGATTAACGTCAAACAAAATCACATTAGATTTTCCGAAAGAAAAAACCAGCAAACTTTCCTGTGAATTATGACTGATTTCAACCAATAGTAATAATATCTTATTGGCCTATGTTAGATTTCTATGCGTTGTCTTTTAATGCTGAAACACCAAATAGTAAAGGTTTAGATACAGAAACAACCACTTTGGGCTCTCTGAAAGAAAAGACCAGCAATATTTCCCTATAAATTATAAAACTAATTGTTATTAGTTGAAATCAACCATAATTGTGATTGACAGTCTGAGTTTTCATCATTTCGGTAGCGCAACAATGTAGTCATATAAAAACTGTGATACTTGGCCAATTACCTTAGGAACAATAATTGTATTTTCTTCACTGTAAGCACCATTAGTTCGTATCCTCATGATTGTTGCAAGATTATAATCTTCTATTTCTTCTTTAAAATGCTCGCAAAATATAAACCACTGTTGCTTATTTTCACCCTTTAATTCTACTTCTGTTATCTGAAAATGTCATATTTATTCATGAACAAAACATTAAAATGAAATATGCAATATGATAGGCCAATTCATTTATTGATTCATATGATCAGATCAAAGCCTACCTTCTCGACATTCATCTTAGGAAAGATTTCTCGAAATTTGTCATATATGACATTAAATTTTTTATGCATCGTTAACTCTTTAGTATTGCAAGTGAGCAGCAGACTCATATGAATATTCGCTCTTTCTGCAGCCTGCAAAGGATAACCTAAAGGTTTAACAAATAGTATTATTACTTTTAAAGAGAGTAAAATATACAAAGCCAAAAAAAAAAGACAAAAAAATGTTCTAGAATCTTAATCAATCATACAAAGCAATAAATTCAAAAATGGCACCTCAACAGCCCAAGCAATTTCAAATGAAGGATCATTAGTATATTCAGCAGCTCCATACGAAATTTCGTCCATTGTAACGGATGAAAACTAATATTTGGTCATTCTGAAAAATACCAACGATGATCTGGAATAGAAATTCTTGAACCTCAAATACACAGATAATTGGAATCTTAGAATCCCGGATACTTTTTCTTGTTAATACCATTTGTGAACCTTCTTTACTGAGAACCGATTCTCATCTTCATATGTAACCTCAGTTATTATTTAATTTTGCGATCCTTAAAAGATACAAACAGAACATAATTATCTTTATCAATAATCCAGCTTTAAATTATGCTAACAATGCTATATTTTTGTCATCCTAGAAAAATTACCAGTCCCCACTGCGGAATCATTCCCCGTAAAGACTGCTAATGGCTACATAGAAAATGCAATCGATCCCATTTCCATTCATATTCTTGAAAAACTTATCTGTGAAAATCTTTGTCATTTGAGTGCCATGCAAAGAATTCAGGAACTGAGTCTCTAGTGTCATCCTTTTAATAAAATAATGAATCTTTTTTATTAGAATAAAATTATTAGCAAAAAAACTTGTTGTATGTGAGACGAACAAATTTTCGGAAAAATTTTATTGAATCAACATAAAAATTTGCTCAACAAAAACAATAAACAAGTAATATGCATCAGCCTTTCTTTTGACTGTCAAAGTAATCCTGAAGAAATGCGCGTGCAGCATCATCTTGACCATAGTCACGCACAACTACGCAAGAACACCCCACTATCTGAAATATAAATTAACTATTTAGAGTATAAACAATTTCGCAAAGATACAGAAAAAAGCAATCTAATAAAACTCAATCTGGCAGTTGATAAAAAATCACCATAAGTATTTAGATAGATGCTTAAAAATAAACTAAAATATGTGTATCAAGTAGTCGCTGATGTCCAGATCATGACCTAAGCTATCAGAAGCCAGTGTATGGAAGGTGGTTAACAATTAGAACCTATCCATCTTTGAAACGCAAAATGAAACATTTTAAGAAATCGTTAAATTTTAGATGATCTTGGCCATAGTACATGCAGCTATGCATGAATATCTCGCTACCTGAATTTCATAAATCGGACATACAACTAAGCTTCCTGAAATTATTGTAGCCTCACTGCTATTATATGAACCAAACATGAACCTTTCGAGCTTTTCCCTCCTTATCATATTTGCATAGACCAATCCATTCCCCCAGCTGTTTTTTGTCCTTGATCTTAATCAGAGGTATCTGATGTTCATTGCACAATGCTTCCACTAGTTTGGTGTACATTGGCTCATCACAGTTTTCAGCCAGCACACAAAAATAAGCCTGACGCCTGAAGTTTTGGATCAATATTATTATCAAGTTGTACTGATAAGATGTTCAGCAATGTGCGTCTTAATTCTATTTTAATTCACTACAGCTCAGAACTCATGACTTGAGAACGAAAAAATTTATTATGAAGGCGTAGGCATTTATTTCGAATAAATTTAAAGTTATACTTATCGAGAGCTTTTGCGGCTTCATGAAGACCTTTCGCCACTCCGTCCATGACAATTGCTGACTTCAGAGCTCTTCGAAGTGCAGTTTTCACGTCCAACTTCTCGTCAACTGTCACAGCTGCTTCGGTTGGTGCAACTTGCATTTGTGTCTCATCTCTGAAGAGCACAAACAAGAAATATATTTTAATTGTCACAATGCCAGATGCTATAAGTATGTCTTTCATGATAGCTCCAAACTTTGATAAGGAATATTTCAATCGAAAATAAAGCTGCAAGCACAAACCCTCCTGCATCCATATTGAGCAGTTGTCCTCGATGAGCGAATCTTTGTCAGCTAAATCGAACCAATCTGCACTGAAAACACTGCCCCAATCAATCACTCAAATACCCCCGTACCCAACCAAGCCACCACGACCCAACAACAACCAGAACCATTCGCCTCTTCCCCAAAAGTCCAGGCATTGGCATAATGCCAATCCTACAATGCTTAATTTTGCAGCACAATAACTTTTAAAAATTCCCACTAGCTCGGAATATACGGTATTGGCCTTTGTACACGTATTACGTACGTGCATTTCTGTTCGTACGTGTGGATGTATGTATGTGTAGAAATATACGCAGGAACATTGGGAGAAGTGGAAATTGATAGAAATCTATGCAGCGTATTTGCCAACCCTTCGAACCTTACGTTTATTGCGACGTATACTTTTGTAGGAACGGTTTGGTTAAGGGATATTAAGATAGCTTTCTTCCACAATTATTTTCAGGATAGCATACGTTGCCAACGCTGCGTGATTTTACACTGCATTTAGCATATATTAAGCAGACTTTAGGAGTGTATGTGCAGCCTTCATAGGTATGCCAGTTTAAGTAACCTTCCTAGAGGCGACACTAAGCCTTGCCATCATTTGTGTATTAAACATCATATGCTGATTATATTATACTTTATCACATTTTGAATTGGACAGGCAAATGGCACCTGACTGGAACAAACGAAGTTTTCCTTAGATTCTACAAAAGTTTTCATGAAAAAACGACTTCATTTATTGTACAAATGGAAAGAGCTTAACAGTAATGATTAATTTGAAAATGAAATATTTCCTTCAGTGAGAACTATCCAATCCAAAGAGCTATGTAAGATATCGAGATACTGTATTCAATGTCCTCTCTATCAGAGGTGACGCACTCAGCTTTGACTCAGTTACTGAAAATAATGAAACATTGAAATGAGGAAGAATGGAGAAGATTTGATTTGGAATAAAAGTGACAGTTTCTTTATTGGGGAAACTGTTTCGTAACATTTGAATTGATTTTCTTGTTAGCAGTGATATTCCTCATCTAAGTATTCAATTCGGTCATTTGAAACAAAATATCATTTTAGAAATATTTTCTTCTTGACGTTTTTGATAGAGAATCAGTTATGTATTTTGTTCTGATTGGTAGAAAAACTTTGCTTACTGACTTTAAGGTGAGTTCTTAACTATGGCTTAGATGGAATTCTCTTGTCCAAATGAGAAATTGAACTATTTGACTGGGAAAGGAGTACTTCATTTAGGTAAGTATCGTCCCATGCAAAATGATGGCAAAATTCCTTGACTATGCATCACTTATTTGAATTGTGATTCACTTTTCGGATGTGTGGAACTTGAAATGGTGAATTTTCTGGAAAACCTTAAAATTTTGATGCTTTGAACGGGAAAATAATTTTGTGAAAGAGACGATTTCTGTCTGGAGAAAAAATTCATTAATAGATAGAACAGTTATGAACAAACAATTACTCAGAGAATATCAAAGTAACTTTTCACTGGGCATTCTTTTCTTTGTCGTCCTAAAAAGGAGTGCTATTCCTTGATTATCATTTGTTATATCTATTCGAGTCAAATTGTCGCTGTGGTCGTTGTAGAATACTCCAAACTTTCGTCATTGTAGAAAACTGTTGAGAAAAACGCTGATGCTGCTCCAAAATCTGAACTTCTTAAATTCTTTCGGGACCCTTCCTTCTCTTCTGATCTCCAACGTGTTGTTTCATGACTGATCGACCGCGATTTGTTTATCTGTTAATTGGAGCATTTTGGCGGTAAACATATTTATGTTTTGTTGATCCATTTGAAACTATCATCGCGCTGCTTAAACCTTAACACTTCTTATTTACAGTAATTACATTCTTCGAATTTTTCCAGTAGCCTGAGGACTAGATTGCAGTATGCATTTAAAATCTTTTCAGGTGTTTAGATCAGTGCAGTCTTTCAGTAAAGATCTGATTCAGTAATCAAACCGCTTTTCTAAATCTATTTGAATCCATTTGTAAGGTCACCATGAAATGTGGAAAACCAGAGAGTAGATCTGAATTTATCATGAGATGAAATCATTTTAGTGTAGTCATCACACTCTTTTTTTTTTTTTTTTTTTTTTTTAACCAATACCAATATTAATGCTTTCAAAAAGTTTACAAGAACGTTTTAAATTTGATGTGTTTTGCCTCGGTGTCACATAAGTCAGTCATTCTCGAATTCTTTTATGTGATGGAACTGATTTTTAGCTCTAACCAATATATATATTCTGATATGAAAATAAAAATTTCTTATACTACATCAGTTTCTGAATGTCTTACATTGTTGTAGAGCATTCCGCAAATTTTAAAACTTTTTTGAATAAGAATTCATCTGAACAAATGAATTGAAGAGTAAAATACTGGAAACACTTCCTGAGTTAGAATACATTCATTAGTTAAATTTGCAATTAGAGTAATGAATTTTTAAAAGATGACAATAATAAGAATATTGTGATATGGAAGCCTGGATCTCATTTCATATTTCGGTGCACAATGATAAATGTTCCATTATTGTAAAAAGTTATTTTTGCACAATTTCTGCTGTTCAAATTACTTTCTAACTCTTATTATGCGTGTTGACTGTATTATAATATTACTTAAATAGACACAGAATATGTTTTATGCTGATGGCATAATTTATTTAAATTTCGCTGGATGTTTTATTTGGCAAAGTATGAGAATAATAACGATTAACAATGTCGCAGTAGGACAAAACATATTTTTTAGAAATTGGTATGCAGAGAAGAGGCTGTCATTATTGTCTGACTTATAGTTTAAATAATATTTTGCACATTATAATTATAGCTTAATCAAATAGAAATCGAACGAAAAAATTTGATGAACTGGTATGATTAACTTTCTTGGAGATTAATGCACGACTATTTCTAGGATAAAGTCGTGTCACCAAAACTTGCTCCAAATATTACATTAAATGAGGGGCAGTTTTGTAATGTTTAGTAGCTTTACTTTTTCTCTTGGATTGACATTTATTTTCCTAATTACTTAGTTATTTTGATAAAGTAATTGTTAATTTTTTTCTTTTTTCCATATATAAAGAAAGGAAAGTGTAAGCAAATGTTAACACACTGTGAGATGTTCTTGGAACAAATGCTAATGTACTGTGAGAATTTTCTAAACTGTCGAAGAGAAAATGAAACTGCTGTGACTTTAAACTTATAATGAACGTCAAAATTTAATTCATTTGATGAGTAGATTCCTCTTATTCCTTAACAATCATTATTTTATAAAAATCTTATTCATCAATATAAGTTCATAGGTGACTATACTACAATCATGTAAATTTTTAGCAGCGAATGAGTGCAGTTTCTTCTATGCTTACTTTATGCAAATATATTTTATCGTATTTTGTTGACCATTGCTATTCCTAGGTTTTGTCATTTTAGTTCATTTTTTAGGATAATTCGTCAGAAGTTACATAAGAAAATGGTTATATTGATTCAAACAGAAATATAATTGTAGATCTGCAAAGTCGACAACAATACATAACACAACCAAAGAA
The DNA here is from genome assembly GCA_002249935.1 of Onchocerca flexuosa. Taxonomy (NCBI): domain Eukaryota; kingdom Metazoa; phylum Nematoda; class Chromadorea; order Rhabditida; family Onchocercidae; genus Onchocerca; species Onchocerca flexuosa. The sequence continues at coordinate 347,187 of KZ270000.1, read as the reverse complement.
TAACTAGAATCAAAGCACTAAAAACCTTAGGTCCTACTGGACCTCCAAGTTCTCCTTTACCAAAGAATTCCAAAACTCGTCGAGCTATTAACAATAGCATGCAGATTACAGACGTAGCCATGAATATCGCAACACTAAAATTACACTCTACAGAATATTAAGCGAATTGAAATGTGATACAGTTGGAGACAACATTTGCAGAATATTTCTGAGACAAAGAGAAATAGTCTGTTTAATTTAGTAGTGTTATACAAACCTGAAGCCCAAATTGCCAGCATTGACTATAAATAGTTGATTTTTGCTGAACCAATATATGGCAGCAATAGTCCACGGTAAGCCAAGTCCAAGAAATACATTTACTGCATTAGAACCAGTTATGTTGCCGATAGCATTGTCGGCTGTGGCATCCTAAATGCTTTTAAAATCTAAATAAAAATAATGTAGCGATATTACGTTAACAAATTCTCTTTCTAAATCAATCATGGAATTCCCTTTCGTAATATGCAGAAATAGTTATACTCTCTGGAAAGGATTTAATTAAGGTTTTTTGTCTTAATATGAAAAATATTACGACAAAATAATATGAAGAATTTTTTGGAAATATTTTGGTAATCAGTAAAAATATTAAATAAATCGGTTAGACAAGGGAAGCAACATGCAAATGGAAGATTTGAAAATCAGTAAATGTACATTTTGAGCGGCAATTCTCGATGCAAATGTATCCGGTAGACTGGTACCCAAGGCAACCAAAGTTATCGCAGTAACAGCATCTTTTAAACCGATCATGCAACCAAGTATGCTTGCCAGGTCACCTGAATCCACCAAGGAAAATTACGGGATTTTCTCGAAAATTCATCACTGTATATATATAATAGCAAGAAAAGATTATTTTCAATTGCTCAATATTCAAGAATGAAAAAATGGAATTAACCTATAATGGCAGTAATGAAGCCAATCAAGACTAAAGCACAAAAGAAGGCCAACCATCCGCCCAAGATTGTAGGTGGAGGAATTAAAGCTGCCGTAACTTTCCATGGAAATGACAAAATATGTAGCACGCAATCCATTAATGTCGCATTCTCAGTATCGCCAGCATTAACGCTTATCGTTTGGATAAGCTGAAAATTATCTATTGAAATGATAGTTGAGACTAATACAAAGCATAAATCGCATTCGTGCGCAATTTGTAAAATATTTTAATATTCATTTGTTCTTAAAGTTTAATATTTAAATATTAGTTATAAAGAAGACCTTACATGTTCGAGCCATGTATCAGAGTCGTGCTTAAGGTAATGTAATGTCAAATTTCGAACATCTGTTATATTTCTCAATACATTGTCATCACAAATAATTGTGATTACAGCATATTTATTGGGTCCAATTGTTGCTGTTAAAAAATAACAGAAAATAATTTGATGTTTTAAGAATTTTCAAAAATCAAATTCATACAGTCCGTATGCAGAAGCTGAATTCTCGAATTCTTTGAAAAAAAAAATCAATAGTTCTATCATTATTTAAACTTGTCATCATCAATAGTACTTACCTTCTGTAGAAGAAATGAGATGTATATTGAATGTTTCATCTTTTTCTTCTTCCATATCGTCGTATATTCTCACATCAATATACTTCTCATACTCATTACCCACAAATGTCAGTATTCCATCAGTAATCCTCTGATAATCTTGATCACATTTGGCTGTTACAGATTCTGTTTTATAATATACGTTGCAAGTGCACTCGTCAGGTTTGCCAATACAGGTAACGAAAGCTCGTACGTATTTCTCATTTTCTTTCACAATCTGGAATCGAAATCTGCAAGTTAGCTTATGATGTTTTCGTATTTATTTATTACAAGCAAAAACATGCTCTACAATGATTCAGAAAAGCCTTACGTAATTGTTTTTAACGAATTGTACCATCGGTTTATCGATAAAAGTTGAAAAATCATCGGTAACTTTAATTTTTGCCACGTTTGTCTTTCCGATAATGTTTTTCCCGTTTTCAAGCTATAAGTTATAAAGATTTACAATAATAGAAAATAAAAAGTGATCATTGTAATCAGTGCTGGAGACATGAAGTTCTATCATCTGCAATTCACAAAATTGAAAATTGTGGCGAGAATGAAGGGAATAAGGAAACTTAGCAAGAAATAGTCCAAGAACACACACAACATCACTATATATGAAACCAGCTTCATAAGACATTATCTCAATTTTTTAAAAGGCAGTTGCATTGTTAGAATTATTCCTCCCCATAAAATTCCTTACCGATTTCAAACGAACATAGAAGACATCACCAGGTTGCCATTTTGCATCTTCCACCAAGTCCACGTGGATTTCCTTGATCTTTTCGCCAGATTTAAATTGTATCTACATAATACTGATAGTGAATTAGAATTTTAAAATTAGTAAATCTTTTTTACAGTTTTAATTGAAGAGAAAGGCTCATCTGGAAACTTCACTTCCATTCTAGTGATTCAGATAGTATTTTTAATTTTTTAGAAAATTGTTAAAAATTACAGTTTCCGATTTTGATAGAAAATGAAGATCCTTCTTCGCCACACCGTTTTTCGTTGAATAGTGAAATGTTAGTGTTTTGTCGGTTGGTTCATGGCGAATAACCGGCAAATGATTGGAAAGATTTTAATAATTTTGCATGAACATAAACTTCCTATGTGAGTGAATAATGCCAGTTTTATATGGGTTTTTGACATTATATTCGCCATCAATCTCCAGGAATGTCAGGTTATTCAACTTAGCATGTCATAATTATACATTGATACAGATTATTTAAATTGTCTGACAAAAGTTTTGCCATGAATTTACTGTGTTTGACGGAAATGTTTATACCAACGGTACTGTCATACCGAAATTAATTATGTTATAATATTGAGAACCTACTCTTAGCATGACTTTATTGCTTCCTTTAGTAATCGAATATACGTGGGCCGAAAATTCTATCGTTTCTTCAGCTGTAATTCAAAGTAAATCACTGGATAATAATATGATCAAAATGTTTTCGGATTATTGGGAAATTGCATGAGAATTCACCTATTGGTGTTTTGCTTGCCTTATCAGTCTCCTGTAGCATTGTTTTAGAATTCCATTTCAAATCCATTTTTCGACTGGCAGCAGCTAACCTTCGTACCATTTGTAGGTAATATCGCAGAGGGAAGCGATTCTGAAATTAAGTTTCTTAAAATGGCGCTGAATATTGCTTCTTCAATGCACAAGATGTGATCTCCAAATGAAAATTGCTATCGGATATAATTAAGACAATACTTTTGCTACATGAAAATTAATAGCTTTAAATTCATGCATAGAATAAAATAAAATATTCATTTCATTGTTTCCTCAAATTTCGCTATTTTAATTCTTGTATAAAAATAAATCGAGAAATTAAATTTAAATAATAATCTGTTCGAAAATATATAAAATATTAAAATACTTTCATGTTCTTTAATTTGAAAGCCAATAATTTCGATTGTTCATATGATGAGAGATTCGGATAAGACCGTGAAATCCACAGTAAAATATGACGCAATATTTCGTTATTATTTACTTTATTCGTTGCTTTGACCTGAAAAAATAGAGTAAAAAGTTTGAATGAAACACTCACTTCAATCGATAAAACGAAACGATGATGAAAAATTTAAAAATTAAAAAAGTGACAAATCATTAAGATAAACTTATGACATTGACAGGATCCAAAGATGTGACTTGCTTCAAATAATAAACACAGTTTTATTTGTGCCCATTTTATTAGTAATTTTAAAGATTTCTAAAGAAACTGCAGGAATTAGTGATTTGCTCAGATAAAGTACCATAATATTTTCGAGCTCCATTTCGCTAGCAAACTTTTTTAGATAAGTATCAATATCGTCGTCCTTACATTTATCACCATCTGCACTATCAATTTGAAATTCCTTTTCCAGGCAAGATTTGTTACGTCTCCATATTTTAATATCGACCAGGTAAGCAACAATTACTAAGATAAAAAAGAGACCAAAAGTCATCATTGCTTCCCACAGTTCTACTACATTTGGCGATATTAGTATCAGTATCTGAAAGAAAGAATAACTTTTTTGGCAACTTCACTTCGATGTGAGAGTGTTAGCAATCATACGTCAATAAAGATGCAAAAAAACATATTTCTGGAATCTCCAAAAAAAAATTAAGAAAAACTTCTCTATTTGCTCACGAGATCGCCCATAGCAAAGTAACTGATATTCTAATCAGAAATGGATAAATGCAGATTCTTTGCAATGCAAGTTGAATATCTTGTAAGAGTTTTATACAACTGTCGTACGGCATGCCGCTCTGTTATCAGTGCGAAAAGTTTGATTAACTTGCACCCTTCATCGGATAAAGACAAATTTGAAAATCTATCAAGAAAATAATGAAATATGAAAATACAATTTCTGAAGAAAGTAAAATCTTACAATTATAAGCCAAATATATGCCAAAAAGCTAAACAATGATGTCGTGATAAAAACGAATATTTCCTGAATTCGTTTAACTGTCGGTGATGGCACAGCCATGATACATACAGCTGTGATACATAACAGATTAAATGCTGCAGAACCTATAAATTAATGAAATATATGACAACTGTCATAGATAGTTTTTGGAGGAATCAAAAAGAAATTGAAATTTTGAAATTGAAAGAAACTTGCTTGAATCTGTAAAAAAAAATCAATAATTTTCTTGAATTATCTTGAGATCATTCGAAGACCATAACAAATAATTCTTTCGTTTTTGACGAATTTGGGATGGAAAAAAAATATTCTTATAAACAAACCAACAATTGTGCCAGGTCCAAGATCACCACTTCGAAAATGATTGGCCGTAATTTCAATTACTGAAAGTAAAATTTCAGGCGCACTGCTTCCCAATGCCTAAACAATTGAATTTTTGCAATTTGGATGAATGAAATATTAAGTAAAGGTAAGAAAGAAGATAATCATTTTGATAAATTTTACAAATTTCCAATTCATTGTTGCTACCTTTTACATTTATACCATATTTCGAAAATCTAATGCTATAATATACGATGTACAAATTAAGAATACACCATTAAAGTTAAATTGGCTACAGTTGGATTCCAAGCATATACTTCTACGACTTCTTCTGAATCATCAGTGGTTCCATATGTCGGACTATTTCTTCGCGAATGTTTTAATTTAACTTTTCTGAAATATCCCAGTGAATCAACTCACATTTATTGAAACAGTTCCGAGGAATCGTGTTATCAAGACTTGCTAATTAATTTCAAAGTCTTGTAAAAGCTTTATGTAATTTGAAACTTTAAATAATTAATGTCATACTAGTAATTTAGGATAAGTAAGATAATTTGATGTTATCAACTAACCTGGTCGATGATGTAATTTTCTCTATAGAACACATGAAAGCATCTGCAACGATTGCAGTGCCTAAGAAGCAATATAGTAAAGCCAAAAAGTATAAAATATCATTAGTTAAGGAAGTGATTGCAGCTGGTATGATAATGCCATCCTTGCACCTTTCTTTTGTCGAATTTGTCACTAATTCAAAATGGCCATTCATCATTGATCTTCTGTTTTCCGATTCTCTTTCCAGAAAATTAGTTGAATTTCTAATTCTGTCCCTTTATTACTTAAAATTCCCACACTTTCCTCTATTTGTTAATTAAAATTTATTTCGAATGCATAGTATAATTCAAAGGAGACGAAGCCTCGACAACTATATTCGTCAGAATTCTATCTGCAAGAAGAATAGTATAACTGATGCTGGAACAATCATAAAAATATATGAAATCCCTTAAACTTCATGGACAAAAAGTAGCGGAACTTCGAAAGAGTGTTAGTCGACAAAAAAAGTCATTAAATTTTTTGTTTTGATAGAAAGAAGATACAAAGCTAAACAAAGAAAATGTTATAATCCAATTGAATTCAAAGGATTTGAATTTCAGCAACTATCCATTATATAAATATTTGTCTTGGATTAATTCAATTTTTTTTAAAGAATGGATGCTAAATATTGTTAATATGACGTGTTAATCTGCAAAAGTCATGCAGATCAAAATTTCGCATGTTTACAAGTATTGCATATAGCATAAAGCTTATTTAGATGTCTTTCAAAAGAACAAATATTGTATTCTCAGGATAAGTCATTCGATTTGCACTACTGACTTTTTTTCCTCATTGATTGGCTCCAATTTTTTATCAAAATTCTTGAGATAGGTCTTTGATCTTGTCAATATCGATCATGTCAATTCAACTTTATTTTGTAATAATTCCATAAGCTGAAAAAGTTTATTGAAATGTACATAGCACCATCGCCTAACAGAAAACTAGAATGTCGTTTAAAAGATGAAAAAATTCGCGAAAAACAGGTAAAAGTAAATGATGAAGGTAAAATTGATAGTGCATGCACTTTGTTTACCTGCAACCGGTACGAATGTGGGCGTACCTAACCAGACATTAAGAACATGTTGACATCAGTTGACAATATCTTCTCCATGTATTCCTGCATTTGCAATCGATAATTGGTAACAGACGACATACAACGTAAATAATTCATCAACTGGGAGGATAATAAAATTATTTTTGTTCGAATAATTCAAAAAAAAAGTGATCAAAAGGAAGCGATCAAAAAGAAAGAATTTAATCTTCCTCTCTCTTTCTCCGTTTACTTTTTTAGATCTGCTATGATCATTTATTGAAATTGAAATCTCATTTGAGCATGCATTTGAAATCGATCGCTCGGAATACTACTGCAGTTTGCAGTATTCAAGTCAAAAATAACTATGAGCAAGTGTTGGAATATTTGCTGGAAAGCATGAAGAAAATATTACGACAAATATGGAAAATGGAAGAAAATTGAAGGCAAAACACGGCTAAGTGAGCTCATATCGAAGAATGAGACATCAATTCTGGTCTGCTCCGTCATTTTTTTTTTTTTATTTTCATTTTTTGGTATTAACTCCTTTTTTTGGAAATTATCCAATTTCTATATTTCAAAAGGCAATGGTAACTTTATCTATTCCAAATTTTTTTGCTATTTTCGGCCAATTATATCATCTACAACAACTTTGTTGTGTATATTCAGCAACTTCATTGATATTTTCTATGCATCTATTCAGCAAATCGATTCATTCATTATCTAATGATATGAAAACCGTCTGATCATATTGAATTACTGACAGAAAGAAGAAATAAAGTGAGGAGGTATTGGAAAGTGAATTTGATAAGTATTTGTCGAATAAAATGTACATAAATGGAAATTTTGGATTGTTGACCAACATTTTTTGATAACTTGTTCAGAAAATCTTAATTACCCCACCATTACATAAAAATTTCATAAAACGATTAATTTCCATTATTTGAACATAATTTTACGGCCCTTGCATTGTGCTTTTAAGATTATTACAAAAATATTTTATTTGAAAATTAAATTTCAAAACGAAATAGCTCAATAATATTTATCGACAGTTATACTAAAACTGCAATAAATTATATGACAATTACATTAGAATTGTAATAAATTAGGCAAAAAAAGAACGATTATGAGAAGTTAAGATGCGAAGGAGAAGTTAATTAATTAAAAACAATTCGGAAAAATGAAATTAAAACGGAAAGAAGGAATTAAAAAGATCTGTACACATCTGAGATCAATGCAGCATAATTTCGCAAATAAAATGTAATCAATAATAAATTAAACACTTAAAAATTCATACAACACAAACCGACGATATTGATTTAATAACAAACATCACAAAAGTTCTGAAAAAAACTTTTTCTAATATCTATGATTTACAGTCACACAGATATTTGATCACAACATTAAACGAGACAATCTATCTAACTAATTCAAAACAGAGCGACAAATGAAAGGTAATGTTGAGATCTAAAAATAAACTATTCTAATTTATGGAAATATCAAGGTTGATATTTGTATGTTATGCGCTGTGTTATTATCATAACAATTGCGTTGAATTATTGATGCGTAGTGTTATAAAAATAAAATATAATGTAATTTGATTTACGAAATGATCTTAAATAAATTTCGAGAAAAAAAAAACTTGAAAAATTCCAACTTACTTCAATTATTTAAAATGACGAAGAGCTAAACATTTTAATAATTATTACATTGACAAACTACAGCGATGTCACCAGACAACTAATATTAGCTCGTTTTACCCGTACATCATATTCGAATTGACTTTGACATGACTTCAATAAATATAAGAAATGTTGACATATAGGAACAAGCAAAATGATAGCACAATACTACAGTGAATGTAGAAATGACATTATAGTACTACAACAAATAGACGAAATGATACCACAATAGGACAATAAATAGACGAAATAATACTACAATATTACAAGAAATAGACGAAATTATGTCAAAGTTCCTTTTTTTCTTGAATACTTAGATTCCCAGGAAGTGGTATTAGCATGTCATTCACATTGCAACTGTATCAGCAATTAGCCTCAGTAATTAATTAGTCTATCGGATGTGCCGCTCTAATCCATAAAAATCTCTTACAGAATTTCCAAAAATTTTATTCACACACTTCGCACTCATTTGAATGAAGCCTACTGTTTTCTTCAACATATTTCGTTACGGTTTTTGTATAGATTCCTTTTTTGTTCTTCACGAACAATAACAACTAATTGATTCTATGATAAGAACTTGAAGATTTCACAAGAGACCGGATCAACGAGATTAAAATAAATTGATAACAAGAAAGACCGATATTAGTGTCAAGAAAATGACAGAGCAATATCCACAGTGTTCGCCAAAAGTTCTTCCAGATTCAATTTACAGTCAAATAAATAAAATGTTGATAATTTAATCAAAAATAAATAAATACTGCAAAAGCAAAATCATCTGAGAAAAGATAATCTGAACAGCTCATATGACACTGAATTCACGATCATTCAAATAAAAAACAATGAAGGAAATGAATACACCAATTTTCACATTTTCGAAATGATAAAGTTTTACTGGAAGAATTATTTCATGATCACGAATTTAGCAACATTCAAGTTCCTAAATCAATAAACAAAAATTTTTTGGCTTTAGGAGCTTGAATAAAAAGAGGCCGAAAGCAAAGTACAGTAAGCGCTTTTAATTTAGTGAAGTGCTCAATTACTATAAAATAATAAAATCCGAAATTGTAGCAGAAAACTTGAAACACAATTCAACAAATTATTATGAAATTTTTTTTTATTGATTAAGAGAAAATGTATCCCAGCAAAGTTCGTCACAAAAAAGTTCTTTAGAGGAAGAGAAGCATTAATTGAAAGTTTAATTCTATTGCACGCAACAAAATCTAATATTACGGTCGAAATAATATGAGCAACAGTAGGAGAGAATATAATGAATAAGATTGTAAAGGAAAGATAAGAAAATGATATAATGATAAAATTTTTGGGCAGAAAAAATGTCAATTTAGTATTTCCCAAAACATTCCTTTCTCTCCCTCTTTCTCTCTCTCCCTCCAATTATTCTTTAGTCACAGATAAAATAAGATTTCAGATTTCTTTAACAATAATATTAAAATTTTCAAAACTAAGTAATATTATTATTTTGAAATCAGTATTAGTAAAATTAATCTCATCGTCCTCTCATGTTCTTCAGGTTCATATTTCTGATTATTAGTAGCATAAAAAAGTTGTTGCGAATTTTCCATTGCTAAATTATTTAAAAAAAGCACTTGATGAAACCAAATAACTGAGATCATAAAGAAGTCCAAGTTAATAACTCATTTTTGGATAATACTGTGACAATTTGATATTGAAAAGACGGATTTTTTTCCTTCTTTTCTTCTTCCCAATCCAGAAACCTTAAACAAAAAAACATAAAATAAAATGCTGTTCAAGCATTTTATTTTTCAACTGTGCAATTTTTAGTTTTCAAGATCAAATTGTCCATTTGCCCGAAGCTATGCCAATTTGGAAAAATATGACATCCTGTACACCATTGGAATGTGTGACGAAGCAAATCAATAGGAATAGGTTTATAGTTGAGCTCTCATTCATTGAACCTGAAAAGAAGGGTAATAGTTGAAATAAAACTTGTTAAGGAATTTAAAACTTATATTTTTGCATTGTTTTTACCTTGTACATATTCATAACACTGTCTGAATCGCGAATGCAAGAAATGGGATCGATGAGACAAGGAAGTAGGAGTGATTAATAGAAACTTCTTTCCAAAATTATGGGATCGGGATGATGAATGATTTAGGCTTTGGCCAAGGAAGCATTCAACATTTCGATTTTAAAACTTGACTAAATATGTATCTGAGTTGGAATCTTGAATTTTGATTGAGAGTATTAGCATGCAATAATATCAAACAAAATATAAACGAGTCGTGCAAAAGTGTCACACCTTTTCGAGTGATCAAAAATAGTGTATGTGTAAGTGCGAGAGAGAGAGAGAGAGACAGAAAGAATTCCACGAAAATTCGTTCTGTAGTACGGATCCAGAATTCAGGACATTTTCTTGTTGTTTACCGGAATCAAAATACTGTCTTCGTCAAAACAGTTTTTTAGTTGTCACAACATTACTTATCACCGTACACATGTCCAACTGCAGATTTAAGAGCAAAAATGGGAGGAGAGCGCAGATTTAAATAAAGCTCGTAACATTCACGCCTGGATGTTCTGACACTTGACACTAAAAAAACGAAGTTGACAATATCCCACCATATCTGAACTAAAATTAATCAATAATGCTATTTTCTCGCTCTCCGCTCATTTCTATCATTCTGCAAAACAATCACCATTTATATCGAAACATCACAATAATATTAAAAGATATATAAGAACTATGAATGAAATAGACGATGAAGCTTGTTGTAGTTGAAAATCAAAAACTGCGAAATGATATTAATCTTACAGGACAACTTTCATAAATATCCAAATTGCTTTTCTGACGATAATTTGTTTCAGAAAGTTGAAGAAGACATCTCAAACATGATCAAAATCTGGGACAAAAGTTCCACAACATATAACTAAGATATAGTAAGGAAACATGCATCTCAATGTACTATACATACACCACATCCCATTTATACCAATTAATTATATCTCTTATTAGCAATGCAAAGATTAATAATAGCAGCAAAGCTTGTGATTACGCCTGTTCAATAACTCCTATTCATAATAATTAATTATCAAAGTTTTTGCGTCTGATGAAAATTCATCTAGGAGCTCAAGTTTCACATGAATAAATTGCGAAAATTTTGGCGTAATGGAAGTTGTTACCGTTCGGGGAACGCATCACTAACAATGCTTTCCTCGGAAAACATATCAATTTGATAACAAAAGCAGAACAAATTTAGAAATAAAATGAAACTAAACGACAAATATAACTTCAATTGTCCAAAAAAAACAAGACGATATCCAAGCAAAACACGAAGAAATAAACGATTATTTAGAAAATATGCGGCGATTTTTGGTGGGTAGATTAAAGAAGACAAAACATAACAACGATACACGAAAAAAAGTCTGTTCTCTTGACTTGACAACATGAACTCATTTTAACATTTCCGTTTTTTTTTTTTTTTTTTTTTTTGGACAATTCATTTTTGCTCAGTACGGTTTATCTCTCGGTCGTTTCAATTGCACTTTGAGTCGTTTCATGCCAATTTGAAAACCATTCATTGCCTGAATTGCTGCCATTGCTGAGGCGGTATTGTCATAGGAAACGAAACCTGAATTGATACTGTAATTACAGTACTAACACCACAATAAATGTCTGCTATACTGTTACATATATATATCAACATGTTCTTCAAATATTCACATATTTAAGCGCTTATTTTTTAATCATCCAGTATTATGTATATTCTAAGTGGTGACTGAAATGAAGCTACCATGCTTTATGTATCTTATGGGTTTATGAATTTTATCAAAATATGAATATTTAAATAAAAACTTACCGAAGCATTTACTTTGATTGGTTGCTCGGTCAATAAAAACTTTGGCGCTTATTACATGCCCGAAAGGCATGAACATTTGCATCAGTTCAGTATCACCAAATTCCTGCGGTAAATGATAGATGAATAAATTGCACCCTTCTGGACCCAAAACTGAAATACGCCACTGTTGGTTTCTTCTTAATATTCCTTCATCTGAACATTTCAGCTTTAAATGAATTTAGTAGTTCGATAACATTACAAACTTGCATGATTATAAATAGATGAAAACTCAGAGTTTCGATCGGATACTTTAAGAGTGAGAAACTATCTGAAAGTATTTGTTATTAAAATGAATTTCAAAGAAGCATAGACTAATAAGACTTTAAATAATGCGTGCTAGCAAAGCAATAAACTATATAGAAATTGTTTTATTTTGCTGACGAAGTTCTTAAGGAAGCAGAAATACTATGTAAATAAGTTTAAGGGGAAGATCCAAAAGAGAAAGAAGATCGTTTCCGGAGATGGCCTTGCCATTTACATCTTTTTCGTTCTCATCCTTTTCAGTAAATAAATTTAGTGCTATTGTCGTCGGGAAGAAAATTGTCAAATCGATTTAATTCGACCAGATGCTAACGAAGCTAACTGAGCAAGCAAAGCAAAATGTGACAAAATTAAATTCTCATTCGAACTGAAGTGGATTTCATATACAATTCAGTGAAATTTCAAGTATCTTTTTTGTGACTTTCTGCTGAACAAAAACGAAAATATCTTTGTAAAACATATGTTCTGCTAAGGCTTGATCAAATTTGTTCTGCTGAAGGCTTGATCAAATTTGTTCTTTTTTTTTTTTTTTTTTTTTTTTTTTAAATATTCATGTAACTTTTCGCGAAAGAACAAAATAAAATAATGTTTTTAAGGTTAGAACAAGTTTTAAACTTTTCAAAATCTTCAAAATTATAATTTTTCTGCAAGAAAAAAAAATCAAAATTTCATTTAAAAGGATAGGTATTTGTTCAATACAAATGTTTAAAAGATCAAGCCTGGATACGCAATCATGTTTTAAAGTGCTTTCTCGACAAGATATCTGAGAAAATAATATCGTAGTTTTTTTCTCTGCTTTTTTTTTTCAAATATTATTTTTCCTCTCCTTTTTTTTCAAATACTATCTATCATGTCTTTGCTCTGCCTTAATCGATAGTTCATTTCAATATTTCACTTCTGATGATTAATTATATATCTACCATTAATTACAACTAAATCCATACCTTCTTTTTGCGCTCCTGGAAAAAGAATAGCTGCTTGTTGAAGAGCAATTGCTTGTTGCAAGGCTTGATTGTATGGATCTATAAAAAACATGATTTCAAGATTATTATTTTTTAATTCAAGATTAATAATTACTCATCATTCTGTGTTGAAATCTGTATAATTAGCAATTTTATAATTAAATATTATTAAACAAGTTCTATGTCAGTCTTTCATCTTGCATTTCTTTTAAATCGTATATCAAATGAACTTTTACTTGTTTGTTGTTCAAGATTGACCAGAGGATTGTAAGCTGAAGCTAACGTGACCGCAGGTATTGTTCCGGCAGGCAATGTCCCACTAGCTGGTAATGTGTATGCCGTCGAATCAACGGCTACTGCAGCTGCAGTACTTGAAGCTGCAAACTTTCTGCACTTATAAATCAAATTATAATTAATTGGAAGAAAATATCAACATCGGCTGATCTTAATCGATTCAGATAATTCGATAATTACTAATTCATTGGATGCGACCGCACTATGCAGCAATATATTCTTAAAGTATGAATGACTCGTGTGAATCCAACTTCTTTTTGTTCCATATAATACAAAAGTTAGGAAGAATTGTTGGAACAAACTTACGTGCATATTGTTGTGCGACGCTTGCAGCTGCAGCTGCAGCATAATCAACAGGTGCATAAGGCTGTGATAATGCGGAAATTGCTTGAACAGAGTTGGCTTGTTGTAAAGGAAGTGCTGAAAGTGGCTGCAACGGATGTTGTGTCAGGAATGTGGCCGCTGGATTTGTTGTTCCTGCCAGTCCTGCTGCTGTTAGCTGAAATTATCTTCTAAATCTAGAGGGAATTCATGTGATAATAGCAGAGAGCAGACAAACACAAAGGGAGAGGAAGTGAAAGGAGAATCGCGAAATTCATATTTCGTCGTCATTTCCCATCTTTTCTTCCTTTCATTTCAACCTCTCTTGAGGTTAATTAAAAAGACTTTTAATGAGAAATAAGTGGCACACAGCAAGATGGCAATTCTTGATAAGCCAAATGCTATATTTTCATGTCACTCATTCTTAATGATTATAATTGAACCGATTATTAGTAGCAGTATATTATCATTCTTTTTGCTTAACAGCTTTTCCCTCTCTTTATCTTTTTCTTTTCTCTATCTCTCCCAGTTTCTTTCTCTCTCTCTCTTTCTCTTCTCATCAGCTCTGTTCTTGTACTAAACGCTTTCTGGATTATGCAAATTGGTCTTGATTGCACATAAAAAGGGGACAGATGATGATGACAGAAGGAAAGAGCAGATGTTATGGTCATTTTAATGTAGCATTCAACAAAATTTCTATCAATTTTCGACTAAAATATCAATTATTGACAAATCCCTCTCTCTCTCTCTCTGTTTCTTATATCAACTGGGGATTTGAAATAAAAACCATTAATTTTGCTGCGATGGGACGAGTTCAGGAGTAATTAATGATTCCTTGCATAATTGCATGCATAATCGCTTCGCAAAACTTACCGCTGTTTGCGGTGCCATAGCGACTGGAAAATATGCAGCTGCGGCTGTTTGTGCTGCTACAAGAGTAGCTTGTTGTTGCAGCAGCTGAAATTACGAGAATTAAGAACATTTTTTTTAAGTTTATAGTTTTTTGAATTCGAACATTTGCAATTTATTTCTGTGAAAATACGACAAATTACGATGGATTTCTGAAGCGGTATCGCACGACTTAATGAATATTCTTGACTATCTATCATCAGCTATTTGGTTAATGCCAAATCAAATTTTTCTAATCCAGTTACCTGACATCTTACTTCATTTATAACTAATTTGCAAAGAATAATTAACATTTCAGTCGTATCATTTCACGAACCTGTTGATATGCCGTATTGTATACACCGGCTTGACTGACAAGCACCGGATTTAATAAACCCATTTGAGCAGCCATTTGCTGCATTCGTCGTAATTGTCGTTCTTTCTCTGTATCAGCGAATTTGACGACTAGCGATGAGGACGCACCTGGCATCGTTTGACTACCATGAAGGGCACTAATTGCCATCGCAGCTTGCGAATGTGTTGCAAATTTAACAAATGCACATCCTTTTGATAAACCGTCGGCACCACGAAGTACAGTTACCTAAAATTCATGAATATTTACCTGAGTTTTATTAACTGGAAACGATTTCAGAAGTTTTATTTCGGAGAATCCTTGCTTTGTGTTGGAGATGAATAAGAGTGAGATAAATAACTGAAGGGAGAATAATAGGTGTTTCAGAAAAATTAGAAATATTAATTTAACGAAAAGACTTGAAAATAATCAATTATTATGTTATTTAGGAGGAAAATTCGAAGGATTATATATGTTCAATAAAATTCAAATGAAGAATATCAAAAAGAAAATACGTCAAAGAAAAAATTAAAGTAATTTGTAGAAAATAAGTAAACAATAAGTAAGATGGTGGGAAGAATAGAGAAATTGATGAAATTTGGAAGAAAAAACATGAAGAAATAATGATAATAAGAGCCCAAAGAAGAAAAATAATTTTATTTTTCTGAGAAAAGAATATGGAAGGCTAGGAAAATTTGGGAAGAAGAATCCAAAGAATTCGAAAAGGAATCTTTCATTCTCCTATCTTCAATGAATTGGAGATGATTGAAAGGCATTGCTTTGTCGTTGATGTCGCAGCCAAATTCACTACTATTTCAATGCAGTATAGCATATTTTTGCAGAAAAATATTTCTGATACTGGCATTGGGAATTCGATTCTTATCATGAGCAATTATTATTCATTTTCAATCTTCTGCTGATCAGCTTTAATCATTTCTAGTACAATTTAGTGATTTGCTACATCAGTACTTGATAGATCCTAATTCTATGGAAATGGCTTCAAGGCATTTCTGGTAGCCAAAAGAATTATAACTCAACATTTTTCACAAAGGAATCGATGAAGTGTTGGATTAAAATTTTTATTTTTGAACTGAACTTCGTTGTTGCTTCACTCTTTCCAGCTAATAACAAAATGACAGCATTTTCAAATTTGTAACATATTTTGAAAAAAACTAAAATTTGACCTCATCAATGACACCGAAAGGAGCAAATAAGGAGCGAACATCATCTTCGTTGTGTTGTTTCGAGAGCATACCGACAAAAAGCTTTCTTTCTTCAGCATTTTTCGGTGAATCCGGACGACTCTCATTATCTGCCGGTTTTACCTGCATCGCACGGTTCATCTAAAGTTGAATTACTTTTGAAAATCGTTTTGATTTTATAAAAGTTTTAAAAATGGTTTCGGTTTTTGATGTTTTGAAGTGTTTTGTTGCTACAAAGTTTTCAATAAATTATTTAGTGAAAAAATGATAGTAAGCTCTAAATTTTCGTCTTAAATCTACTTGTTTAATTGAAAATTTTCAATTACTTGATTGATTGCAATTTTTGAATAACCATCTCCAAAAAAGTAAAGAAAATTTTATTTTAAAACGCTATAAAAAAGCCTGCTCTTTTCGATAAGATTTGCAAAAAATTTATTTGATTTTGACCAACTGCAGTTCAATACTGATTTCAATATAGTACTGATTTCATTTATAAAAATTAATTTATTTAATTGGAAAATTGCAAGGTGAAGAGAGTTTTTTTATTGAAAAACTTGGAACAAATAGTCTATTGAAACAGAAAAAACCGATAAAGCCGAAATTAGTACAATATATTAAACTAACTTTTCAATTTCTTCAAAAGAGTTCGATGTAAACCTTTTGACGATTTTAGAAAAGCATAATATATGGGGATATTTTTAAATCTTTTGAACTTTTTAAAATTCATTCATGAAATCGATAAATTAGGCTTATAATATCATAATAATGATCTGGTTGCTTGTAATGAACAACTCATTTGTGAACAATTTAGAGATACCAAAATCAAGTTGTTAAAGACTTCTTAAGAGAATTATTCAGTGAATATTTAGTGCTTCAATATTAGCAGCCGAAAGATTGAAAAGAGTGAATTCTGAAGTATTTTCTCTAAAAAGTAAAAATTTTGGTAAAAAAATTATTACTTGCCTGAAGAGCAATCATCATCATTCAAGAGAGCATTAGCAACAGGTTAATGAATGAATGGCTACAGTAATGGCGACTATTGCCTTATTTCATTGGTTAAACTATTAGAGGTTTTGTATAAGCAAATATGACCCTAAATAGTTTCCGGATGGCAGCACACCGGAGCGATGTAGAAGCAGTAAAAGCTTAGATGGCTAAACGACCGTTGATTCAAGTGATAAAGCGACACTGCCGGCATTCGGATAATTTTGAAATTAAAGATGAAAAAGAGGAAAGAAGAAGAAGGAAGGAAGAGGAAGAGAGTTAAAATGAATTTCAATAAACGAGAGAAAGAAAGATGGATGGATGGATGAAGTTTAGCTCTTACACATTGCAGAGGTTGTTCCACCCCTAATCTGAGAAGAAGAACTGAAATTTTAAATCTTTCCAATGATTGGTTCTTCCTTTCCTCCACTTTTTGCTTCTATACAAAGTTTACGAGAGACAGCAAAATTTCTTCGAAAAGGTTTAGCAAAAAGTAATTTCAATTTTCAAATGTCCCCACTTTTTTCAATACAAAATGAAATTTCATTTTTCTGGAACGCGAATATTTGAAATCGACGAGATTTTCCGTTTTTTCAACTGATAAATGATAAAGATTCCAAGGAATTATTCTCAAATGTTATTGTTTCTTTATCAAACAGCTGTGTACACAGAGACATTTTATGGATTCCAAATCCACATAATATGGAGTAAGCCATTAAATTCGCTACTTTACGCGATGGCATAAATCCAGCGATCGAAGAATTAGTATTCATAAATGGCGAATTTTTGGCTCAGTTATTTCATTTTTTTAGTGTTTTTTCCAAATCATAATATTTTGGAATATAAAAAGGCTGAGTTCCTGAATACTCAGAATTAGTATATAATGAAAAAAAAAATTAAGGCACTATTACAGCTCAAGTTCATATTATATTTACACCACACATTCATTGCTATTTATTCAAATCTAAATTTCATTCCATGTATATTTGGAAACACTTTAGTAATGTGTGTCATTTAGTTGTTGAAAAGTTATTACAAAGCAATTAAAAATGTACTACATTTCCTGTCCATCTGTCAACTATTGCTATTAATCAAAATCGCTAACTTCCGCAACTTTCTTCTTAGTAATATATTTGCGTCAATGATTTTAGATTAGAAAAGTTTTTAAACTGAAAATAGGAATGCCTTAAATAAATATTTTATAGGAAAAAATGTACCAAAAATAATGGCCATTATTTGTTTGGAAGTTCTTGAAAATTTTCATGATCCTTAATTATCATTTCTTTTTTATAAAGATTTAGAATCTTGAAGAATCATGATTTGTAGATAAAAAATATTCACTCTTATGTAAATGTTTTGTAAAATAAAAGAATTCTTGAGCAAATTGATGAATTGCCTTGTTTTATTTACGAGAATGATGGTACCATCTTGAACTACCTTTAATTATATAGTAATAAAATTACTTTACTTTATATGAGTAATATTTTCAATGAACTACAATTAATTTCGAATTAGATAAACCCTATAAGTCAAATTCAAAAAATAATGAACTATATATATATATAGTTCATTTGAAAATGGAATCAATGGCTGATTGTTTAGCAGAACCAAAAATGAAATTCAGGAATGTGCAATTGTTTAGCAGAACCAAAAATGAAATTCAGGAATGTGCACAAAATGATTGAACTTTGTTTCTCATATCTTACTGTGAAAAAAAAATAAATTACTGTGAAAAATAAATTGCAGGTTAAAAATAATGCTTTTTTTTTGCTTTTTTTTTCCAAAATTTATTCTCTAATTATCTTTTAAAAATTTTTTCCGTATTAGAATTTTAAATGAATGCGAAAACTAACTCCTGGAAGTGTCTTCTGATCATGTAGAGCAGCCTGACATCTGATTGCGCTGTCGCGATGGCAATAGGTTAGAAATGCACAACCTTTATGTAAACCCGTATATTTGTCTTTCAGAATTGTAAATTCATAGATTTTGCCGAAAGTTTCGAACAAATGCCGTAAATCTTTTTCCTCCAGATTACGTGGAATCTGAAAATGATCCAAACATTATATAGAAATTCTGAAAAAGTGAATTAGAAGTATTGAGCAAATTTCAAGTAACAAATTGCATTCTGTTTGATTAATGCTAAGTTTTATCTTCGAATATCCTTTCCGATTAAAGAGATTAAAGAATTTTTTCTTTGAGAGTTGTAATAAACTTTACAAAAAAAAAACTTATTCCAGGAATTTTTTATTTGTCCTTTCTTATTTATTCTTTCCCTAGTTGTAGTAGACTTATATAAAATTAATGAGTGGTCTCTCATTTATCTTTGTCAAGCATATCTGTAACTTTCGACTTAAATTTAGGGCGAAACGTCAAAATAGTCATTTTCCATTACTTGAAAGTATTACTGAACAAAGTTTCAACTATTTTAAATTTACATAAGTCCAAAATTTTAAAACTTTTTTTTTAATGAATTGCTTAATGTTCAAAATTTAATTTTACTTTATATTATCAGAATTACCGTATCTGCTAAAAATATGAAATGGATAGTGATGTTTAAACTGTTAAGTTGCTATTATTTTTATAACACATGAGTGATTTGTTTGATCGCTTGAAACTTGTGAGCCTTATAAGGCTATACTTTGACACTATTCAATCGAATGTCTTCATTAGAAATTCTCCAAATATTCCAATTAATTGAATTAGCGTACGAATTCATACTATCAAAAATTCCAAAAATTTCACGTGAAAAAAACAGATTCGCCCATTATGAAGAAGCATGTACAGTGAAGTGAAAGCTGATTGGCTGGTGCAGGGTAAAAATGATTGGCATGCGTCTTTTTCTCTTTTCTACAGTAACCTGCATAATTTATAAGCAAATTTCTTATCTGGTTGATTTCATATTAAATTTTGCATTTCCAAAACAAATTTGAATCCAGTTATGATATTAGCAGATTTCCCATCTCTATGGATTCCTATTACGTATAATAGCAAATCAAATAGATTAAGGAAAGAATGAATGAAATAAAAAGAAGAAAACTGATTTGATTGAAAGATATGGAAAGAAGAATGTATTGACCAATTTTGAGGATCCGTTTAAGAAGTGTTTAAAATTTTTTGAAATTTTTTGTTGAGTTTTGAATGATGAAAAATTAGTTTAAACAGCTTGACCATTTGTATTAGAGAAAACATCTTGGAGAATATGTCTTATGCGTGTACTAGACAGATGGGCATTTTTTATTCATATATGGATTTCTGCAAAATTAATCATTGATTAAATTCAGTCTCCAGTTAAAACTCCTCTGACTTAAGTAAAGAAGAAAGAAAACCAACTTGTCCAACGAAAAGCTTGATCGTATCAGCATCTTTCACCGGGAAACCATTGCTATCAGTTGATGACGAACGACTCACGCCATTATCCCCATTCATTTTATTTCCCAATTGTTGTTGTTGTTGTTTACTCTTATTTTGCTGTTGATGATGCACCATTTAGGCATACATAAAGATCGGAATAGCAAGAATAGTATTTTATTGATTTGAAGATTGCAGCAAATTTCAATAAAGCTTTCAATATAATAGTTTTGAAGAAAAAGTATTTAATAGTAGATAGTTTTATTTAAGGGGAACAAGGAAGATGATTCTTTCAACTTCGAGTCTTCGAATACTGTGAAAATTTAGGTATATTGGTGGTAACAATAGGCTACCTTCGGATTTACTAATAATCCTTTCTTCTAAACTAATGGAACATTCACAAAACATCAAATATGTATACACTATCACTTGGCTCCAGTAGATAACGAATCTAGCGTTGCAGAATCACAAATATACAGTAAATTTTCGTAATTTGCAATAGCAATAATTAGAGTGATAGTAAAGATGAAAAGCACAGTATGCTGAATGCTGAATTTAACAATAAGCTTCACCGGTTAGCTGAATAAACTATCAAATTTAGGAACAGACATTTTTGTGCAAATTTGCACCAAAATTCCGAATTTTCTAGCAAAAATACCGAGAAAATGCAAGAAACAATCACCATTTCACGAAAAACAAACCACACACCACAAGAAAGGGACAAGGAGGAGGCACATACTGACGGCGACAACAACGACGACGACTGCTTTGGAGCCTAGAAATAAGCTTACATGGATAGGATGTCGTATGTGCGAGACAGGGAACGAGTTATAGTTAGTTGTCAATATTAGCTAGTGACTTGTTTCTAGCTCGTGCTGTTTGCATGCTGCAATATCATGCAGACAGCAAATAGATCGTGCATGGAAGGAAGTAGTAGACAGATGGATGGATGGATGGATATTGGATCGGAAGGAAGGAAGGAAAAAAGGGTGCCATTCATTTCTACTCTTTCTTGGTTTGATATCTCATTAATCATGAAAGCTTGCTTGCTTACATGCAATGAAAAGGTTCGATTGAAGTGGAGAGAAGAGAAGAAAGCATGCCATGCCATGCTTGCATTTGCTTTATCGAACAAGTGCTTGGCCTGAAACTCGTCATTTTTAGCCCATTGAGTGGACAGACAGACAGATCCATGGATTGTTGGCTCGTCGAGAAGGCTAGATGAATGAAAAGTATCGATAATCAGGTAGCTCGGGGGGGAGGGGAAGGAGTATGGAACAAGCAAATCGAATATGCATGGAGCTGAGATTTCTAGGATCCATCAAACTACAAATTGCACTGCATGCATGCATCATGTCATTTTCGCTCCTGCACAATAAGTTCAATTGTTGACATACACATAAACATATCCATTAGCATTCTTTTCCCATTTGGAAATACTTACCTACATTACTTGCAGATAATATAATATTGAACAAGTCATATATCGCTTAGTTGGTGAGCTATAATTACCACAATAACCAATATTTGGCATAACTTCAAGTTATTTTATATCTGCTGTGGTTGTGTTGCGAATAATGATTAAATTAATAATAAATTGGAAGAGAGCTAATTTCATGAGTAGAAAGCCAAAAGTGTTGTTTTACCGAAAACATTGCTTTCTTTTTCTGAACTAATAGAAATTTTCGCAAAAATCTCAAAGAAAATTCCAGAAGCACTTTTTTAATTGGAGTAACGAAGAAGAGCAACCCTACTAAAGCGACTCAAACTAACAATATTTTCAGATAATTTTCTGTTTTATAATGTACAAAATAGACATAAGCCTGGAAAAAAATTCTTTTTTTTAGACATAAATCTAAAAATAAAGCATTTTATTCGTCTGATTCAGAAAGACTATCATTCAAGAGACAATCTCTTAAATTAAGTCATGTAACAGACTTCAAATATTCTACTCTTTAATTTTACCCAGAAAAAAGTTGAGTACTCAGTGTAATCTACATTTTTTTATTTTCAATGCATCATACTCTTATTTTTGCTGAATCGAAAATGTGGAAAAAAATATTGATAAATTTAACGAATCACTGCAAACATAATATGAAATTAACTTTTAATTCATTGCAAGTTTCTAAAGTGAGTTTTAAAAAAACCTTTTTCTGCACTGTACAAAATGAAGTTTTGAACGTCAACTCTTGTTACAATGGTTATTTATGATGAATTTGCCCAGTCTGAGACTGTGAATTCCTCAAATTGAAATGTTTCGAAAAATAACGAAATAATTGTCACAAACATAGTTTATGTCTGGTCATACTAGACAATGCACTGAACTAACAACTTTATTCAACTTTATAACAACTTTATTTGTCCAGAAAACGTTTTCCCTGAAGTAATTTTATTCCGCAGTTCGGACGTACCACCTCGTATACGGGAATGAAAAATTTGTAAAAAATTTATAATTTTCCAAAATCATCACAATCTACGTTCTATCACGACGATGATCTGAGTCTAACAGCTGTCAACAAGAGCAAAGAAAACAATTTGATATTCAGCTCAATTAAGAAAGTTCAATTTAACTTAAATTCAGTTTGATTTTTGGAGATTTTACTTCATTTGCCATTCACTTACTTTTTTGATTAAGATTTAACAATTTTTTCCA
The DNA here is from genome assembly GCA_002249935.1 of Onchocerca flexuosa. NCBI lineage: Eukaryota > Metazoa > Nematoda > Chromadorea > Rhabditida > Onchocercidae > Onchocerca > Onchocerca flexuosa. The sequence continues at coordinate 323,949 of KZ270000.1, read as the reverse complement.
AATTAGAAAATAGACAAAAGTTTTTTTTTTCTTCGCAAGTTTGCAAATCAAATTGTTATTAAAATTTTGAATGAATCGATTATTACAAACAACCAAGTGTTTATACTGCAAACCTAATGTGTCTGGAACCAGTCTTTATGGTGATGTCACTTGTGATGTCGTTTTTCAATTAATATATAAATGACATTTTGATATTTGGCTCAATTATATAAGTTCCTTTTAACTTCAATTCAATTCAATTTTTGCAAATTTTGTTTCATCATGCGATTTATTTATTTGTTTAATTAAATTCGAACAATTTTTCCTTTGAAATTGGAAAATAGACGAAAGTTCCATAGAACAACCAGTGATGAAATTTGACGATACCTCATTTCTAAAAATTGTAAGCTAAAGCAATTTATTTTTTATAACTAGCTGGAACCCTGCCACGCTCCGCGTGACAGATCCAGTTAATCTATGAGGGCCGGCCACGCTTCGCGTGTCCGGCTCCAGCTAATCTAGATAAATAGAAATGTCAGTGTTCGTTTGTTCAAAAATCTTAAACCTCCGAAAGTTCTTGAACTTGTCTTAGCTATTTAATTCAAAATCTTAGATATCAGAAAGTTTTTACCTGTTGTTTTCAAATTTTGATACAACGTTGCATTCGAGCACACGCATGTTTTTATATGTGCATTGCCGTAGCTCAATCTAATTAAATAAAAAAAAGAAAAGAGAAAGCGCATGTTTCTAGTATTGCAGAAAAAAACTGATACTTTGTAATTTGCTTTGTAGTTTGGTTGGATTGGAGACTGATTCTTGCCGTTGTAATTGGGCTAAGTCAGCAATAAGTATGAAAAAGTTTTTTGTGCCTTGTGTGACAGAGATGAATGTTGTTGAGAAATGTTTTATTAATTGATGAAGAGTGCTTCTTCGTAACAAATAATTTCAGAGAAGAGCCAGGCAAATTAATCATTGTCAATAATAGAGAAGGATACTATTCAAGTGAATTGTCAGATTGATGCTACTGTTGTGTCGCTTTGAACTATCGTGGAACCCATAGAACTTCGAACTATTGCTGTCGCTGCATCGATCTTTGTCGTTTATCTATGAATTGGAACCATTTGAAATTATGTCGCGCCAGTTGACTTTTAGTATTTCTTGTTTACAATTATTGTCATGGCATTATTTGACATCTTTCACTTTTCGCCTACATTTAATATGCTTGATTTCACAATACTTGTGAGAATACAATATTTTTTGTTGTTCCATTGTTTGTGTAAACATAGGAATTGTCTAGTTTGTCGACTCTTGAACACGCAACACATAATCGCCCAGGTGAGAAGCAACCCGTCTCTAGATCTAAACCGCACAATTCCGAAGATTGACTCTGAGCTTTGTTGATAATAAATGCAAACGCCAATCGACTTGGGAATCGCCATCTCTTAAACTGAAATGCCATATCCGTTGGAATCATAGGAATGCAAAGAATAAGGACATCTTCACCTTTAAAAGGTCCTATCAAGATTGTTCCTTTACGACATCACTCATTAATTTTTTTACTGCAAACTGCGTGCCGTTGCAAAGTTTTGGCAGGTCAGTATTTAAAAAAAAAAAAATTAGTATCAATTATATTAAATTACAAGTCTTCAATACTTCTGATGGATATGAATATTTAATCCATGAAAAAATAAAAAAAGTTATGAGTTAATATTTTAGCATTAAATTTACATCAAATTAAGTAAAAAAAATTAAGTCGAAGGAGATCAACCGAGCAAAAAGCTTGATCCTAAGAAATATTTGGAATTAATGAAATAAAATTTCTTTGGATGAAATCGATTCTTTTTTCAAACAAATTTAGCCGATTTTCATTAAAGGAAAAGAATTTCAAATTCAAATTTCAACAGGTATTAAAAATTTTTCTTTTCAGAATCGTTGCAAATGCAAAAATTTTAATATTTATATACCATATCAGAAAGCATTTTAATTCTTTTTATCATTTTTTTCTTTCTTTCCTTGGATAAATTCACTTAATGTAATAAGCATAGTATTAGAGAGAAAGAGAAGTGGGAGATAGAGGAGGAATGAGAAAAAAAAAAGTCAATAAACTCCGCCCTTTCACCTACTTTTAGTTTTCACAGACGTGACACGTCAAAAAAAGTAAGTATGCTTATATAAAAACACGCGATTTTTCGAATGCAAGGTTGTATCAAAATTTGAAAGCAATCGGTGGAGAACTTCTGGAGGTTTATCATTTGTAACAAGGAGCATTTACATTTTTATTTACATAGATTATTTATCATTATTTATTATCATTCATTATTATTTATATTTATTTATTATTGCTTATTATTTGTTATTTATTTCCATTTATTATTTTTTATTACTACTTTTACGTGAAAACATTACAATTATTATTACTATTATTATTATTATTATTATTACTATTACTATTTGTTAATATTACTATTATTATTATTATTATTATTATTATTATTATTATTATTATTATTATTATTATTATTAT
>KZ270000.1:299838-321346 GCA_002249935.1 Onchocerca flexuosa | reverse complement strand
TTATTATTATTATTATTATTATTATTATTATTATTATTATTATTATTATTATTATTATTATTATTATTATTATTATTATTATTATTAGGGAAGATAAAGAGAAAGAGAGATGGGAGATAGAGGGAAAGTGATGGAAAGAAAGGAAGACGAGTTAATGAACCTCGCCCTTTCACTTACTTTTAGTTTTCACGGACTTGTCATCGTGAAAAAAAGCAAGAACGTCTATATAAAAATAATGGGTTATTGGGATACAAGGTTGTGTTAAAATTTGAAAAGAATCGGTGGAAAACATCTGGAATCCGTTCGGGGTAATAGGTAGCACTTACATTTATATTTATCTAGTAGACTAGATAAATAGATAACGATTGCATTAGTATCAGCAATATCATCCATAGGTTTGATAAATAATCTATTACTCTGAAAAGAAAGTTGTCAACCAGTTCAATTGCCCATTGGAAGTTCTTCATTTGTTTTTTTTAAGAAATGAAAAGGACTGGTAATAAATTATTGTAAAAAATGCAAAGACATTATGTTTACATCATAGTCAATCACTATGAGGAAAGAAGATAATCAGACACTGATGAGATGATCGGAATAAATAATCAGCCATGATTAGAAAGTATTAGAAAAATTGAAGTTTATGTTGCAAGACAAATTAAATCGATACCATTTTTAAATTTGGTTAAAGAATCAGATTTATTAAAGAATACCCCATGCGATGAATATTTTGATAATTGAACTTGAAGTTAATATTACCTATAGTTGAAATTGTTTAAGATAGTTTTGCCATAGAAGCGAATTGGTGTGGTGCGACATTCCTGCGAAGTCTTAATTATTTTCTGTTCACCTTTCCAGCTCCCTTTTACCACACACATAAATCGATCAATCAGCCAATTAACCACCCCTCACTTTAACTGACAACCGTTCGATCTTTGATGATACATTCTTCTGCTACTAATGTTCCTATTAATACCACTTCTTTTACTACCACTACTACTACTTCTGCCGATCGAGAAGAATGATGTGTAAGTGAAACCTGCTTGTAATATGATGGATGATATAATGTAAAACCTGCTCATGATATAGCTGACTGGTGTTGTGTACAAGAAACTTTATAATTTGTTGATGTCTAGCAGTACTCTTATCGATTTCAGAATCATTAAAATCACCGATTTTAATTCTTGTTCAGTTTCAACTTATTAATTTATTTTGAAATTAACTACGAAATATTCTCATTCTTGACACTATGCCAACACCTTCTCTATTGAAACGAGATTGGCAACGCGATCATGTATATTTGATTCAATTCCCTCGAGCAGGATGTATCCCAAATTTATCAATGTTTTCCTTAAAATTGGAAACTTGGCTTCGGATGGCTAAAATTCCGTATTCGGTAAGATAAATTATCATTCAATAAGTCTCTATAAGAGATTTAAAGGATTTAGGTCAAATCGAATTATGAGAACTTATTTGCATTCTGCTATTGCTTGCTTTAGATCTGTCTGACAGTAGAACAGATATCACCACTTACTCCACTTTTGAATATACTTTTAATTTTGGCAAATTTTCGTTCAGAAATCTGAATATTCCACAGAAAATTGGTTTGGTATGTTGTATTCATCTTCTCTCTCTGTAATAATGAGACAATAATGCTTTCTTTGATTTAATTGTTCGATAGGTATTACCACTTCTTTTAAAAAACATCGAGTAAAAATCCCTGGTAATAAATGAATCTCTAGTTGAAGATTTTAACGATTTGAAGAATTTGGATGGTGATAATATTGTATCTGAAGTTTTGATTGCCACTAAGTTATTATGATTTGCAGTCTGCTTTCTTGTTTTACTTTAATTTTGTATCTCTAGGTTCAGCTGGGAAAACTCTGGAATGATTAGAATACATATCTTTGACCTTGAAACAGATTCTAAGATTTCCAAAATTTTGTTCATGCAATTTTAATCTTAGTGAGTATATTTCTTCACAATATTATACTTGTCGGATATTTCAAAGTAAAAAAAATTGTTAGGCGGCCAACAAAAAATTGTTGCCACAATATCGTTTCTGCTTATGCTAATAAATCTGGAATGCATTAAAAATGCCAAAGTTCATGACCTGATTTAAAATTTACTTTTTATTTTGTATTACTATGGAAAAGTGGAACAACTATAAGATTTCATTCTATTCGCATTTTTATTGCAAAAAAAAAAAAAAAAAACATAAGCATAAAAGAGGATTCAGACGAATCATTCTCTATTAGAAGGATCAAATAACTCAGTGTAAATGTCCAGTATTTAGAAGGGAATGAACTGATAGATATAAGTGAACAAGTAGTATATTTGATTTAATTCAATTTTGCAGAATATCAGCAATGAATTCACCAAATTTTCGTGCAAACGACAAATCCCATTCATTGAATTGAACGGACGACAAATACCCGATAGTAATCAATGTATCGAGCATCTTACTCGAATCTTTAAGGTCCACTTCTCAAAATTTTGTCATCTCTTCACAAATTTATGCAGACAGAATTGATTTATGCCGTATTTTATTGTTACTTGCAATAATATGTCTTTTTTCTAATTCATTTCTCAATTTTATCTTTCTTGAAAAGCATTAAGAGCATAATAAATGAAGATTTTAGGCTTTTTCATTTTAGAGTTTTTTCACTATACTCTCTTTCTGGTTTTCAAATTCCAGGTTGATTTGGACGAGCGATTGAATGCAATGGAAAAAGCACAAGCTCGAGCCTTTACTTATCTCCTAGAGGAATCTATAAGATGGTAATTTAAGAAAAGCATATTTCAAAATATCTCATGAAATCTATCAATTTTTTGAAGTTTGCTGATTTTTAGTCAATAGTTCATGTAAATAACAATCTTATTTGCAAATATCTTTCTATAGAATTTCAATCAAAGATGATTTCTAGTTCATATGTTTCTTCCTTCCAGTCATTTTATTTCGATAGAATGAGATATGTTATCAAAAAACGATTTTTTGTATTTTACAGCGTAAAAGTAACCATATGTTGTATTTTTCTTCCTTCGTGTCTACATTATTCAGAATCAAAGTTTTACTTTCCTATTTTTTTTGCCTTTTTCTAAACCTTATTTTTGCTGGATGAAGAAAACGGTTTAGAGGTTTGAAAGAGTTGAGAACGGTTTAAAAGAACTGCATGAGATTTTTGGAGATCATCAGTTCATTAATGCCATTTGAGAAACATCTACTAGAAACCTATCGATGCTTTTGCTAGTGATTTATTTATATTCCAATCAATATTTCCTATGTTTTATTATAGGGTAGTAGTTTACAATCGAAGCAGAAACAATAAATTCTTGGCAACAGAGAAAGGCATAATCAGGCATTTCAGAGGTGCTAAAAAAGCTTATTTCCAATTTATACTTCTAGAACAATTACGGAAAAAGGTATTTTTATAATGAAAATAGTTATTGTTTACCTGTTACCATAAACGGTTTTACAAAGACATGATTGCCAGAGTTGATGTCACATCACTGCGATGTTAAAACATTGAATTGAAGCATTTCTCATTGAATATAACGTTGATGAGACCGAGATATCTTATAGTTTTGGAAAATATGCTATATGCAAGGAATTGGCAGACATTCAATTGATGAAGTTGAAGACATTGCAAAGAAAGATTTAACAGCATTATCCACTTTTCTTGGTGATAAGAAGTACTTTTTTGGTTCAACTCCCACTACGGTGAGTTTTTTCACGGAACTATTGGAATATTAAAGTTTAAAATTTCGTCAAGTACATTTTATTAATTATTATAAAGTTATGAAATACCTGATTTCTTTACTCCGGCATAGATAAAACTATCAACTTAGGCACATGTAGAAGTTTCATGCCTATAAAACTCCGGCAAATCATCGAAATTACTTCGTCAACAAACATGGGATTATTTCAGCTGGATGCGATTGCTTTCGGCAACTTGAGCCAGATACTGTATTCGCCACTGAATACTGATGTTTTACCGAAATACATGGAAAAAAATACTCCGAATTTAATCGCTTTCATCCAACAAATGCGTGAAGTGTATTGGAAAGATTGGGATGAAGTGTGCAAAACACTCTCTCTTGATACCGAAAATACCGATCGTCATTTGCAGTGATTTCAACAAATGACAGTTGCAACGACTAGTATCATAATTAAGCAAACATTCATTACTTGCAATTAATTTGTTTGTCAAATATGTTTCAATTGGTGTCCAGAATGTTAGAACGAAATTTTTGATTGAAAAGAATATCGATTTGCTTGATTAGCTTGGTAAAAGAAATTTTAATAACAATCTCTGATAGCAAATATATTATCTTTTCTCGAAAATAAAATTCGAATAGATAAATAGATGGTTTAGAAGTTTTTGCGTAAAATCAGAGCAACTCTTCGGAAAGTGATTTAGTGATGTAAACATGTGGATGTTTGAAAATTAATGATCACACAATTAGCAAGGATCGCTGATCTGATCAATCAATGATTGATTCTTGCTAGAACTTCTTGTTTTTCTTAATCATGTTAGAGTTTTTTGTATTTTAAGCACTTAGAAAAATGACTCTTTCGTCTTGTTAACTTCTCCAAATAGAATGGCACCAGTTCTGTATTTTTACCTTTCGTTCTTTTTGAAATTTCGCTAATTTTTAAAATTTTCAAATCACAAATATTGTTCAAGTGTGAGAGTACATTCTTTATTGAATCACTGATAATTATTATCAAAAACTGTAATTTGTGTTTGTAAAATATAATTATATCTAAATTGAACTATTTACTTACTGTTAGAATTTTTACCTAAAATATACATAAATAGAAGGGACAATGCAGTGATATCACCAGGATTTTATGCTAATAATCTTACGAATTATCAAAATTACCAAAATATCACAGTCTGATTTAAAACTTGAAATTACCTCTCAGCGTTATCAGAAGCTAGGATTTCATACAAAGATTCTTTCTACAAATGTTTTCTTCAAAAATATCCCGTCAGCATGCAATGCCATTACATTACACATGTTCTCGCTTGACCTTTGACCTATGGTTCGTCCCAATCTTCCCGATATAGTTATCGATGGTGGAGGTGAAACGATCAAATGGTATCCACCTTTTCGCGCATTATCATATCATCACGTATCCAACTTATTCAATTCTTCTTTATTTCAAATTGCCGCTTCTAATGGCATCTCCTTCAGGAAATGTCGCATTTTCAGAATTTATCTGAAATTTCAACGCCAACCTGGAGGTTGAAAGAGGGAGTTGCGACAGGGCGAAAGTAATTTCGATTTAATATGAGTGGGTTTCAAGGGGATTTGTGCCAGATGATTGTTCCGGAGGGATATATCCCGAGAGATCTTGAGAAGGAAGAGAAGGATTGAGCAGGCTGGGTTAAGGCCGCTGCTGCCGCTACTGCTAGTTGTGTTTATAAGAGATTTAGTCAGGGGTTGAGCAGTGTTTTGGGGGAAGATTATCCATAAAGAGATAATCCTTTGATATTTATAGAAGATCGAGAATGGGACCAACAGAAGATCGTCATCGTTGGTCTCAAAAACTCGAGAATGTGCTCGAAGATCGCGATGCTTTAGAAGCGTTCAAGAAATGGATGAAGAATGAATCATCATTAGCCGAACATCCGATTAACTTGCATTTTGCAATCATAGCTTACAAGTAAGTGTTATTCAGAAACTTGAATATCTTACCATCTCGAGTGTCGTTCAGAAACTTGAATATTTTATCATCCTGAACCGTCGATATAGGTGACTTTGTAGAGCGAATGCATCATAAGTTACAGCTTCCTCACAAAGCACCCTTCCTCCTGCAATGAGTTCCAGCTTCAATCTGACGTTGTACTGATGGCATTTTTATTAGATAGCCAACTTCTGATTTTGATAGCTATGCTGAAGTTGTAATAAAGATAAATTCCTTCTAACAATCATTAGTGAGACGTTAGTAAGGCTTTATAATCAGTCGTTTGCATTGAAATCTCTATACATATTATTTTTGTTTTCCTTATAGTTTCATCTCATATTATTGTTTGAAATGCTTAAGAAATATGTGCACGATGAAGAACTCTCGTGCTGCAGAACTTGCACGTAGTTTACATCAGAAATACATCAGTTTAAAAACCGGTGTTTGTTCGTTTTTACACGAGGTATTTTGTTTCTGCTTAATATTATTTATTCCAATCAGAGTAATCATTAGTTTTATGTTACTAATTTCCAGACCAACCAGAAAATAATTTGGATAAAATAATCAAAAGTAATCAGCATCAGAAGATACTGCCTGAACGGCTGTGTAATTCTATTAAATAGTATAGTTTCAAGTATTTTAGGATCTTCGACGAGAAGTTAGCTTTAGAGTTCATAACTTTTCGGCTAATGAGCCGGATCCAACAGTTTTCGACTGTGTAATTCTGCCGGTAGAGCAATATCTGCGACAGCAACATGCTCAGTTTGTTTCTTCCGAAGAGTTTATTGACGCCTACAATCGAATGGATGAGTATACATCAAAACCACTCCGTATTTCTTCTTCCCTGATATCAAGTCGCAAACAACGGAAATCATATCCTTGTCAACCAACCCTTACTGCTGAAATGTTACTGAAAACACAACATGAACGAGAAACCACGTTAGGTGAAAGGTTAGCTTTTGAAGAATTTTTTTTTTTTTTTCAACTAAGAATAATAAACAATGCTGTTATATAATGAAATTCAAAGTTTTATCAACAATCGTTCATATGTTTTCGATTATCTAGAATCTTTTCTCTATCTATAAAGTGCTGTTGGAGACTATGTTAGGTCAGCGATTTCTATTGCAGTGAAGTGGAGAAGTTATATCGACCAGTAATGAAAACACCATACATCTGCAATGCAACAACTAGTAAAAATGATTCTGCTGTATCATCGACTTTCTCAAGTGATGCTAATGGTCAGCACCCAACCGTAAAATTAAGTACAATTCGGGAAGAACAATTAAAAGGCAATCCAGCGACGCATACATTAGCGGTATCTTGAAGTATAGCTTATTTTGATTTTTGGGTTTTCAGGAAACAAATTTGAAGAGAATCAAAAATTTGCTGAATTTATCTTCTCTATTTTAATACATTATCTGCAAGATGTTTCTAAAATTCTGAATACAATTTCTTTTCTCGTTAATTACTTGTGAAAGAAAGGCAGAAAGTAATTATGAATTACATGGTCAGAGAGTAGAAAGAGTTGATGGTGGATCGATGGTCACTCATTGTACAGAAGAAGGTCGGCGAGCTTTTGCTGCGCTATTAATCGAAAAATTGAATGTTTTAAGTGCTCGTCGAAAGAGGAATGATGTTATGAGTCAGCAGCTTCGTGCTATTGAGGTAAGCTGCAATTGCTTTCAATAGAAATTAATCACATAGAAATCCATTTTTTTCTAATATTTTCAAACCTTTCAAAATCCATTCTGACTGCTGATATTTTCTGCAGAGTCGTAAGTGCTCTGCACGCGAAGTTGTGAATGATGTTGAACCAACAGTTGCTGAAGAAGACGATGAATTGGAACGATATGTACGGCAAAGAATGGCTGATGATTCTAGCAAACCATCACCGTCTTATCATTCCCCAGATTCCCTTAATACTCAATCACTCCGTTTTCGACGACGATCACCAAGTATATCTTTTTTTAAAAGATACGCACTATGTGTATCTTTAAAATATGGAATTAATTATAGTAAAATTTGATACTGTTTTTTTCATCATCAGTTTCTGATATCTATGCTAATAGTGTATATTTTATAATAACACTTTGTTTCCTCTATTTTTAGGATCAAGCTCACCAGAACACTTCCGACAATATGTGGCTTCACCCATAGCTAATGTCTTTTATGCACCGAATCCCTATAGTTCAAATGGCTTTGCACCGCCACCAATTAATCGACATAATCGAATGACAAATGTTAATCCTGTGATATTGAAAGGAGCACGGTAAGTTGGTTCTAAAAATTCATTGGTATATTTTCATTTAACATCTGTTTTGCATTATTATTGTTAATTTGACACTGTGCAAAAATATTTCTTGTTCATCAAATCTTTAAAAGTTCATAACTTTTTGTAATAAATTTCTACATTAATTGCATTTCGATTGGAAGTTGTTAAATCATATTTATATCTTTTATTAATTAAGATTTAAACAAGATTGTATAAGACATTCTATTAGTTAATAGAATTTGTTGTTTGGATTTCAACATTTTATAGAAAATGAAAGGATTCCCATTCTCTTGAATATATTTAAGGTGTGACATGAAGTCTATGGCTATTTATGATACGTCCGGCATTGAATCAATGGCTCCGTCATCTGTAAGTGAACGTGATGATGCAGCACGCGCTGCTATTTTTCAAAAAGCACGAATGCTTTCATATGGAAGTTGTGCAAGTAACAGTAGTTCAGGTCGTAGAAGCACTCACAAGCAACATCACGATTTCAATTCACTATCGTAAGTTGACTGTATTGTTGCATTTGAAGATGTTGCTTACATATATCATTGTTCTTCTTGCTCTTTTATTCTCATACGCGCTTGATTTTTTGGTTTCAGTTGTTCGCATTTCATTTTTCAAAATCTTAAAGTTTTTGCTTATTCAGACGTTCACGAGGAACGGAATCAAAACAACTGGTGACTATTAGCTACAAAGAGAAAGGACGTGTACCAGTAGTTGCGCATGTTCCGACGCATCCAATCACATTTCGAGAATTTCGTAAATACTTAGGAATTTCATCAAAATCAAGTTTACAGTTAGTTTTTTTATACATTTTTTTAAAAAAATTCCATTTCTTTAAATTCATTAAATGCAGTGAAATCTTGGTAGGCAGCATATATTTTGCTTATCATTAGATGTATAAATGTTTTCCTTAAAATATTTCTGAATTATATTCGATTCCCATTGCTTCATCAGTTTCAGATTTTATTTCAAGACCGCCTGTGAAGACGGTAATTCACCCTACCAGTTGCTTCTTGTGAATGACGATGCCACAGTATTACCAGTATATGAAGGTCGCATAACAGCTGAATGCAAATCAATCTCTGATTCGGAATAAAAATCTTTTCTCTTGTTTGTTTGTCCATAAATAGAATATTGTCAGTTAAATGTTAATTATTCTCTGAAATACTTATTTTGTCTAGATATTGAATATAAATCTTTTCGCATTCTCAGAAGTTGATAGCTGTTACTACAAAATAAAATTCCAAAGCTTTTTCCTAAAAAACTTGGATTAGATTTTTTTTTTTGTTTGTTTAGAAATGATTTGGAACTTATAATTACGGTTTATTTAAATCGGAATAATTGCTTACTTCTTACGGATATTTCCTTAATTCGCCTATTCCCCCATTTTCGCAGTATGGGTTCATTATTCTTTATTTTTCTTCTTTTTTCATTTTTTATATTTTCTGAAATCATCATTCAGATTATTGTTTTAAACCATTGAGTTGGAATATATAATCGACAAATGTGAGGAAAAATTGGTTCTTTGCTTTAATTGGTTTTTTTTTTTATGTTGAACATATATTTAATGATATCTTTAAACGATTAAGTTTCCCACTTTTTGTGGCTGTTTCCGTTTGTTATTTTGTGAAATATTGTTTTTCGTGATTGTAAATGTCTTTGAAACATGAATTTCCGAATTTATTAAATATCATAGCAGTAGAATTTTATGAAAATGTTTTATGTTTAAATATCTTCGGAGTATGTTACTTTTCCAGTGATTCTGTCTTTTGTACTGTGCTGTAATGCTGTGTTGTACTACTAATTCTAAAAGCTCAGCGTAAGTTTATTATCATCCTCAAATTTCTAAATCTATTTGTCTTTTGCATCTATTTTTCATGTGTACTTGCGACAGTTCTTGCCTGCTAACCTGTTAAATAAGGCAAAAATTGTTGCAAGCATACACAAAAGGTAGGTGCAGAAGACAAATACATCTGGAAATAAATTGCTATCTTTTTATAGATTTTTGCGATTTTACTTTCTTTTTCTTTTTGCATTAGTGCTTGAACATGATTTCGTTTCTTCTTTCTTTTGGTTAACAGTTTTATGAATCCTATATATATACTGTGATCTGGGGATTTTATTTTAATTTGTTTTCCACATTTTCACGCATCGGTATTTCTTTCGCAATTGACTGATAACACAATTCGGCTTGTTTTTTCTTTGTTTTGTTTCAATTGCTACAAAAGAGATTGTTGTTGAAGTGTTGTATATTTGTTAGTATTTATAGATGCTTTAGTTTTTTTTTTGCTTCGAATAAAGGTACACAAAAATGGTTCCTTGTTCAATTAATTTTTATTACGTTTCAACAACATGCATGAAATGCTTATCGAACATTATATTGTGGACTGAAACTTGAGCGAACATGGTTTGAATTTTCTTAAAATCATCTTAAATAGGTGTTTCCGCAATACTGAAATTACAAAGACTTGATCTCGAGATTCTGGATTATCCCGATTTGTTTTGTAAATGATTGAAATAGTGGTGGTGTTAGTATTAGTCCTTGGATCATTGAATGTTGAAAAGGGTTTATTTAAAAAGTAGTTCTGAGAAAACTCATCTTGTAGCAAGTATTATTTGTTAGATTAAATGATAAGGTTTCTCTGATATTTCTGTAAGATTAACGAGTTAAAATTGGAGAAAGAGCATGTAAGTGTACAAATCTCAGGGACTGCTAAGAAATTGTTTTTTCAGACGATGAATAAAGAAATTAGTATTGGTGAAAATATTTTGGATGATCGTAATAATGGAAAAGAAGGAATCAAAGAAATCCAGGAAAGAGACGAAATTGTCAAAATGTGGAAACATATGGACGAGAAACTGGAAATGAAAGCAAAGTCACTTAATCTTACAGCTATCAATGTCAAATCCATATTACATGTAAGTTCTTTTTTTCATTTTCTGACATTTGAAGAAATGTCATCACTTCCTCTTAGTTCTGTATACCAGGAATTAAGACGAAAACAATTTAGGTTAGAAAGGATTTCTGTTATTTCTAAATGATTTCATATGTATCAAAATCCCGTTATTCCAGAATTTTTGAAATAATATGAATTTCACCATTTTTGAAAACTGTAATACTTGTTTGCAGCATATGATAAAAAATCCGCAAGTGATATCTGTTATTATGGGACTGGATAAAAGTTCTGCGATTGCAGATCTCAAGTTAACACGATCAAGAACAAAGCATTTATCCGGACAAAAGGTGGTAAGTCATACAATCAGCAGTAAGTTTACAAATGCAAATAAGTAATAAACTTTTGCTCTTTTCTAATCTGTTAATTTGTTCTGATTTTTCTTTTGTTAATTTGAAATTCGTATCCAGCACTTTTCCATCACTCAAATTTTTTTATTCGATTCACTAAATTTTTTGTAGCACATTGGTTTGAAAAAAGAAGATGTAATGACAATGCCTCGTGCTTCACGAACTTTCCTCAATGTTGATTATAATTCCAGTGAAGAAGATGATGAAGATTATCTCCCTGAGCAGGTGCATTGTGCTTTTTCTATGCTTTACAAATTCATGTTCTGAAGAATGCTTCTTGAAAGAAATAACAGTGAATTTCAAAATTCTTTTCTTTTTTGTTTCTTAATCAAGAGATACAGTAAAATCAGTTTGATAGACTTTTCGAATGAAGATATTTTTTTTATTTAAAAAAAAAAAAAAACTTTATATACAGCTGTAATTTTGGTTTATTCTTTCAGGATGAGGATGCAAGTGAAGCAGAAGCAGAAAATGAAAGAGATATTGCAGAAATTTCGTTTAGGGATTTGAATAATGCGCTTCTGGTTATTTTATTGATATCTTTATTAGATATGAAGTTTTTCATTAGATATGAAGATTTCAGATAAGAAAAACTTTTTATATGGTTAAAAAACATGTAAAATGATATAGCCATTCGATTTCAGGCAAAAAGTGATAGTGATGATAGTGATGTAGCACCGGCATTGCATACACGCTCAAAACATGAAAATAACGTTTATTCGGAAGATGTACCAAACTTTAGCGATGATGTTTTATTGTATACTTCAGTGGATGATCCGGAATACGTGGAGTTCATTTCAAATCTGAATGATCCCTCAAAATATGATCTTGATGGTATTTATTTATCGTTTGTTGTTTTGAATGACTCTGTTTATCAATTCTTCTCTGGAAGTACTGATAGTGTAATATTGTATTTATAAGCATTGATTTTCAAAAGAGGTTGCAGAGGCTGAAGATCCTGAATATAATTTTCTTTCGGATGCAGATGCTGAAGACATAATAGAAGAATATGAAATACGGAAAGATCGCGCTACCGAAATACCTTGTAAATACCTTCTGTTTTTTTAAAGAATATATCACTATAAATGAAGTTTTTTTTATATGGAATTAATTATTAAATTTGAAAGATTGATTGTTTTTCTGCAGTGCGAGAAGTTGAAAACTTATTACAAGATTTGTTGGAGGCCCGTTTATTGCCTTCACCTGAACATTTGGAACAAACTATTGATTTCGTTAAGGTAATTTTTAAAATAGTCTTTCAAAAAGAAATTAAAAATTAATGCTAATTATATAATCCTTGTTACATCATAATGTTTTTTATCTATATTAGTCAGTCGATAATAGTTATGGAGATTTATTTTTAGAAATTTAGTAGTATCGAGCTCGATTGAAATTCATTTCACTCTGTATCGAATTTTTCAAATGAAGTGCTTTGGAAATTATATTTTTTTGTTTATTTAGGATGAAAACAAGTTATACCAATTGGTTAAGCAGAATGATCATAAATTAAATATAAAGAAAACAAAAGCAATGCTCACGGAATCTTCACCAGAAAATATTGAACCGACCACTATTCTCGTGGATGCATCTCTGGATGATTTTCAAAAAATTTCGACAACGTCTTCATCTCTTTTATGTTCTAGTATTGAAAATCCTCCTTTCTTTTCATTTTATGAACTTCAGCAGCTTATCGCACAATTTGAAAAAGTATTGGTTTCTCTTTTTTTTTTTTCCTGATCTGTTACTGAAGTTTGTATTTGCACTGTTTCAGAGCATCTAAAAAACTTCCTTTTTTTTCTTTTTTTTTATGAGACATTTAAATGACTGGCTTTTCTTATTCTTTGTTTTATTTTATTTTTATCGTTGTACAAATTTTGATTATTAATATCTTTGTGCTATTTTTTTTTCTAAAATTTAACAACTTTAATTGCCAGAGATAGTTTTTTTGACTAGTTACTATAGCTAAGAATGATTATGTTTTCTTTTTAGCATGTGCAACTTCTAACTCAGTTTGCAGTGGGCTGCTATTTTGAAAAAACAATGGTCAAAATATATAATGCTTTCCAAGTTATGATTGTAAGTTTCAAAAATTTTTTTTGATCAAAAAAAAAATGATCGAGACTCTTTGTTCAGTAAGATACTGGCACAAACTAAATTTTTGTCATCCATGGATTTTGATGAATTTCTTATTTTTTGCAGTTTATGCAGTGAGTAGCAAGAAATTATTTCCCATTATGCTATACAAAACTTGCTCTACTATATCACTGCTTTATTGCAGAATGAACTGAACGATTACTGCTTGAAGCGTCCGGAACACTCTCTGTTTAATGTTGTAAATTTGGAAGCTTGTATAGCTACATGCCATGATATGATAGAATGTGAAAGTATCAGTGATTTTATTACTCATCGAAAATCGAAAAAATGTGCGTTAAATTTTTGGGACAGATTGTAGATTTTTGAAAGATCTGTAATTACATTCGGGAGAAGGATAAAAATGATTTCTTGAATTTTCAGTGCAGCTTCCGTTACCAAAAACGATGTTCGTTCTTTCTCGAAGTAAAGCGTTGTTATTTCCTGAATTACTACCACAAGTATGATTTTTTTGTTTAGTGGATTCTCTAAATAGAAAGATGCATTTTGTTTGCAGTGAAAAAATTATATTTAGGTTCGTATGAAGATGTTTTCTACATTTTATCCATATTTTATCCGAGAGGAAGAGTGTCTTCTAGCCCTTGGTTTGTATCAATTCGCTCATTTAAAGCAACTTCCCGAAAAGCGGAAATGTTATGCACTTATCAGTCAACATTTATTAGCAAACAAAATTCAGTCACAGATACGGCTGCATTTGAAGAATTTTCGTGGCAGCAGCCAACCTGTACATACTCTTTTCGTGGTAAGAATATCCATTCTGCTTGATGATTTAAGAAATGATTTTGAGGTTCATCTTTATTTGACTTCTCTATAAACTACTGATCTTTTAAGATGCGAAGGGAAGATTATTATATAAAGCTTTAAGCGAAGTAAATTTTTAGAAGGCTGAAACAGAAATAATAAACATGATTTTTCCTTTGGAAAACAGATCGACTGCGATTTCTGGTCCGCCATATTTATGGCCACAGTATCTCCAACCGAGATGGCTCAAGGTCCTGTTTAAGTAGAATTAATTTTGAATCTTAAAGTCTGCGATATTTTGTTTTTTAAATGCCAGGTTAAAGCAACATTTGAATTTTATTATAGGAACTCGTAAACAGACAACAGCATGATTTAGAATGTGAAAATCTTGCACTGGATGGTTTGACTTTTACAAAAATTACTAGTGAAGAAGATTCTCCATTGGTGGTAAGATATTTTTGTTGTGATATTCTAAAATAGTTTGTGTTATCAAATCTGCTTTTTATTGAACATCTTTTGATGTCAATAGTCAAGATTCTCCAAATTTATTCCAGTTAATTTTATCTTCAAATAACTGTTTCAGCTGTAGTCATATTTTACAGGATCGTCCAGATTCAAAACATAATCTTCCGAACAATCTTTCTGAATGTTGCAATGCAGATGCAGACAATGGGACGTTCAGTAGAAATGCAATATCTATGCCGATTGTTTCATATTCTGACAATAGTCCAACTGAACTTTCCTGTAACAGTGCTAACATAAATGAACCAGTGAACACTGCCTTTGCCGTCGACAGTGGTACGAAATTTTACATTTCTTACTATCACAGAAAGGAGAAATGCGAGAGTCTGCAAGCATAATGAATATTATTAGTTTAGTCGTTATATATTAAGAAACTTTTTCCAGAACACATCGAAATAGCTGGAATTCCATCATCACCTGTTCGCAATCTTTTGCATTTTGCATCCACTGCAGTGTGTAATAAAGTAACGAGTCCTTTACTCTCAGACTCATATGACTCAGAAGGTAGGTCACCTGTAAGTGAAAGATCATCACCAGCTTTGCATCACTCATCACTTACATCAGTTGGATATAGCAGATTACCATCACCAAACTCATGTCCTTTGATAGTTGCATCGCCATCAGATCGGAAGTTAACCTCCCGTTATTCAAAGATTATATCATCTGCAAATGGAGAATCACGAGTAGCTTGTTCGCAGTGTTCAACGGTAATATCACCTGATAACGGTATGTAATTTATTTGTGAAATGTTCTATTAAAACTCACTAAATTTATGGTTAATTTTATCTCTATCTATAAAATCTTATCAGATACGTTAATTTCTTTTTTTGAGATTTGAGAAAGTGACAATCCAGTATATGAAAATGATAACTCCTTACTTTTCAGAATCAGCAGATCTTATGAAAAACATCAATACGATCAAGGCAGTAAAATTTGCACCATTCAAAAAGATGCCATCCGCTGAAAAATCAGATGTGAACAAATTCGAAGAAAGCGTTAATTCGGGTCAATATGAGATTGAAGCGATTGATGAAACTGATGGAAGCATTATATCAAGTATCTCGAGTGAAGAAATTGTGTTGGACTCTTCACCTTTGCCAAGTTTCAAGAATCCCATTTGTTTGCAGCAGTCGCCAGGAATAACACATGACAGCAATGATAATGCTTCGTCATATTTTAGTACCGTCGGTTCGGAATATTCATGGTTTTTGGAAGCTGACAGAGTATACGAAAATACTGGGATGAAATATGACATTTCATCTTGTTCTTCTGCTGTCGTTATTGAAAAAAATAAAGAAGTTTATGATATTATAAAAGGTGTTTTGAAACTTTTTTTTTTAATTTATATTTTATTGGTTTTGTTCAAAGTTTGTAATTTCCCTTGTGGTTTCTTGTTGCATCATTTCGGTAATTAAGAAATTGTATACTTATTGGAAGTTTCAAAAATTATTCTTATTAATTTCAGAAGATGACCATAGAGATTGTCAAGAAAATCATTCGCCTCAGTGCATAAATCGAAAATCATTCCATTCGCCATGTTCTGATCCTGAAACTTCTTATGACATGACAGAATGTTCCTCATTGATATACAAATCATGTAAGAATATGCAAAAATTATTTAAAAATATATGAAAATAGAATTTTTAGTTTGACCTCTCTCATATACAACAGTCATTTTTTTTTTGTTATTTGGAAGTTATTTATCACTTTTTCAGCAAGATGGGTTCCAAATACTCCGAATGGGGATATTGAATGTTTTGATTCAGCGAGGTTTGTCTTTACTTTATTTATTTTTATGTTATATGGATGGAATTGCAAAATAGACTCTTTAGAAAATATTATATTGCAAATGGACTTTTGAATTAATGAAAATTTCAGATGGACGCCAACAAGCTCAATGTACTACAGCAATTTAATGATGTTCGGCATGGAAAATAAAGCTATTCAGTGTGATCTTATAGCTTCCAATTGTAATAGTGGAGTATCTCAAATT
Source organism: Onchocerca flexuosa (assembly GCA_002249935.1). Taxonomy (NCBI): domain Eukaryota; kingdom Metazoa; phylum Nematoda; class Chromadorea; order Rhabditida; family Onchocercidae; genus Onchocerca; species Onchocerca flexuosa. The sequence continues at coordinate 304,662 of KZ270000.1, read as the reverse complement.
TTACAGCATAGTGGGAGTACAAAAGATGATGTAATAATTGAAACTGTTCAACACTATTCAACTGTTCACTGCAGTGGTCCTCCTTTTGCACAAGATAATGAGGAAGTTGATGGAACAAAACAAGCGCAGAACGAACAGACAGGATCGAATGACGGAAGTCAGAGTAATGGAAGTGTCAGAGATGAACAGCAACTATCGACTAGTATAGCAGATGGTTGTAAGTCATCATTACCAGGCGATCGAGAAGTATATTTTGCTTTTAAATTGGTTATTTCGTTGATTAAAATTCTATTTTCCTTAATTTATATCCCAAAGCGGTGCTGGGAGGAGATTTTCTGTTAAAATAATTTTACTATTTTCATCATTTGATTGGCTTTAAAATAATCTTACATTGGATTGCGATTGTTATAATTCTATATTTTTCTACTTTTTATATAATTTTCAGGGCGATGGTAGTGATAGCGAAGGAAATGGACCTATAGATGAAGAGAAACGACGGAGACGTGTACGTACTCGCAAAGATCGTGTGAAAGATGGACTGCATGGGATGTTTGATGCACAGCATCGTGAACTTCAAATCAAGTGTATGGCACATGTCATTTTTAATGATTTTGAACAGCGTATGTTCATGTATCAAGATAAAGTAAGGGCTCTGTGCGAGCTAATCGCTGAAGGATCAATGTCTCCGGAGGTGAGTAGCCTTCATTTTTTTCTTTTTTTTAGAAATCATGTTTGCTTTTATAGTGTAATTAATGAATTTCATTATTTAATTTCTCGAATCCAGTTGAATTTCAGATGTTCGAAAAAATGCATAATATTTTCGAAGAAGAACATGAACCGATGTATTTCCTTCTGTCTTTTCTCTTTCCACAAAATTTACTTCCGGCAAGTATTCTTGAAAATCCGATTCGTAAAGCATATGATGATGCCTTGGAGATGATATACAATATCGAGGTTTTTCTTTTAAGATTTCAGAAAAATTTCTTCTTTAAATCTAAATATACTACAAATTCTTTGTGAATCTCGCGCTGAGAATGGTTATAAAATATTCAAATTATTGTAATTTACGAATGAGTGAAATAAATAAGTTGACAATTTGTTCTGGGAATTTTCCAAATAGATCGTCAATTATTTAATCAAGTATTTTTAAAAAATCTTCAAGTTCCCATTTCAAGAAGTTTTCACCATTTCCCATATTTTACATACTTATGTTAAATTCTTTTTCATCTCATTAAATCTTTTCTTACAGGCATTCACGTCATTTGGAAACACGAGATTATCCGCACGCACTATATTTCGTAACATACGTGATCTTGGTAAGAAAGATTTATCAAACCGCTTATTAATTGCTCAAAATTTCTTTTTACTTCACATTCAGAACAACTTTGTAAAAAATCTATTACTTGACACTAAAATGGAAGAGAAGGATTCTTTTTTTTTAAAAATTCTATACAAATTCAACAGCTTCTTCAATATACTTCGAATTTAGCTTTGATTAATTTTTTTAGGGAGAGAGAGGGGAGGGAAGGAAAGGAGATTTAATATTTCCGAATTAATTAAGAGTTAATTTTTAGGATTCGATTGTACCTGTGAAGCCCTAACAACTCGTTTATCCGAACTAATTGGTAATAAGGGGCCGTTATGGGAAATCATTTCGCAAAATATTCCAACACGTATTTGTCAGTTAAAGTAATTTCAGTGTGATCATTTCATTGAATTTGCTGCTTTTGTTGTAAATTTACTCCTTATTTGTTAGGCACATTTTTATTAAGTTTCTCATTGGAATCAGCAGAATCGTTTGGTCAGCAACGCTGCATCAACATGTTTGCATATGTATATATTATAGTTTGAGGGAAGAAATGCGCTTTTCATTATTTTATCAAATCATTGGTTAAAATCTCGGACATTAAAAGATTTTTGAATTTCTCAATATAAAATTGGAGTATAAATACAGTAATTTTAGAAAAATTTTAGTTATTCCATAACGGATTTTGAATGTGTTGATCTGTGCAGTTGGAAAAAAATGGATGCCGCTTTTGAAAGTGTTGATCTTACGATGGCACAATCGCCTCAAACGGAGGAACAGCGTTCTGGGGTTTCTGTAGGCTTTTTGCGCAATTACTTTACTGTGCGGAAGTGAATTTTTCTAATGAACTGTTAATTTTATTTTCACATTTATTTTTTGAAAATTATGTCGAATTCAATAGTGTTAAAGACATATGAATAGTTTTTATATTAGTACTAGCCGTAATCGGCAACGCTCCGCGTAGCTGATTCAGTTAGTCTATGAAAATAAAAACATAAATGTTCATTTGTTCAAAATCTTGAACCTCTGGAAGTTTTGAACACGCACCTCATCGTATTCAAATCTTGGATATCGGAAAGTTCTACCTATTGCTTTGAAATTTTGAAACAACGTTGCATTCAAACACGCACATGTTGTTATTTAGTTTTTATATACATGTGTCACTGTAGCTATCTTGTTACTTCACGTTTCTAATGTTGGGAAAAAAATCTGATAGTTTGCAATTTGGTTTGTAGTATTTGGTTTGTAGTTCGGTTGGACTCAAGATTGATTCTTGCCATTGTAATTCGGCTAAGTTAGCAATAGGTGTGGAGGGATTTTTTGTGTCTTATGTGACAGAGAAGAATCCTGTTGAGAAAAGTTTTATTGATTGATGAAAGAATGATTCTTCGTAACTAAATCAGAGAATATCCAGGCAAATTGATCACTGGGTTATTCTTTTCTCTGTCGCTAGTAGAGAAGAATACTGTTCAACTGAATTGTCGGATTGTTGCTACTTTTGTATCGCTTTGAACTGTCGAATACCCCCTGGAATTATGGAACCTCTGGAACTCCGAACAGTTGCTGTTGCTGTGTCGATGCCGCTCCACTTGACCTTTAATACTCCTTTCATTCTGCTCAGGACGCAGAACACAATCGCCGTACTCTCAACCGTGCATCTTCAAGTCTGGCTGCACATCGCACTGCTCGCATTTGAGCCATTTTCGTCTTCTTCGCTCGTTCCCTATGCCCATTCTTCCTCAGTATGATTTACAATTAATCACCGCAATGCTTTCGTTACGCGAATATAATGACCAAAGTTTGATCTTCTGCGAGGCTTTATGTGGATGAACTAAAGCAAATCGATGCACTCGAATTCTCCGCGAAATTATTTGAGAATATCCAAACAATCACAGGATTATTCTTTCCTTTATCATTTGCAGAGAAGAAAAAAATTCCTTAATATCGATTTGTTTCTATTGCTGCGTCGATTTATGTCGTTGTAAAATTGTCGCTGTATCGGTGCAGAAACTCCCAACTGAATTATCTATTTGAACTCAAATTGTTGTCGAACTTGAATTTATTCTGCTTCAAAATTCGAACCTTTTAAATCCTTTCGGGGCTCCTGCTCCTTTTCTAATTACCAATATGTCGTCTTATGATTAGTTGATCCCACTTTGTCCATCCATTAATCGAAGTGTTTTGAGGGAAACATGTTTATTCTTGGGAGAGGTAAAAAAAAGTAGATATATCCATATGGAAACATGCGCCTTTTTAAATGCAACGTTGTATTTCAAACCATTCGGTAAGGAGTTCGAAAGATTGTGTCAAATTGTTTATGACAAAGAGACAATTCAAGACACAATCTAATATGAGAAGTTATAATGATAATCCATAAATTGTTTGAACGAAATATTTTACTATACACTGAATGATCTCGACATTTCGCATCGTAACTACACTCCTCACAAAGCAACAAATAAAATAAAAAGTTTAAACATGCGCCTATTCGAATGCAACATTGTATTTCAAATCAATCAATCAAGAACTTAAAATGTTGTATAAAAATAAATGCAGGAAGTAGACGTGGTAAATACAGAAAATTGGCGTAACCAATAAATTCAGTCCGCTGATGAAGGTGTATCAATAAATTTGTCAGCTTATGAAAGCGTGGTGCAAGGCGTGATCAAAAAATTCAGTCTGCTTACTTACTTTTACCTATCACGAGCGTGACACATAAAAAAAAGTAAATATGTCTACTCAGAATAAAGCGCCCATTCGAATGCAAAGTTACATCAAAATTTGAAAGCAATCGATTGAAAGGTTGCAAAGTTATATGGCAATAAACGGCAATGATGACTTACATTTTTATTTATATAGACAGATATAGATAATGTGCTACAACGATGTTGTGTATTTTTCATGGGAATGGAAAGATTTTTTTTTATTTTGAGACAGTTCTCCTTGTATAAAAATTGGAATTTTATATTAGTTTAGTTCGTTAAGACAAAGCAGTTTATCTTGTTTGCAGTTTATATATTTATATTTTTTTTGTTTTGTGGTATTATTAATGCTATAATGTTTCAATTTTTTTTAAGCTGTCGGCAATATTTTTGTATAAGCTAAAACAAATACCAAAAAGTCGAGATAGTTTGTTTTAATTCAGGGACTTGAGCTCGTACTTCTAATTTTGCAAATTTGATTTAAATTTAGCATATTTCAGGGGTAAATTGTATGAGGTCGTAGCAGAATGGAAACAAACGAAAATTACTCCACCAGTTCCTCCTCGCCGTCGACCTTCAGCAAGAAAAGCAAAACTTCTGAAACTTTTTAATATCTCGATTTTCTGTACATTCTTATGTTGATCTCATGTTCACTTTTTTTCTTCCTCTGTACCGGTAAGTTTCTGGTGAATTTATTCAATGTATTGTACGAGTGCCTTTTACAATGGCTAATGTAAAGTTTCCGAGAGTGTATTCCATTATTTTTTAAAAAGTTTAGTATGGCTAGGTCCTAAAATATGTTCTTTTTGAGAATTC
>KZ270000.1:139856-298547 GCA_002249935.1 Onchocerca flexuosa | reverse complement strand
CACAATCTGAAAAAAAATTTCAGCCAAGTCACCAAATCCAAGGGTTTTTTTACAGTTTGGATAAAATTAGTGAAGCTGTACGACTAAAACAAAACTTACTGCACTTGTTACTCTGTCTTTTGGCTCGAAATATAGAGCTTAGCGTGAAGGGTGCCGTCTTTATAGTACCATATGGATTTCCATTCACGTACGTGATTTCACTCCATGTATCTTCTGCTATCATCTGAAAATGCCTGTTTTACTCATCATATTCAATACTGCCGATGGAGTTATTTAGATTGTTGCAATATACACTGTTGGTGATGTGTTTTCATGCGATATTTTTGCTTCTCTTCTTAAATCACTTGAGAACTTACTTTGAATTCTTCCATTTCCATCATTACATTATCGTACAGCTTGCTGATATCATTGAAGATAATTGCAATAACAGTTAACGACAATATAACAGCACAAGCACTGCCAATCGTTGCCACAGCAAACACTGCTTTCATGCTTTGCTCTGAAGAATACAAAAAAGAGAGACAAATTTTAATAATTCTGAAAAAAAAAAAAAAAAAAGGAGGCGAAAGTCTGGAATGTTCACTGAATCTAAAAAAAACCGATAGTGTAAAATTGGTAGATTCTGTAATTTTTTTTGCAGAATTTACCATTTTTGCAATTTTTAAATTATTGCGAATGAACGATTTTTTTGTGAATGATGAATTTTATTGAGACTGAGTCGGGAGCCAGAATTTAAGTGATTTCCAAAAATCAGATGCTGAAGATTCGTTTGAAAAATAAATTCTTGGAGACGAGAAGGAAATGATTCTATGCTCGTTTGTGTATCATGTTTTAAATATAGTGTCGGGAGTTTGGGATTCAAAATTTTTTAATAATTGATCTAAAAAAACAGAACAGTATTATCGAAAGTTCAGAAGTCTAAAATTTTTAGAAGTCCAAGAAAACCGATCATAAGAGAATCTTCCAATGTTTCAGATGCTGCTGATAGCGAAAAATCCTTCCACTGCTAACGCAAAAAGAATAAACATAAAATTTTTCCTGTGCGACTTCAAACTGCTCCGCATTATATCTTTTTGCTATTTTATACTATCAGCTTGATGATTTAAAGCGAAAATTATCAACTTGAAATAAATATTTTCAATCGTTGAAAATATGATATTTTCGACTTCCTCTAATTGGTTTAAACTTATAATCGCTGGAAATGATAATGGAATGGGTGAGCTCGATTGTTGATTAGCTTGTTTTTCTAAAAAGGAATTCACTGTGGTGTATTCCAATTGAGTCTTAACAGGTTCTTTATAAATGAAGAATTTTGAGCATAAAATTATGAGAAGTGGTGTAATAATATATACGTAGACTTGTTTATAATTAAGTAAACAACAAAACTAATGTGAAGTAAATAACAAACCTAATGTGAAATCTTAGATTTCTATGCATGAAAAATCTTTTTGAAAAAATGTGAAAAGTTCTTAACAAATATGAGTGTTATTATAATAGACCAATTTTTTTCTGGATTCGTTTTATTAAATGCAGTTCAAGAAATATCTTTTAAACTTGCAATTATTTCTTTAGAAAAACTGCATCTCTTTATTTTTGAAGAAAGAAAAATCGATCTGGTTTCTTTGTAGAAATAATTCTAATTCTGTTTCATTTTAATATTATCATTTGAAACTATTCTTCTGCTTTTTCTTGATTTCTATTAGACAAGAATCAGCCTTTTTCGTTGTGTGGAAATCAGTATTTATGGTCCATTCCTTCGCTCTAAGAACACCTTTCCACAGAAAAATCAATCGAAATGATGAATATCGTGCAACATTTACTAGAAGAAAAATAGAATGATAAATGAGTTTCAACACCCCATTATTTGTTTTTTTGTTAAATTATGAAAATTTTGATTACTAACAGAAGAGTTATGAATACCTATTGTTGGATTATCTAGCACATTTAGCTTATTGTTTGGACTACAAAATTCTCTTAGCCCGTTCCTGTCATCTTCATCACCCTAAGCCCTAAAAGTTCATGTTATCCTTTTTTACACTAACCATTCTGCCATCCATCCCCATTCACTCGTTGGATCATCTAGATCAATTTCAATCAATTCCCGAGTCTTAACGATTGCCAAATTTCCATGTTTACTTTCATCCAAAATAGGTCATCAGATCCAGAGGTTATAAGTAGTATTTGGTAGGAAGGCAGGTTTCGATGCAAGCCAGGATTTGTGAGTCATCAGAAACATAACATCTAAATATTCAAACTAGACTTCTAACTTATATCTTATTAGATCACTGTTCTTCCAAAAGTTTAATCTGTTAGAGAGAATGGAATTATTCACGCATGTGTTACTTATTCGAATGTACAGAGTAAGCTGAATAATTAATTTAATTACTTTTTTCAATTTTAAGAGAAGGGATAATTTAAGGCAAATTCTAGGTAGTACAATTCAGTTAGATAATTAAATATTGGTATAATTTGTGTGATTTTTGTTATTTGTGGAATAGTGTAAAGGGAATGGCGACATCTTTCAGGAAAAGAGCCTTTAAATTCATACAACTACATTTGAAACTATGGATAAATTTAAAGAGTAATTTATTTGAGAGCTGCCGTAAATGTAGCAGAATGTATAAAATCATTTTATCTTTCATTTGTGGTCTTGCTTTCTTTCCCACGTTTTGTAAAAACCTAATCAAATTTCCTTGGTACAATCCTCTTTTTTTTTTTTTATTTTCTTTTATTAGTTAGATTTGTTTTCAAAAATTGGAAGCATATGCATATAAGATTTTAACAATTTAAATTGTCTTTTATTATGCTGCCTTTCTGATTCTTTCCGATTCTTCTCTTCTCTAAATAAGTTCTTTTTTCTCCAAATATTCTCTAATAATTCTTTGAATCGCTTTTTTCATCTCGCTATTTTGTATGTTTTTATCAGTTTCGTAGACATAAATACCTTTTCACCCCCACTCTACTGACTATAATAGTTCAACTGAATCAAGGATCGTATCAGGCAGTGGTAGATTTTGGTCATTAACTTTTTTTATTGTAAATTTATTCTTTTTTAATAGTTAAATTACCATTCTGTTTAATTAAAAATTTATCAACAAATGAACCTTATGGACCGTCACAAACATTTCAAGTTCGTCAGCGATTGATTTGAAATTTTAATATAACGTTGCATTCAAAAAGGTGCATATTATCTACTTTTTTCTAACTAGTTACCCTGTTACAGCATCTAATCAAGATGAATGCTTCTTTCTTCGCATGTTGTTGGTAAATGTTCCTAGTCCAACATCTTTCCAACAGTTGAGAATTATCAACGGCATTACACATGCCACCTTTCCGCAGTGCATCTCAAGCTGTGAATTTATTGGAAAACGACCGACATTGGGATGTATGCAATAATGACACGTGCAACACGTCATATCCACATCGAATTCGTGTACTGTTTGCAGTCATATCGACCGTCTGCTCTCCTTCATCTCCAACAGATTATGGGAAAAACATTAATCGCACAGGCTGAAGATATTCTCCGTCGAATACGCAAGAAAAATTCAAATATGAACATGGATTTCACAGAAGAAATCTATAACGACGCGTCGATAATGATTGAAAATTGTGCTTAGAAATCGCGAACAAAGTTCCCAATCAATTGTGAATGTCATCTGCTGCTACTGCCTCGTTCGATGTAGAATTGTGTCATGAACAAAATTACAATACGGCTGATCTTTTGTCGTATGTGCAATAAAATATTCCTCAGCTAACGCTTGAACAAAAAGGCATTTACGATCAAATAATGAAAATTGTCAATAACGGCGTACGAGAAATCTTCTTTTTAAATATACCAGGAAGAACTGGTAAAATGTTTTTAATTAGAATGATTCTTGTAGCAATGCGATACGTAATGACATAGCCTTAGATCTTGCATCATCCGGAATAGGAAATGTGACTAGATCAAACAAATAAAACCTTTAATCTTACTTCGAATCGCACGGCATGTCTTAGAGAATAACCTAAAATACAGAACCGAGTACCACGAAGAAGTGTAACATTTGGATCTTTTTTCTTCAAAATAATCCAAAGCAATACAATATGATGCTTACTTTAGATTGTTTAGGATTTCATGAGCTGCCTGGAAGATGAAATCAGTCTGAACTATTTGAATCACATGATGAACTGAAATCGGTTCTATATTTTGTACAATCCAGACATTGATAGTCATTTTTTATATATCACTCGGTGGAAACATAACACTTGTAAGTAGAAGAATGTGTAGGATACTTTTGCTGTTACTGAAATTTGTTCGTATGAATTTCATAAAACAAAAGTTGCTGCAATTTTTCTCATTAAAAGATACTCGTTACAATCGAAATAACAAATGTGAAATGATATCGGCACAAAGAAAAACCTAACCTTTCTTAATTATAACTTTAGAAGGATAGCTTTAGCTCCATAAGTTCTGTTAAAAATCCAATATCTATTTTTAACGCATAAAAAATGAAGATGTTAGAAAAATATTTATTATGCAAGACAATAATATTAACGTGTGACATGAACAAAGAAAAGGAATGATAAAAAAAAAGGAACTCATGCTTCTGTATATTAAAAAAGTACCCATTCAAAATACAACATAAAATATTTTTAAATAAGATTTCTCGCTGAAAAAAAAAAAATGCATCAAAGTTCCATACAAAACGAAAATAATAACATAACGTTTCATATGAACACACTCTTCGAACTTGTTATTCTTACCCATGTTTTTATTATGGCAAACATTTCTTGAATTTAATTTAGAAAAATGAATTTTAATGGTCGAATCAGTTCTAATACTCAGCATAATATTGAAAATAAGGAATATATCTAATAAAATGAAATAAGAAAACTTCGACTGAGATATCACTCAAAAGGTTAACTTGGGTTTCAGAATTTTAGGTAATCCACTTAGAAATTTCTCACTAGTGATATGGTTAGTCGTGGATTGTTAAACTTCAATTTTGATAAACAAATCCCGCAAATAAAAGAAAAAAAAAACTATGTATTGAGTTTTTTTCTAGATAAAGAATAATTAAAACTTAATCTCCATTAAAATCCAAAACGCTTAAATTTTTAGCAACTGCTATCAAATCTTCAGACATATCTTGTTCCATGTTTGCGTTCAGTTCAGTGGATGTACGTAGACCTGCAATACCACGAATTGCACCATTCAAACTAGAATCTCCTTCTTCAATTCGTTTTACTGGACGAGTGAATTTACCTCTCCTGTAGAAACAGTAGAGTTCATGACAACTGAATAAATATGCATTCTATATCGCCAAAAAATCCTTCCGGTTGACTTTTCGTTACAACTTCACCAATTGTAAAAAATACTTAAATTGGAAGTAATGATTTCAATGATTTCCTATTCAGAAAATTTTGAAGCCGTATATCCATTACAAATGGGAAAAAACGATGGTAGCTTAAAATTCATAACGAATTTTCTTGTGCTATCACTGATAGAAAATCAAACTGAAATAAGTTCCAATTAAATACAGGCAAACATACCTGCCAAGATCTTTCTTGTATTGACACATACTGTCAAAATCAATACAAAACAAGCTGCCTGCAATAAGCAAATCAATGCTGTGTAAGCCATTTTGATAGGCTTTTTCAATTTCATTTTCATGTCGACATTCATAACGCCACCAGCCTCCATGACGAGCCTAGACAAGCATATTGTTATTTGTAATTCTGCTGAGTCCATCTTCAAAAAAAAGAAAAGAGAAAAATAGTTTCTTAACAATATGATTCATAACTTTTTCTTAACAATATGATTCATAACTTTATTTAGGAAACAATCATGATGTAACGATAAAGTATCTACCCCGTAAAACCACTGTACTTTGTCCGCATTCTTCTTCCGATCATCAATATTTTCTGCCACAATGCCTACTGATTCGACAGCAGTAGCTGTTCTGATTGTTGTTGGCTAAAATTGATCAATTAATTGGCAAAGCTTCAGTAACCGCTTGAATTAACTACTGGTGAAGAATAAGGAATATTAGGAAATTCAAAAGTTAGAAAAAACAAACGAACCTGATCCTCAGGCGCCGTAAGTATTGGATCAAGAAATATACTGCACGAAATGCGCTTCCGACAGAGTGGACATGCTCCATGTTTCAAAGTCACTCCTCGAATTTATTGGACGTTAGAAATTTAATAAGTTATCACACTGAATAGATTTGAAAATCCTTTTCTGTTTACCAAATTGTGATGCATAAATGACTTCATGAAAGATACGACAGATATCGCCATGAATTTTGCCAAAGGAAAGAATAAAAAAAGAAAAGAAAAAAAAACAAACCTTTAATGCATAAGAAACAAAACTTGTGTCCACAGTCAGGTAATTCGGTTTTGTATGTAAACTCCTGATAGCAGATTGGACATTCATCACTCTCTGCCTCCTGTTGACTTAACGAATCATCGACGTCAACGTTTGGTCTTTCCATTTCTTCAGTTTCTTCAGCTTTTTTTTTCACAACTCATTTCGACTGAGATTATTTGAACCAATTATTAGCAAAGTTGAATCTAAGTAATACTAAGAAAGGGGTCATAGAAAGATAAATATGTTAAAACATCAAAATGTTGAGGTATTATAACCATGGAAAATACTATTAAGTAATGAGAATTAGAAAATTGAAGACATCATCTTATCAAAAATTTGTTTCTTTAGCAAAACATAAACCAATTTAATTTCATCAGCTTCCAAAATACTGCTCAGATAAAATTTCTGATGAAATACTGTACTGCTCCATTAAGAACTGCTGTTCACTACTTTCAAGAGCATATTTACCTGAAAATGAGGTATTGGTCTATTCCGACATGATGACCTGACTCTTCCAATAAAGTGAAACCTCGGAAGTTAATAAGCAAGTTGGAAGACGAGGCGTGATAATTCAATCAAAGAAAACTGAACGATTTTGTGCTGCAATCTAAGCTACTGTGTTTCTTACCCTTCACCCTGGTTCCCACCTCGATTACGGTGCTCATCAGATGTTTTGCTCAAGAGCTGTTAGGACAGCCTTCGCGTGGTCATGGCGTGCGTGGGGTCACTAGAGGGCAGAGGTCGGGTTGTACATTGTGGATATTGGACATTCGTGACTTGTATTGTTGTGGATATATGTATTCTAGACGTACTTATCATTATCATACTTATTTTTACCGTATCATACTCATTTTACCATAGTTATTTTAAGTCTAGAAAATCTTTCCTGTTATTTCATAAAATCGTATTAATATATACTCATTGCAGTCTCATGTCTTCGTAGCCAATGATCTAAGCTGTAGATTTGGTTATAAATTAAGTGCACTTTTATGCGCATTTTTTGAAAATGTTCTATATGTTTGTAGCAGTTGATTTCCTTGGCGCATGATCTTTCTCATTGTATGTCTAAGAATGTTCATCGTTTTGTGCATAATTATAATATATCCTGTTTTAGCTCTGGATATTGAACATAGAAAAACTCGGAAAAGGAAGTAGTAAATCTGATATATCGCTGAGCAGTGAAACTCGATCATTTGCAAAAATGGTTAGGTTACAGTTTTGTTCTAGTTTGTGCTTAAAGATGGGTCACGACGTTATAGTCACATTTTTATAAAATGTCTCATTTTAGAAACGTTATAATCACATTTTTTTGATTCTGATTAATTTTGTTCAGGCTGGTGTACCGTATAAGACTGAGAAGCCTGTTACTCTTGACAATACTGAACATCGCATTCGTATCACTCTCACTTCACAAAATGTGTACTCGCTGGAGAAAGGCATAACATTTTTTTTTTCATTTCTCAGCTTTTGATGAAGAGTGGTTTAATTTGAGATGTTAGGTCTCGTTTTATACATTGCGGTTCGTAAAATACTTAGTTTGAGAGTGGAAAATAGGAAATAATAATTTTTTAATTAAAACAGGAATGATAAAAACTGAAGTGAGATCTCGTTGTGGGAAGGGAAAAAAGTTGAATAACAACCAAATTAGGTTAAGTTTGGATTTCGACCAGTAATATGGATTTTATCTTATTAATACGTCGCAATCTTTTTGTGCGAATAACATAAGCAAAGCTGGCAGGAAATAGAATGTCAAAGTACTGTCATGTAATTTCAGGAAGGAATTTTCTATATATATTCGAAAAATATTTTAGTTTGTGAACAGCTCATCAATGGAGCGAAAGAAAAAAATCTTGTAGTGAAGGGACCAATTCGCATGCCCACGAAAATACTACGTATCACGACACGTAAAACACCATGTGGTGAAGGCTCAAAAACTTGGGATCGTTTCCAGGTCTGCTTAATCAGGCTTTTCCATGGAAGATTAAGATGATGGGATTTTGACTTTAATCCGTTTTCGTTTGTTTTTTTGTTGATTGCAGAAGTTGCAGACAGCTAAAACAAGTGAAATTTTTTCCAAAAACATCGATTTTTTAAAGTGGAGTATCCAAAATTTTCTTCATTTCATGTTGTTTTTTATTTAAGATGCGAATCCATAAACGTCTGATCAATATGCACAGTCCAAGTGATGTACTGAAACAGATTACAAGTATTTCAATCGAACCTGGTGTCGACGTAGAAGTTACTATCAACGATTCCTAATTTAACGAAATAGAAATGATAATTGTTGTGGAATTATATTAATTTGGAAGTAGATTAAACTTTACTGTTATGTCTGCATACTAAATTTCGTTATTAGTTGTTGTTATGGAAAGAATGGTTTTTCTAAAGTTTGTTATATTTTTTGGTCTTCTTTTTAAAAATTTATGCAAAATAAATGCCACTTTATATATCTTTTTCATTTTTATAATTTCTTTTTTTTTACTCCCAGTAGATGAGCACTGTTTTAGTACGTCTCGTCGTATTGATATAGGTGATTATGAAATGTAAAATGGAAAGTGTTTACGAATTTTGAAGTACTCTTTGTAGTTTTACATGATAAATGCGGAAAACAGTGAAGGCACTATGCAACTAAACTGCCTCTGGTCCGCTCGTGATAATTTATTACATTCACTATTGAGTTTCATCGGTAGATAGGAAGCATATACATTCAACAAGTTAGGAAGTGCGGAATTTCATTTCACGGAATGCTTCTAAGATGTCTTAAAAAATTTGTAGAGATCATAATTCATGTACCCCGTGATTTATGGCAAAATAGGTGAAACAGATTTACTGGAAGGAGCTTCAAAATTACGATCGTATGGATTTAATAAACTTCAGTATTATTACCACATAGTTAATCTTCTTGTGGTTGGCGACGAAGCATATCTCAAAATTAACTTTGCTTTTTAGACTGACGATCGCTTATGGTCCATTTTTCGATTACTCGTGGCTTTTTTGATTTGTTGCCAGCTCTCCAAATACGAGTTATTTTTATTTTTGTAAGAAAAAAAAGAAACATTCAAGAAGGAGAGGGTTATGGGACTAAGAATAGAACGCATAAACATCCGAAAATAACTTTGCAAATTTGATTTATGTCAATTTATTATTTATAAAAACACAGCATCAAATGAAGCAATTATGATTCAGCAAAAGTTCTCAGGAAATGCAAGCAAACAAGCAAACAATATTGCATGATTGGGTTGGCTGAAGTCTGTGGGGTGTTTTCCAGCGAAATCGAGCGAGCATCTTAACATCCGAAAAAATAAATTAAAAATTTTGGATGACGTTGAATGAGGACGATCTTTGTTCTCAATTATATCATACTCGTGAATGAGTGAATCTGTTTGTCTCTCACTTTTCCCCTATCTTCATATTTCCTCTTTTTTTTGATGTTTTTTAACGTAATTTTGCGATCGAAGGCCTTCACACGTTCCTCCTTTCATTCGATGTTTTTGTTCAGAAATACGTCACATCCAACAATAGACCGTCTGAGAAGGACAGGAAAACGACGTTGTGAGAGTCGTTCACGTGAATCAACGTCAACAGACTTATTTCAACAAATTACAAAAATACGACAGACTAATCGTAACAGGCCATTTTGTCTAACAGAATGTCCTGTAAACATGGAAGCCCAGTAGATGAGATGTGAGGCTATTGAAGCAATTGTCCGGTCTTGACCCCAACAGGTCAACTGATGACCCTTTACTCTTCCTGAACGACCCCTGCTAACCAATGTTATCTGGGAATGTATTTCGATAGAAAAAAGCTTTCAAAACTTCGGAATAAGAGAGTGTGAGGAAGAGAAAGAGAGGAACAGAACAGAGAATTTCGATTAATACTTTGTGTTGTACGTGCGGATCTGATGTTTATTTGAATATGGAGAGGAGGAGTTGAGAGCGAGGAAAAGGAAGAGAACGTGCATAGAAAAAGAGGAGAGAGTGTGCACAAGAGAGAGGGGGAAGTCGTGCATGCAGCACTGTCCCTCTAACACTCCTCGAAATCGCTGTGCTGGAAAGAATGTGATGAAGAAATAGGACGGCGCATATCGGATGGGTGAGTGCCTGCCTCGAATGAGTCTACACTCACGGGAGATAGTGCTCGTTGATGAAGAAATAGCGCTCGGGCAATCGACTGGCTCCTTGCATTCTCGAAACAGTCGCGACGCATCGCTCCTCCGCGTCGCACGCATCGCATCAGTCAGTTGCCCGAGTGAGCGAATATCATCGTTGGTGGTGGTGACAAGCCAATCAAGCCGATATGGGGGTTCTCGCATCGTTGGGACAGGTCGGTGTGTTGCCTGCAAGAGAGAGAGAGAAAGAAAGAGAGGGAGAGGAGAGCACATACAACGGGCTGCATGCGGTCCGTTGGATCCTTCCCTTCCCCAGGAGGAACCAATCCATCGTCCCGCCGAATACTACCACTGGCATGGGCAGCGACAACGACGACGACCTGGAATAAACCGAGAAACCACCACACCAGAGAGAGAGGGAGAGAGAGAGAGGTCCTGACTGCGATCGATTCCCTGTCCGTGTCTGCTCTCATGACCATCCATTCGTCTCTCTCCCTCTCTCCTCTCTGTTCATGTGTGTGTACCTCTCTCTCTCACCCAGCCCAGCATTAGTAGAATGAGGGGTGGGTTGGACTGACTGACTGCATTGCGCTCCCCTTTCCACTGCTACTACCGCTGATGATGATGTTGTGCTGCAATATGCCGTGCAGAGCAGTATAACGCTGGACGACGGGAAGGCACCGAGCCGAAAGGCTCTCGGGATATCCGAAGGTCGGTGGCTCCTACCGGGATTTCCCGTAAATCGAGAACTAGTTCGGAATTACGGGAATAGTAGCCTGTGATAGGATGTGAAAGGTACTGAACTGAACCAAATGAGCAAGGGAGAGTTGTCTGATGACGAGAGAACGGACGATGATTACTACTTTTTGCTGAAGATTTACGGAAAGGGCAATCGCGCCAACAAATGTTTGAATTTCTCGGATCGCAAAGATCTTTAACTATAGAAGCTTTTCTTTTTTGGTACACAATGAAGTAACCAGCCATCGATAGCATGACATTACTGTTGTAAATCCCGAAAACCGAAACTTTTTTCTTTACCATCACTAGGATCATTATTTGTCACAAAATCATCCTTATCCTTCTTCCATTATCGTTATCATTGTTTCCGTTATCATTACTACTGTTATCATCTCTCTATCATGATCACTATCTCCGTTACCATTGTCTTTAATCGTTACCATCAATATTTTCCATTATCGCGGACATTTGCGTGTATTATCCATCCTTATTTTAAAATTCTTCCCCTTGCCTACCTTTTCGTGTGCTAGAAAAATGTGGGAATTTATATATATGAAATATTTTTATCATAAGCAGTTAGTTTACACAACTACAACAAATGTATCTGTCAATCGCTTCATATTACTATTGCTGCAAATGTGATATCTGAGTTGAGAGACAGGGTGACGACGTTGTTCACAAGATAATTCCATTTCTTCTCACATCTTTTAAAGTAGATCTTACCTCCGAATTTGTCTTAAAAATCTGATGAGCTGTTCTAAGTTCATCAGTTTAACTTGTCCTTTTAGACTAATATTAGACTTCAAAAATATCCGCGCCATTTATAAAGGATATTTATGCTGAAAAAAAAGTTACTGATGTTTTGCTCCATTTATATCCAAATCTTCGTTCTTATCGAAAATCCATCGTACCTGTTTTAATGGTTTCAGTTCTGCTGTTTCTGCTAGATTTTATTAATCTTCTGATTATCAGAATCAATTGCTTACAGTTAATTATCAAATTTTATATTATTTTGCTGGTTTCATTCGTTTTTTTGTTATCCAGGGGCTCATAACTCATCAAATCTACGAACTGTCCAATGTGCTTGTATGCATAATTATAGATATGTTGATATAGTTCTGTTCTTTGGACCTCACAATTATTCTAACCCTTTTTCTCGGACTATTCATTGCTGGTAAAGTGCAAATGCCATTTTTTTTGTAAATCGAAGAATTATGCATTTTATATGGCTAATTAGAATTATTCATTTCATATGACATGCAATCTCCTTCTCTCTAACCGATATCGTTTGATGGTTGTGAACTTGAATTGCCGTATATGAACCATTATGTAATATTTGAACTTTATACAACTTGAAGGGCTAAGAGATAGCAATCGGCTCTTATAACTTCATAATTACATGGTAGAATATACACAATACCCTTCTAATTAAGTCTGATGTGTTTATGTTTACGTCCCAGCAAACTGAACTTTTAGTTGATCTTTTCCATTGTGCTAATGAAACCCACGAATGGAAAGAAAGCGTTGCTGTTGTCCGCTTAACATTCAAATCCGAGATATATTCTTCCTGAAATGTAGCAAATCTTTTCCGCATCTACGAACACATAGCTTTCAAAATATGGAATGAGTCTCCATCTGAATCTTACTACTCTTATCTTTGCATTTTTTTTTCCTGTATAACTTTTCATTTTTCTGCGTAGAAGTAATGATGTTTGTAGAAACGGTACTATTTATTTTAATTGTTGCTTATATAGTTTCTAGTAGAATGAAAGTAGGTTAGATATAATATCATGATTAAGTAATAAAATAGGTTAGATGTCATTTATGATTGAGTAATAAATTAAGTTAGATATAATGTATCATGATTAAATAATAAAGTAGATTAAATGTAATGTATCATGATTAAGTAATAAGGCAGGCTATATGTAATGTATCATGATTAAATTATGAAGTAGGTTAGATATGATGTATCATGATTAAGTAATAAAGTAGGTTAGATATAATGTATCATGATTTAGAATAAGGTAGATTAAGTATAATGTATTATAATTAAGTAATAAGGTGGATTAGGCATGCGTCATCATTGAGTAATAAAGTAGGTTAGATATAATGTATCATGATTAAATAATAGAGTGGGTTAGTATAATACAAAATAAATTAAGTTAAATATAAACATAAAACCATATATATATATAGAATCTTTTTTTTCTTGTACTACTATGAATCACTTCTGATGATATGATAAGTGGTGAACGAATTCTCACGTGCGATGAATTTTATCATGCACCTTTTAGAATGATTTTTCATTTGTAAGTTGTATCTAAGTGCACCCATACTCTTTCCGCTATTTTTATCAACTTTTTTCGAATCTTGGTTAATTTCAAAGCATGACAATATCATGTGGACATAGTTTTTCCTTTTACAGATGGCATCTAGTACGAATCTTTCCTTACAGTTGTCTCGAATACTTTAAGCACTTGAAGTAATAACATTAGATGATCTTAAAATAAAATATAGAATATATAGAATGCAAAAAGAACTGAAAATAACAAAAAATTGCCGATAAATATACCGCTTTTATCATAATTAGGCAACAAGCTGCAGAAGCAACAGTTGATAAAAAAAAACGCCTTAAAAACTTTTAAGAGATCTTTGATTAAATGATGAAGAAACTGCAACTTATGTACTTTTTATCGCAGAATGTCTGTTTTATCTAGAAAGAGAATTCGTTTGAGAACATTATGGGTAGTACATCAAGTTTCACATTTTGCGAATTGACGTAGTAAGAAGCCATCATTCCATAACAGTGAAAGTTAACGGATCTTGAAATGGAAAGGATTTAATAATTCCAGGGAGTGCGGACTTGAAATTAGGCTTTGTAGTCCATCCAAGTTTAAGCAGTCACCTAAATAATGGTGGCGAAGTCATATTCGTTGAAGAGTGAACATGTTAATTTTTTTTGCGAGGTAAGAATCTATACACAAATATATAAATAGAACTTCGAATACAGAGATTATTTCGACGCGTTTTCGCTATCTGTTTGTGTTTTGAAGTCTTTCGTTCTTGGTAATCCATAGATGTAAAAATTTCTTTGGTATCTTGTTCTGATATGTCGAATGATTCCTGACATTGTTCTCTGATACGAATGACCGTGTGCTTATCAGGAGTATCGGATGTAAAGGATGATTCAGTAGTTTCATGCCTGTCTTTAGTCCAATATCTCGTATCACATACGTTTATAATGCTATCGTCGGGAATGCTATACATATAACCCTTTCAGCTGGTATTTCTTTCTTTCTCGACACGTAATTTTGTTGGCACATTTTCAGGACATTCGGGCAGAATTTTGTGTATTTTGAATTCTCACTATCATTGGCATTCCATTCTCTTTGGACGCTGATAAAAAGCGAATATATTTATAGATGCGTGTGTGTATGTGTGGTGTGTATGTTGCGTTAGCGCTTCGGTTTTTCTTTCTACTATTACCAATTTTTTTTAATGGAATGCTAAAAAATGAGTGCGAAATTATGAATGGAAAAAATAAGCACGCACTGCCATGATTTGACGTCATATGGAAGGGTGGGGATGTGTATTTATTTTTGTTGGTTGAATACCATCAACTCCAAGATGACTAATTGCTATAAGTCAATGTAAGTTTTGTCCTGGCTGCAAAGGAAATTAGATTTTTTTTTTTTTACCTTTGAGATTTTATGCAAAAGGCAGTTGAATAGATTTTCTTCTGTGTTACATTGTTGAGTTTTTTTTATGGCCCTAGCAGACCAGTATATCCGAATGAGCAAGAAAGATATTTTGGTCTCTCAACTTCGGTTTTAGTTTTTATTCTTCAGACTAGAAGTCGCCGGTATTTTAAACAAAAATGAAAAAGCAAGGTAATATTAAAGAAAAGAAGTGATGCTGCAATTTTATCGATTCCTGGTTACATTTGGGTCATATAAGAAGGAAATCCTTAAATTGTGTGAGATTGTTTTGGATATCATTTTCTCCTTATTTGATATCTACTATGGTTTCATTTTATCACCGTATGGCAACTTTTCCGCAAACATAAAGGCAATGATTTCATGTACACATTAAAGATTTATCAGATTTCAGGCGCTGCGAAATAGACTTGCGAGAAAAAGTTACGCAGCATCGATATAATTAATACTTCTTCATTACTATTACTAATATGATACAACTATTACTCTTTCATCATCGTTCTATTACAACTGGTTGATTTTTCAACGTAACAACACTGGTACTCAAAACGGTTATTCGTTGCAAACCGGGTTCAAGTGTACAAGTGGATGAAACTATCCGACGAATGTTACAATTTTCTTGACTGAGGGGTCAGTTTAATTCGTCTCTTGATTTAATTAAGTGTTGAGCGCCTTTACAGTATTTCTGGACTTATGTTTGGATGTGACGTAAAGAAGCAATTATCTCTTTTTTGAAAAAGATCAGCGATCTTAACTATTTCAATTGTTTCAGTGTATCTCTTTATTAGATTGAATAATCTGGACTGCATGATTTCCCGGTTTTCTTGGTCTTAGTTTTGACAGTTATTTGGATGATTAGTCTTTATAATTTCCATAAGGAGATCACATAAAAATTAATCAAAGTTACTGTGCGGCCATGATTACAGAAATGGCTACAAATGCGACATCTCAAGGTACTTGCGCTGCTGAAACACCCAAATTGAGCAGTGAAGTGTCACCTCAGGTAAAAATCATCCCAATTAATGCAAATAGAAAATAAGCAAGTTTTAAACTGATTAGTTGGACTTGAATATCAGTCGGTGCCATATATGGATGAAGAACTTTTCTTCATCCTTGATAGTGACTTTGAACTTAGGAGATAATATGAGAAAAAAAATTTTTCATTTGAGGCAGAGGTATTCATAAGATTAAATCAGAATGGCCATGCAGGAGTGTTAGTTGAAGTTGACACTAATGGAGTATTTGAAAGTTTAATAAAATCTAGGAAGCGAAATGCAGGGATATTAGTAGTACCATCTGTTTTTACAACTCTTAAAAAAATTTTTTTAGAGTTTCTGCATTTCGAATCAATGATGATGACTAGAAAAAAGTAAGAGAAATATATTTGACCATTTTCACTTTGTGATATTGAAATTCGGCTTTCGAAATTTCTGTTGATATTTTTTGTTGGAATTATTTTGAATTGCTTTTCAGCAGCAGCAACAACATCAAACAGCAACACCAACGCTGAACAATTTACTTCGTAAGTTCTAAGGTTGAATTAGGTTATGACATGGGGATTGAAAGGGACAAAATTCCGAAATTTATTCACTTGCATTAGCAGATTATTGATTATCAAAATCTCCATGAATCAGTATAAAAGTTACTTTAAATATTTGTACAGCTTCAGGAGCAGACGGTACAATTACGTCTGGGACACCGGTGTACAACATGGCGCCGCAAGGCCCACAGCCGCAGAATGTGCAACAACAAATGCAAATACCACCACATATTCAACATATGCTAGTTCCACCGCAACCTAACTTCTCGTCTCCGGTTTGTTTTAGTAGTTAAATTGAATGAATCGCTCAAACTTCAGCAACATAGCCTTTATAGCTTATTAACAATTATTGAGTTTGCATAATATCAAAGATCAAAATTACTGAGTCCTTCGAATTACTGAGATATAGTGAAGTCAAGATATGTTATTTAGTAGAAATTACAAGTTATTCTTCATACATTTTGAATAGGTCGTCACCGAAGCATAATGTTACCAATTTTAGGAATTACAGTGTCCGATTAATGCAAAATAAAGACTAGTGATTATCAGTTTAAAAATCAACACCTTAAAGGATGATCCATTTTTCCTATATTTGCAAAACATTGGGCACAATGTAGGCCGTTGGCGAATACAGTATACATAAATAATGTATTATACATATCTAAAATATAAGAAAACAATTATATGGTCGATCATTTTCATATCCATATATGCTCTAAACGCCATTCTGCTTTTTTCCTATTAAAAAATGTTTCCGGAAAGCATATAGCAAAAAATGGTTTTCGAAAATTAATTTCTGATTTCCAATTTTTTGATTTTTACAAAATTTAGCCGGTTAGAAAAAAGTTTTTTCCAGCATTCTCTGAATACCTCATGCATTTCTCATATAATTGATTGGAGGGGAAAAAAATTTTGCATTAATGCCAACTGAAAAAGTAGTTTTTACATGATTATAATATATATATCGTTCTCCCTTCGAGATATTATGCTGATGATGCCTACAGATTTGCGATTTCTTGTCACATGTCTCATTCGTTATGCGTAATGCAGTTGGAAATGGAAAGCGAATTGATATACTACTCTATAAGAAATTAAAACATTCATTCTAGCATGAAGAGTTTGGGATTGTAATAGTTTTGCATGATATGGAATTCTTTCTTCTTTCTTGAATTCTTTCTTGATCTAATCGATTAGTTAATGTTTTTATCTAATACTGGAAACTTTTTGTACCAACTGTTAATGACTACAAGTAATGTAAGTAAGAACTGTTTTATTCAAGAAACTATATTTCCATTTATATGCAACGCCTAAGAAATATTTTAACGCGGACACGAATATACAATATTGTCTGATGGATTTAGGCTCTTTCTCTCAACTATTCCTAACGTTGTCATTGCACCAAAAAAAAAATTCTTTTGATAGTTTTGTGAAAGGAATATGTGGGAATATAGTGGCTTTTTATTTCATTGTATTTTGAAATAAAAAGCCATTTCATTCTCTTTTGGATTCTTCGATGATTTCCGATCATTTTATGTTGTTTTTAATCTACGAAGTTGACTATATGCTGAATTGCAGTAATTTTTTCAATTTGCTTGTTAGGAATGACGGAAAATAAGTAACAAATATTCAAGTGCTATTAATTGAAGTGGAGGATGGTGCGAATAGGAGGAGTTCATATCTCTTGCTGAAGAAGTCGGTAAGATGAAGAGTATGACATCTTACATCATAACTACAATCTTTTATTTATACACAGTAATATCATTAGTTATCCAATGGATTTGACAGAATTAAAAAATGGATTACTTGATTGCCGGCACGAGTTATATTTTCAAGGGATTAGAACCAAGCATATATATAATGTTTTCATACGTCATTATTGTTGCTCTCTGATAGTTTTTTTTTTAATCACAGTGATGGTTTTCTGGCTTAAATTTAAGAACGATAATATTACTGAGAGATATAATTTCCCTCAGTCTTGTTTTATCTAAGTTTCATTGCAGTTCTTTTCATGACTTTTATATTTCTTCTATTTGTTATCACGAAAATTGAGTAAGATTTCCTTATCATTAGCTTTTTCTGCTTTTCCAGTCTTAACACGCTGAGTTTATCGTTAACACTTTAAAATTTTTGTCGCATAGATATGTATTTGCAGTAAGCTTGCCAGTAATTTACTTGCTCTGTCCTCATATTAAGCAAAATTCGATTTTGCTCTGTGATACTATAGAAGGATGGATGAGTTTTTTTTTATTGTGCAGTTCGGTTATATACTAGTCTAGTGTTTGGTGTGGAAATTCCGATAGTCGTGTGAAAATAAAAGGTTATCATCTTGAAAACAAATTGCAATACATCGGTAGTTCTCTTTCTGTTCGATGAATGCAGTGATGATTACATTATATTTAACTCTTTTCATTGTGTTAAATCTGTCTATTATTTTTATTGATCCTTTTCCATTCTCATCTCTTCGCTTTTGGATAACTTAAGTAATTTAGCTTGGTTTTTGTCCTTATTACAGGCCTTGCATCTAACAGCATCTAGGAAAAGCCTTTCCTTGTTTCAGTATATGTGAATTGTCTTAGGTAATATTCGTACATGATTCTTATTTTATTGAGAAGTAAAAACTGCATAAATTAAAAAAAAAGATATTGTTAATGGAGTACAATAGAAAAGCAGATCGATAAAAATAGTTAAGACAGTTCATGAATGGAGAGAAATTGAATTATTACTGGGTTGTTTGGTTAAATATAGAGGCTTTTTTTAGTGTTAAGCGTATTCGTTGTTTTCTTCACTTTTTTTGTTGTTTTTTCGTTTACTTCTTCCGTTAATGATGCTTGAAATGAAGTCGATCGCCTTGCTATCTCTTCGCAAACATGACCTATTCGTGTTGAAAATATTAATTAAAAATTTTTATGATATTTCGATGCGATACTGTCACTGCTTAGTCAATCAATGATATATGTATACACTTAAAAAAAAGTCATTGATATGTGATAGAAGGAGAGTATTCAACTTTCAGTTTTCGGAATGGAGTAATGAAACTTATTGGGATTAGGCGATAGATACGTTAGATTTGATTTCACTTGGTATAAACACTTTAAAAAATATAAGCAATAGATAAAACATATTGTCTCTAAGCGTCCTGCTTACTTCATTGTAGGTTCTAAACAGATTAAGGAAATATTTGGAAGGATGTTTGGGAGTGTTAGCATTACAGATTCGAGTCCTGAACAGAACATGATTGTGTGAAGGTGGGGATTATAAATCTGGATGTGATGGCTCATTGTACTTCCTTCTTGATCACTGACAAAAAGTTTTCTCTTGTAAGGAACAAAAATTAGCCTTAATTGCTTTTTCTTTATTCTGTTTTTGATTGATGATTCATACGTCAGTCGCAGCTGGGAAGTGAATTTCTGAAATTGACGGGTTACGGTAGCAGAGAAGTGGAGAAGAGGGGGAGCGGCTCAGCACTAAGCATTTCAATCTTTTAACAGAGAAAGAACGAGCCTAAAATTCATCCTCCGAAAATCATTTTTTCCTCTCGTTCTCTTCACTTGTTTATAAATAAAAGTGCATCTTTTCCTTTTGTTAGCTCCATAGCAGCCTTTCGAATAAATTTTTTATTCATTTTCCCAGCGGCGATTTCAGTTTTCGTTAAGAATTGCTTCGTTTTCCTGTCACTCACTCATTCATTCATATAAGACACAGATATAACTGAGGGTAGGAAGGAAGTTGAATGTTGAATTTCTTATCTAAATTCAAAAATCCGAACATTACTATGGTGAACAGAACAAGGGAGGAAGAGATGTCGTTGGAAGTGGGGGAGAGTCAGATGAGAAAAGAGAAAGAGAGGGAAGAGGAACGAATACCGTCATCGTCATCATCATTGAATGAATAAGAGAAGGAAATCATCGAAGCGAGGCCATTTTCATCTCGCCATTTCACTCCAAACTTGATATTTCTAAAGGAACTTTTTATAGAGGGTGATGTATGTCTTTTCTTGTCTCCTCTGAGATAACACTCCTTAAATCACTCTATCTCTCGCAGCTATCTAGCATTGACATACACCATCTCACCGTTGATTGTGCCTTCCATAGGTTTAATGACATTTGAGTGATTCAATACGGGAGGAAGAGAAAGAAATTTCGTTTACATTCGGCCGGCCCTTCGAGATAGATGGATGGATGGCCCTTCGGTAGGTACATTTCCTTCCATTTATCGAGCACCATTATGCAGTTAGCGTGCAGCAGGCAGCAGCAACGGCAACCAATTCGTTCCGCATCCCTGAGGGGCATTTATCACTGCTGCTGCTGTTGCTGCTGCATTCAAGTAGTGCAACCAACCGGCGTACCTCATCTGTAGATGCCCTCCAATATATATACACATACACAACACTCCACTCACTACATCGGCACACACACACATACACACACACACACACACACACACACACACACACGTATATATATATAAATGGGAAACGATGAGAAGGAGGAGGGGACCGAGTCGAATAAATAGTGCGTGAATGCATGGCGTGAGGCTACTGCTCTGCGTTACTGCAATACGCGCGAACGTGGTAGCGGAGGGGAAACATGCATCACACACTTAGCTATTTATTGGATCATCGCTACAAACAGTTACGATAGCGTGACACTGTTAATCATAAACAATAGTCTTGAAATATTGCTCGCGGGATCACGGTAACACATAGAAATATAAGAGAAGTGCTAATAATGACAGTTATCTATTATTACGTGCTTATACACATGATATGTATTCATCGATTAATAATGACCACGCTGACGTACTGAAATATATATCATGAAGTGTCAAGAAAAATGGTGGTCATTCATCTGCAACATTTCATAAAAATAGCTGTGCCGTCATCATCAAATCAGTCTGCTTGAATTTGCATGAATGGCTGGATGTTTCAGTTTTCCAGATATTGCATTCATCATCCATTTCAAATGCTCTTCATATTCACCTGTAACTGTGAGGCGTTGAGAAAATTTGAAATGTTACATAAACAGAGCGGTTTTCTTTTTTTTTTTTTTTACACAGAGTGATAAAAAACAAACCAAGTTGCACAAAATGTTCTTTTACCTTTTTTTTTTTTTCTTTTTTTTTTTTTTTTTTGCTATTGCACATCAGTTCTTTGTATCTACTTTTTAAATAGTATTTTTTATGATTAAAGTATATGAAGAGATTATATTAAGTAGCCAACTATTCTCTGACTTTTATTTTTAGAATTATCTACCAAGTAATTCCCTTTCAGCAACAGACAAGAATTTCTCATTTTTCTTTTTTTATTTTTAGAGTGAGGGAAGTGATGTCAGTTAGCTATAGATACGTCATGTAAAACATTCAGATATTGAGATATTTGTTATAACAGCATTATGTCTGATGGAACTTAAAGGGAGAAGAGAGGAAGTTGTAGAGAACGAATAATATCGGCCAAATTTATTAATAACGTTATTATCAAGATCTCTCGAAGTGTTGATTTTGTTGATCATATACTGAAGATAAAAACAACTGTTAGTGAATTTCAGGTTTTAAAATGATGTCTGCTTCGTTACGAGCAGTGAAATTTATTTCTAAAATTATACATTTTATAGTCCATGTTAGGCAGATCAGAAAATCATTGGGCTTAGTTCTAGCGGCTGCGTTCTGAACCAAAAAAAGACATTTTTACTGATGTGTTTTGAGAAGGTATGATGAATTTTTGGGAAATGTGGGATATTTTTAAAATATGTCCCAGCATATTTGACCTATATTGTGTGGAAATTAATTCGATTTGAAAGTAAATACTTAAAATAATGTATTACATCAAAAAGCCATAGTAAAGGATTAAAACTTAAGCGTAGTTGTATTTAAAGAAATGAATTTTGAATATCATGATGAAGTAATTTTATCAGTAGTATACAGTGGAATGGAAGAAAACTGTAGATAGTATTCTATACTATTTTTAAACCTCGCATTTGGATGTAATTTCTTTCATTATATATCTATCTCAAGTAAAGAGATGCACGGTGGATCTCAACCAATAATAATGCCTGAAAATATACACCAACAAGTGGAAGATGTAAGCTATGGAAGATTGCAAAATACTAGCTGTGTGTGTACACGAAATGGCATGGCATGACATGATGTCGAAGCTGCCGCCGATTGCTTCACACTGAAAACGAGGAGGAATTTATTGCTTGTTGGGGAATTCCCATGCACTTTTGTTTGATTGTTTAAAAAAAAAAAAGAAGAATGAGAGAAGGAAGGAAGGTTTGAAGTGAAATCGGAAACACGTGGTCATATAAAGTGTATTTATATGATGCGGGGTAGGGATAGGGGATGGGTGGTTTTGGGTCGTTGATGTTGATGTTCTTGGGGGAGATGATGGGAATAATTTGTATGTATGTATGATATGACGACGATCATCAGATGGTTGTTGGTTGGTTAGGTGGGTGGATGGATGGATGGCAGATGGATGGATAAGAAGCCATAAGGAAGGAAAGGGTGCCGATGAAAGTATATGTTCTTCATAAATAATTGCACAATCGTGAGACTAGTGGCTTGCTTAGGTATTGCCGAAATGCAGAATCTAATGTGTCGTCATCGAACAATCATCATTTCAATAAAGAACACCTATTTGTAGAGAGAGAAAGAACGGAGCAGTTTGTTGGGAAATTTTTTTTCTTTTTTTTTTTTCTTTTTTTTTAGTGTTTTTCCAACTTACAATGTTCATCATCTTGAGCTGGGAAGTTGACGCGGTGATAATTTTTATTTCTTATTATTTTTTTACCGCTTGATTTAATCGCGAATCCGTGGTGGATTCGTGAAAGTCGATTGATAGGAGTTTCTTGTTCGCTTCCAAGTTTCTGAAATTTTACACTGCAAGAAGAGTTGATTTTTTTAACTTGCAAGTAGATCTTCTGATGTCTTCATTCTACATCTGCTTCGGAAAGTCTTGACGAAATTTAAGCTTAATTCTCATATTGGAAAAAATCTATATGATAGAAAATTAATGATGACTTGGTAATTCAAAAAAGAGCAATTATTAAGAAAGTACGAGTGATTTGGAACGTTATTGTTAGTGAAGTTCGTTGCCTAGCACCATTTCTTTGTCCTATCTACAAGAATGTGATTGTAGTTATTGTCTTTACTGCTTATCCATCGCTATTATACTATTCAAAAAATTTAGTGTGAAATTGAGATGTTGAGCTTGAGGTTAGGCTTAATTCGAACAACTCTTTTCAAGAAGTAAAGGATCAATTTCGAACTTTTTACAGCAGCCATCACCACTTGCCAATGGTAGCTACAATAGTCCAGGATCGGTCAATATTCAAAAAGGTGGTGTTAAAGGAAAAGTGACTGGAAGATCGGATTCGCGAGATGTTGTGTTTTCTCCGGCTGCTGGTCAAGGTGGACCACCACCACAAATGCCGTTGCACATACAGAATTCGCCAGTTGGTACTGCAGTACCTGGCGCTATCAGAATGGAAGTACCTTCATCTAGTTCCACACTGGGTAACTTTATTTCGTCCGATCTATCTTTATACATTAATTTTAGTAATTCGAAACATTGCTCTCAGAACAAATTAATATGTAACCGCGCCATTTATTTGATCATTTTTCTTCTCTACAGTTCATTTCGCTATTGTGCGACTTTTGCAGCAAATGCTTAGTGTTTTGAAATCAAGATTCTCTTTGGCCTGAAAAACTATTTAGCAGTAAACAGTTTTTCTATTATCAATTATAACGTAGAATTTTCGTCTTGCAATTTTTTGATTTCAGGACCTCAACAAATGCAGCAACAAGTGCCCAATCAGCAGAGCATTGGTCAAGTGCCACCTTCTGGTTAGCTTTGTAATTTTCGGAATTTAATGTAAAATCAAGAATAGCAGAAAGTTTATTGTGATTCAGAAATATAGCATGTTAAACTCTAGTTGCTTGTAGCTTATTCGGCTAGTATGTATCCATCTTATTGGCCACCACAACAGATGCGCTATATACAACCAGGAAACGTACATGCCGGCCACTATTATCCGGTGCAGAATCAAAACCCCATGCCACCATCAGGTAATAAGTTCGTAATTTATGCATCTGTAGCTCTCGGCTTCAAATAATGATCCGTGACTAAAATATTACAATTTATGTTACAATACATTTTTAGCCTTCACTGGATATGGTATGCCGTCAGGAGTACGCCAAATGATGCCAGCAAATTCAGCTAAAATACAGCAACCATCACAAATGGAAATGCCACGTATGCCGAATGGACCAGTGCCATCTGAATGGCAGTCCAGGATAAATACTCCAAAATCTCTTCCGGTAAATAGTCAATGAAAATATGTTCGTCAGAAAAATTTCTGCGGATTTATGTTTACTCATATTTTACGAAAATTGCGCATAACTTGATATGCTGATGATATGTAGACAGTTAATACCAATGATATAAACGATTCATATTGTCTACATATCATCGGCATGATATCAAATTAAATGAATCTTGACCGTCATTTTTTTTCTATTATTTAAACTACTATATTTAGATTACTATTCTGTATTTTTTGCATTGCAGGAAACAATACAACAAACTACTTCCGGACAACAGTCATTAACTCCGTCTTCTGGAATGCCAGCACCGAGTCCAGGGGGTACCTCTTCAGCTGCTGATGAATCGTTAGAAGATTCCAAATCTCTGCCCGGTGCTTCACCAAATCCTTGGCCTCATACACCGTCGCAAATGAGTCAAGGGCATGTAAGTTTTAAAAATCTGAAAAACTTAACAATTTACCAAACTTTAAATATTGATTAATTTATAGTAATATTCTCAGATCTTTGGATGTTTTACTTTTGATTATATTTTTTGTTTGCAGAGGACTCCGGTGCCTACAAATCGGCCAAATACACCCACAGTGAACAAACGACAAGATCCCACATCCATTATTGATAGATTAGTAAGTTGGTTTCTTAATAATTGAATGAGTTGATTTTTGCTGTTTCATACATTTAGTTTGGGGAATTGTAGTAACTATGGGAAAATTTTTTCCTGTATTGGTTCAGGGAATTTCTTAATGTTATTTCAGGTGGGACCCGTGACTGCAATGAACCCACAACACATAATGCCTGAGAGGAGAGCTTTCTTCGAAAAATTGGTCCAGTTCTGTGAACAGCAGGTACATTCATTTTATCGTAAAATTGTTGCAAGGGATGAAATATTCATTATTCAACCTGATCCTTCAGTACGTTGTTGAATTATAAATTATAATATTTCTTGAAGCTTTTAAAATTGTCGAAAAAAAAATCTTTTAAAATTATCGACAAAAAAATGCCTTTTCGATTTTTTGGGGAATAGTCCTTACCAATTCAGTTTTTTCTGTTTTTAGGGCGAACCAATTACGCAGGTTCCACAAGTTTCAAAACAAACCGTTGATTTGCATCGTCTTTATTTAGCCGTAATGAAGCGTGGTGGTTTTGAACAGGTAACCAACATAAATTGTCTTTAAAACTCAACGATTTTATCGTACTAGTGAGTAAAATCTTGAAAATTTTATTAATCCTTGGTTTATGTGTCTTGCCTTTATAACATTTCTTACATCCTATCTTCTTTCACTTGATTTGTTAATGATTTTGGTTAGCTTCTCAAAAGTTTCACTTCATTCATGAATTTTCCTCAAATGAAATTTCTCCAAGTTCGAAATCGAATTTTTGATTATTTTCCAGGTAACGCGTGATAAGACATGGAAACAAGTTTGCACAGAAGCAAATTCGGAGATGTCCGAATCATCTGCAGCTGGTTATCAGTTAAGGCGACATTACCAGAAGTATTTGCTAGGATTGGAATGTTTGGAAACGGGCAAAAATGCTAGTGAGGTGGTTGCATTTGCAGAACGGTTGAAAAAACGGCGAAAGGACAACAAAGATCAAAATGCACAACAGTACCCAGGGCCTGGTAGGCTTAAATTAGTCTTCGTTTATATAATCAAAAGGCAGTGAAGTTGATATTGTAGTAAAAGATGATGCAAGTTTAGAAAATGGTGGCAAGTTTAGTGATATGATTTTCAAATTTTCCGACTTCGTTGGGTAAAAATTACTTCAGTTTCCTACTGGTTTATACAGTTTAGAAACATTCATTAAACATATGATGCTTTACTAATCATTGGGTCCTAAGTTAAGATTTAGATCCTAGGAGTGTCTTGATCTCAAAATTCTTAATTTGTGGAAAGAACAATTTTTTTTTTCATTAATAATGAGTAACAAAAATAATAGAATCTACTAACAATTCGGAGGGAAATATGTAGCGAATACCTATAAGTTTTCTCACAATTTTTATCCAAGATTTATATCTGTAGCCATTACAGGTGAGATAAATGAACTCAGCATTCATTGGTTAAAAAAAAAAAAATATTTTTATTTGACAAAAGCATTGATAGCTTCTTAATTGTTTGACGCCTTACGAATTTCAAGATCTGATCCCAATTCTGTATTATTTAATTGTGCTATTGCAAGTGGTGAATATTATTTATCTCAAAATCTTACATATTTGATAGTTCCATTACTTGTATCTTTCTAATAGTTTAGCGACAAAAACATTCGAAGAAATGAGAGAAAGATTAGAGTGGCTGAAATTGATAGGCTATTCTTTTTTGTCCGATGTGAAATGAAAGGAATTGTTCTGTTTTGGAATTATATTTTTATGCTTACTTTTTCCCTAAAAGTAAAGGAAAATATCGTTTCCTTCCTCGTCTTTGTTCTGCTGGTAAATAAAATGAAAGGTGAATTTCAGATCATTTGTTATTCTTTTCATCTAGTATTTCCTATGAAGACATTACAAATCATAAATTAATCATGAGTGGCACTTTCCTCCGTTTTCTCCAATTTTTTTCTTCGTTCTCTTTTTTCTTTTATTTCATCTGCTCCTTCGCTAACATTCCGTATTTGTGACGTCATCGAGATTTCGTTTGCTCTGGCATGTTGCCATTAGCCTATGTGTTTCAACGAACTATTATTCCCATAACAAATTTATGACAATTTTCATGCAAAAGACATTTTTTTGACATGGAATAGAAATCTCCAACGAAAGGAAAGATTAGAAGTGATTATCTTTTTACAGCTTTTTCTGGCATTGTATAAAATTTTAATGGGATTCAATTCTTCAGTCTTAAGTGCTTCGAAGTTTCGTGTCGATGACATAGATTGGCATTATTTCTAATGTTCCATATTGTCTAATCCAAATTTTAATGTAGGTCAGTGCTGATATTACTCATCTACCTATCATCAAATTTATTTTCGTTTCTGTATTTTTTCATAATTCTTTGATTTTCTTGTCTATTGCGCTTGAATTGTGTTCTTCTCTTGTACTAGATTATTACATTTTCTTCATTCCTAATTATTCATTTTCTACAAACTTAGGGTGGAATGCGACGAACGACTGTATGGTACTTAATTCTAAACCTTCCATTTTCTTCATCTTATTATGAAATTGAATCGTAGTTGATTGAATTAGTGTCAAAAAATGGAAGTATTTCGTAATGAACTAATTTATTTTTAGTCAATATGATGAAGCGTAGTGGTTTATTGTTATTAAGTTAAATTCAGTTAGGCCTATTTCTTATCAAAATGCGGCACCATAAGGAATTTGGAAAAGCAGCATTTTAAAATATTATAGATGGGATATCATTGTAAAGCCTATCGTTATTCAATTTTACTTCATCTATGTATTTACTGTCATTCTGCATCCACAATATACATATCCTTTTCTATTTGATCGAATCAGTGAATAATCGTTGCTTCAATAGTCGTGAATCTTTGTGATAAAAAAAAAGAAAAAAAAATGGAGATAATGAAGCTTAGGTGGTTATCTCCATCCCTTTTTTTTTTTTACCTCCATCCTTAATTTTGGTGGAGAAATTAAAATCCCAGTTAGTCACAGTTACTGGAAATTACTTGCTTTTTTAGCTATCGCTACCGGCAACTAAGTAATTAGCCATAGTTTCAGCGAGTTACTGAGTAAAAGTAATGAAAAAGGAAACATTTTATTTGCCTGTGAAACACTGTCGGCAGTAATTGCAACATGGGAAGGAATGAGGGAACAGGATGATTTTGGCTGTCCTCTAGCTTTACGGGCTAATAAAATTACACCTAGGCTTTTCAGGCTGCCTTTTCCTTTCTTGTATTCTGCCTGAATGTATTCGGTGGATTCTGAATCTCAAACTGGTTAATTTGTTTTTTTGTCTGTCGAAATAGTAAATTGATGGAATCCATTTTCTGATACTTTTTTCTATTTTAGTAACATTTTTCGGTGAAAAGAAGAAATTAATTTTTTAATTTTTTTGTATTATTGAAATCATTTTGAAATAGCCACATAAACTGTCTTTACATGACTACGCGTTTTTCGAATTTTTATTGAGTAGTGCAGCATAGTCGTTCATTTACTTATTTCTCTCAGTTTCTGGAAATTTTTCTGCAATACTGTTGTCGTCATCGTCATCGGCGTATATTTTGTTAGAATGAAAGATTTGTAAAAAAAAAAAAAAAAAAATGACGTCATTAACTACCATTTTGCAAATCGATGTCTTTCCCCCGTTGCTAACGTTTTTCGCATTTATTATTTCAGTTAAAGATTATTACTGCTAATGATTACTGCCGACTAATGATTATAACTACTTAATTTGCGCTGCAGTGAAATAGCATATACACATATTCATAATACTGTTAATAGCTGATGTCATTTGTTATTCATTATGACGCAGATAACTCTGCTTCTGCCTCCACCACGTACAAAAAATTTTTTTTTAGCTTTTGCTTAATCTTTACGAGTACCTTTATTTTTTATTGATAAAGAGGTTCGAGTTACCTTCTAAGAGATAAAACATCTAACATAAGTAATGTACTGCCTTTCAAAGCGAACTGAAATTGCAGTGTCTCATGCGGATCATTCAGTCAGAAACATAAGGTTTCAGAATTTATTACTCATTGAATGTTTGATTTTATCTTAAACTTATTTAGATAAAACATGCACGCTACTGATGACGTAGATTGAATTTACAGCATCTGTTACTTCATTTGTCAGATTGATTGGCTGGACTGTATTCTATTTGAGCTAATTGTGAGGGAATATAACGGCTATATCGTGCATATTTTCTATTCTTTTTGCCATTCTTTTTCTTCGTTCCCATTTAGATCATTGTTTAGTTGAGATTCATATTGCTTACTAATGAATTCGTGCATCGTTATTATGTAATTTTTGCTGCCATCACGTTATATTCATTGAAATCTGAGAATCAGATTTAGTAGGGAAATCGTTTTATTGAAATAAGATGCTTATATATTATATATATTTTTTATCTATTTTTTTAAGTGGTTCTTTTACGCGTAATAAATGACGTGGCATCAAAATCTTTTATTTTTTTGAACTTTTAAATGATTTGCAAAAGCATTTATAATGGAATCGTTCCTTCTTTTATGGATTTTCTTTGTCTTTTTTTTTTTTTTTTTTTTCATGTAATCTGACATTACATTCGTCAATATTTTGTCCTTTTTTGACATTTTTTTTTTCATTTTTTTTCTTTTTTTTTTGAGGTATCTAAATTCATCATCATCTTGCTTATCCACTCAGCATTTATAATAGTTAATTGTTATGTCACGATAACATTGTCTATTATTTCCCAATAGACTCACTTTTTGTTGCTTTATGATGATTCTAGTAATACTAGGATATCTATTGTATCAGTTCATAAATATCCGGTGTAATCTCGATAATTTTGCATGAAGAGTAATGGGATTTCCAATATAATGAGGAAAGGAACAGGTAGAATGAAGGGTTTTTCTAGCTTCTTCCGAAGTTTTTGCTGTGAGTTCTTATCCTGAGTATAACTTTTTCCTATGGATTAATCATTTAAGCCTCCGTATTTTGAAATGAGCAGAGCTCACTTGTTAAATCTGTATTTTGTTTGAAACGAAAGACTTGATCTTGCTGCAGTCGCCATAGTGACTAAATTTTATATTCTGTTTCACATTGGGAATCTTTGCGTTCTTTTTTTTTTAAACGTGTTATGTTTTTTCTTTTTCATTTTCAGTAATCATTATATATATGTGACATGCATATTTATGCATCATGCATATATATACAATGGGCCATGAAAATTTACTTAGCCATAAGATTTCTGTAAATTAGAAAGATAGCAGAATATTTTAATTCCCGAAAATTGAAAAAAAAACAGCATTTGCGGCAGCACATGTCTCATTAGTGTATCGTGTGGTTTTTTTTTTTTTTTTTTCAAATGTAGTTAAACTCAATTTCTGTTTTGTTTTACCTGGTGTTGTGTCGAAATTTAAAACAAAATCGATTTCAGGCCAGCCAGGTCCAGCGGGGTATGGTCATTTGGGAGATCCGAATGCAGCTTATTTTTATGGCAGTGTGGATCCGAGCATGCAAGGACGGCTGCAAGGCCCGGTTGGTTGGCAACCTCAAGGTTATCCATCCGGTCCTGGTGTAACCGGTCCACCAAACGCTTCTATATATCATCCTGTAATGCGGCCTAGTGCTCCAATGCGACCGCCTTTACCACCCCAAATGATGCAGGTAAAATTTGATTTCCGTCGCAGATGATTTTTTTATTTTTCCTTACATTTTAGATTCAGCAACCTGAAATTATCCTAATGCAAAAGCAGGAATTGGTAATAGAGATTTATCGATTAGTAATAGCATTTTATGTCAGTTCGTGATGAATATGAAATAAGCTGCATGTAATTAAATTTCAGCAAGGTCCAGTAATAGATGAGCAGCAGAGGTACGAAGAACAACAGCGGCAGCATTACTTTCATCAACAACAAGCAGCATACGCTATCCAGCAACAGTTACCGCGTGCAACGACTCCTTCATCTACCTTACAAGTCAAGATTATTCAGAATTTTTATTCATTCTGAAAAGTTAACAAGTCTTGTTAATTATACATAATAATACTAAAGTAATCCAGTAATCCATCATTGCTGATTTGGGAACTGATTCTGTAGGATTAATAATTATACTTGTTTTTTTAGTCTTGGTGATGGGAACTTTTTTCATTTAGATATATATAATTAATAGAAATTCATTCATAAAGGTATTATCATCAGAACAAATTATCTTGTTGTAATACATATTTATTTCACATTCAGGTTGATAATCAGCAGGGCCAGGGTTCGCAAAGTCGAGCACCTAGCACAGGTCCACCATTAGCTACAACTCCAGATAGTAATAGCAGGCATTCTGAAGAGAGTGCGCCCTTACGGCCGCCAAGTCATCCACAACAAATACCAAATGCAACGACCTCTTGTAGCATCCCTCCATCTATACCTGCACAGCAGCAGCCTTCTGGTTGGTTATTTATGTGGGATTTTGATAAGCTTCTCTAGTTTCTATAATTATTTCAACATTTTGAAATAGTCTTGCAAAAAGAACTTTACATTGATTTGGGAAAATGATAATAGTAAAATTCGACTTTAGCTATTTTTAAGACTGCAACATCTCAATTTTAAAATATTTCTCAAGTTACATCTTCAAATCAAAATTTTTTCAGTGCCATATTATGGACAACCTCACACACCTCAGATGTATGGTGCAGCAGGCTTGCGTCCAGGAACTGGCCCTCCCGGAACATTGTCGATGAAAACTGGTAGTTATCATCAAGCTTATCCACAATCTCAACCCGGATACCCTACCCATAATTATCAAGAAGGTTACCAAGCAATGCATCCTGGCGTAGCAACTCAAATGTACCAACAGCAGGTATTTTTTGCATCAGTTTTGTATCATTCTAATAATCATTATATGCTAGTTAAATCAGTCTGGACTTTATTACAGATGTGGAACTCGCAACAAATGCAGAGGTATTCAGGACCGCATGCGAACATACCAACTTCATCTTCTATGGGAAATACCCAAATGGGTACTACAATGGTATCACGGGTTTCTGGAACTCTACCTCCTGAAATGCAGCAACATTATGCTGCAAGGCGGCCGCCCTTTTGCTTGCAAACACCTGGACCAGCTATAGCTACAACTGTTCCGGGGACCACTACTAGGTTAAGGGTTAGTTTTACGGTGTCACTGTAAATAGCAGTATTATTATGAGTAACTTTCGTTTCCACATAACTGCGTTGCATTACCAGTAAGGTTTATTTGTGTTAGAAAAAATCCGAAGAAATATATGCAGGTTCTTATTTAGGAAATCTGCATAGTATTTGCTGTTGAATGATTTCATCACCTAAATTAGTAGATTTAAATCGATAGAAAATTTTAGTATTCGGTGCCACCGTCTAATTCGGCAACACACCAACAATTGCAGCCACAATATCCATCTCATTCTGTGATGCAGGTGCTTTTTTTTTTTTTTTTATTTTGTTAGGTCTCTCAAAATATGCAAATTTTTGCTTCAGATGTTTGATAATGCTTTTAATGAATCATTCATCTTGCAAATGTGTTTGTGAAGGCAAAGTTTTAGATTGTACTATTTGCACGCTGCATTTTTTCCTTTTTATATTATTTTGGAAAATAGTTTCTGTTATTTTTATTGTTTACGCATATCTTCAAAAATTTGTAATTCTTTATTATAGGGGGGTCGTGTAATTGGTGCATCATCGAGTCCTTTTCCACATATGGGACCATCGACATCAACAGGTTTCACAGGCATACATGGTACAACTGGATCTTTGGGACAGTTAGCGTCAGGTTTAAATGTTCCTCCTAGTAGCATGCATACGCCGAGTGCTGCTTCAGGTCCAGGTACAGCTGTGGCTGCAATGATGCATCCTTCGTTTGCCCAGTTTAGTCAGCCTCAACCTATGCAGTTTCCAGCAGGCAGTGTTGAAGCAACAGCAATCAGTCAACGAAGGAGGCGGAAATTAGTGATGAAAGATTTGATGCGAGTAAGCCAAACTCGTTTAATTTATGCTCTCTGTCAATAAATAATAAATGGACAATTGTATAATGTTCCTCTTTATAGGTTAATATGAAACGTATAACAATGGCTTTACGCAGCGGTTTAGAGACGGAAACAACATGGGCACTGAATGCGTTGAATGTTATGCTGTACGACGACTATGCTCCACCAACAATATTGAATCATACTCCGGGACTTTTAAACATGCTCGTTGAGCATTTCAGGGCATTGTTGTCTCTTCTTTATCCGAAAGTTTTTGAGGTTTTTTCTTTACTCTTGAAAATGTGGCTGGAATTTCTTGGTTATTGTAATAGTGTTGACTGATTTGATTTTAAATTTTCTTGTTAGCTAGTAAGTTTTTGAATTCTGCCG
Source organism: Onchocerca flexuosa (assembly GCA_002249935.1). Lineage (NCBI taxonomy): Eukaryota > Metazoa > Nematoda > Chromadorea > Rhabditida > Onchocercidae > Onchocerca > Onchocerca flexuosa. The sequence continues at coordinate 264,811 of KZ270000.1, read as the reverse complement.
TTTCCTTTATTCTGAAATATTAGATATATTTTACACTTTGTTTTTAATGAAATTTAATGGAAATATTATGAATCTTTAGAAATATTTTCCAGGTAGGTGCAGAATCGAAAGCGCGAACAACGGATGATGAATATAATGAGTTTGGGACAGAATCCTCAAAATTGGAACAAACGACAGCGCCTTCATTGGTTACATCACGGAGCTTAAAAAATGAACCGACAAATTTCACAAAGATATCACGTACAGGTTTTTTTTTTTCTTTTTTTCTAAGAAAAATATATCAAATATTTACACTCGTGATTGATTAACTAGCAAGTTGATGAAGTTAAAATGAGCATTTCCATTTTTTGGAATCTTCATTAATTTAAAAATAATTGGAAGAAAAAACTCAAGAAATACCGAAAAAAATTTGGGGAAGGAATTCTCACAATTAATTGGAATAAGATTGGATTAAGCGATGTACCGAATTTTTAGCTGGTTTATAGCTTTGCGAACTTTGTTTAGGTCGAACGGTGCATATTGAAAAGAAGGAACTACCCGAATGTTTGAAACGTGCGAGACCAAGTGGATGGTCATGTGACATTACGGATGGTATTTATTTTTCTCAACTCTTAATAGATTTATTATGAACAGATATCGCTGATATATCTTCATTATCTTTACAAATTTCATTGAGAGGTGATCTCAACGAATTTATAATAGAGAGATGCTAGGAAAAGAAAGTATATTTATCGAGTGCCATAGTCTCATTTTCCAATGTTGTTAATTATTATCTGTACGAATGTTCGGAATTCTTAGTGTCAATTTTTTTTTTTTCCAGAGACCCTTTCATTGGATTATCATGAGTCAAGAATGTCAAGTGGGTTAGGGGGCGAGACATCTTCATATCTAGCAGCTCGATTGGTCACTGATATCGAATTCAGGAAACAGCTTAAGAAACCTAGATTTTTTATGAAAGAAGTGAATGGAATATCGAAGATGGTTGAAGCTGACATTGATGAAGTGGCGTATTATAGCAAAATTGATAAGGTGAGTGAGTCTGTTCGATATTCTCGATTATTCTGACTGAAATATCTCTTTACATCTTCTGTCTTTACATTTTATGGAGTAAAGAATCTTTCAATCTTCGTTTTTTTTTTTTTTTTTTTAACTTCTGATCTATCTTTCATCGACTCTCTTATTTGCCAACTATTAAACTTAGAATTTCCAGTCAATGCGAATTATACCATCTGATGTGGAAAAATTTGGTGATGAAGATGATTACAAGAAGGTAGTGGAGCTGAAGACTGTACGACCAACAGCACTTTGCGTTCGTGATGAGTCGCGATTACAACTTGTGAGTTATACACTTAGTATCGCTAGGCTTACATCTTCAGTAGAGCAAGTTTGTGCAGATAAATGTTACAAGATATGTGAATAATAAAATTTTTTAATGTCCAATTAGGCTATTGTAGTCCTATTTAAAACTGTTTTCCAATTTTCTTATAAATTTTTAATAACATCGGAATTGTTTTTATTTATAGGTAAGGCGATGTTTGGCAGTTTCGAATGTTCTGCGTGGCTTGTCCTTTTTGCCTGGTAATGAAGGGCCGATGGCTAAACATGCTGGGCTTTTGTACATCATTGGGAGATTGTTACGGCTTTATACGGATGAGCGGATATTGAAATTGCCAGGGTCACTCGTGAAACAGTTGTCAAAGAATGTGAGTTTTAGTTCAGATTTATTGATTTATGTTCGAGTTTGACTGATTTGTTATTATTTCTCATTGTCGCATATGAATTACATCTCGTCCATTTGACCTTAGTAGTGCATGTTAGAGAACAAGACACTACCGTTCTTTGTTATTGAATATCAGAAACTATTATAACAATAAAATATTTCATTTTCAGGAGGAAATTCAATCAGTTTCATCTATTGGCACACTTTCGGAAGCAAACCGTCGTTTAATGGAGCCCGGAGATTTACTGGAATCAGATGATGATAATGCTTTGTTGCTGTTTGAAACAGCATGTCAGTTGCGAGAAGATGCATTTGTTACTTTGGTGCATATCAGTGTTCAGGTATATGTTTCAAACGATTAATAGTTAGTTTTAAGTTTGTATAATAGTGAAGTTTGGACATTTTGTTCCCTAATTTATATTTTTCAACATGCTTCGAATTTTCCAGCTGGATATGATTGAATTTGAGTCAGATGTTGCATGGCCATTATTTGATTCGCTTATCCATTGGTGTGTGAGTAAGTGTGCAGAAGCGAAAGATCCGTTGACTTCAGCTGGCGTATCGCCGAGGTGCTCTTTTTTTCACATGTGGTTAATTTATCTAAAATCATTTTTGGCATAGAAAATCTTTTTATATGTAAAGAATTCAGTAGTGACATATATTAAATGTTCTTACTTTCGGTATGAATTTCATTTGATTAGCAGTGATTGATTTGATTATTGATTGATGAGACTTAACAAACAGAGTTGTCGTGATTGCATTGATTGCTGTAGCGATAAAGCCAGTTTTCATCTCTTCGCGATATATATATATATATATATACATATATATATATATTTTTTTTAAAGGAACTATGCCTTGGAAGCCTTATGCAAATTGTCAGTAATTGAACATAATGTTGATCTTCTGCTCTCTACGGGCCCCTGGTCGCGCTTGGAAAATTTTATTAAAATGTTGGTTGGATTGCTTGCGTTGAACGAAGAAATACCAAGCAGGTTAGTGACATAGACTTGTTTCTTCTCAAGTTTTATTTAACATCGGAACAATATTGCTTATTAAAATGGTTATTAAAATTAAAATTACAACTTAACACCAGACACATATATCGGCTTGGAAACATACCCGTTGGAAATTATAAGGCCAGAAGAAAATAGAGAACATTCTAAAAAATGAATAGGTATAGGCCAGTTTGTTATTTTATTGTAACTTCTTTATTCATTATATTTTTTGTGTTGCATTTTTGTTGATTAGTTTTTTACTTTTCCAGAGAGTTTGCGATTGTTATACTTTATGCCTTATGCTCTATTTCCGAACCAACATGCTACGTCGTTGCGGCCGAATCGCCAGCTGTACATTATTTAGTGGCTTTTCTTGAAATGGGCGATGCAAATATGCATCAGGTTTGCAGTGGTCCTATTTTGCTTTGGAATTAGCTTAAAGACATTATATTTAGTGTGATTCTATTATTTGAAGCGAATTCTTTTTTCATTTATTATTGTGGAAAATGTGACCATGTTTCTGTTAGAAATACAGGGAAAAGTTGGGAAATAGGTAGTTCTTTTTCCTTTTTTTTACAGTTTTTTTTCTTTTTTCTTTTTTTTTTTTTTTTTTTAATATAAAGGTCGGTATTCCATGAATCTGGTGTTTTTGAAGATATTTTCAAAGGAGTTGTTTTGAAATTGAAAGTGATGTTTCAGATAGCTCAACAACATGGGATTCAGGCACTTCGAGATAATCCGGAAATGATGGGTACCTCAGTTCCGATGTTAAGGAGAGCAGCATCCATTCTTCAGCAGCTCTGTAAAGTGCCAGCTTGCAGACAACATCTTATTCGACATCAGCAAAGATTACTGCAGTTTACAATGTCACATCTAGTATGTTTATTATCCGATTATGGTCGATTATTTATCATGGTTTTTTTTTCGTTAATTCTTTATCAGCGATTAAATCTGGTTAAAATACCTGCAATTGTGGTGATTAAATTTGATTTAACTTCTTGATTTTATGAGGTTATCGCTTTGGTGCAAGTTTTTTCGTGACTTCTCAAAAGTTTTAAGTTTTTATTGCAGATGGATTCACGAGTAGGACAAACTATTACGAATGTTCTGTACGCAATGCAGTACTTTTCGGATAAAGACAGGAAAAGCATTGAGAAGGGCGACGAAGTAGATGAAGAGGGTTGCCAACGAAAAGAAATTAAATTGAGTATAAGAACAAATGGTGATGTGAAATCTTTGAAAAATGAACTAGAATCAAAAGATTTCTCTGAAAGTGATTCTATGAAACAGTATACTGAACATAATGGTATTCCAAAAGGTAATTTCTTCTGTTAGTGTTTTTTTTTTTTTTTTTTTGAATTTTTGTATAGATTTCCTAAACTGAATCGAGACGTGATTGTATGTACTGAAGTTCTTACCTAGTTATTTTGATTTTTTTTTCCATCGAATATAATTTGTCATTATTGGTAGTAGTTACAGATGAATCCTCAAACCGATTTAATCCGTATGCTCGTTGCCTGTAGTTCGGATATAAAAGTTTGCTAAAAATACTCTCGTGGTTAAGAGATCGTTATCAGTTTGTAAATGCTAGGAAAAAGTGACTTGGATTTTGTTTTTTAGTGTTTGTGGAAAACGAGGATAATCATGGAGACTATCTGAGGCAAACAAAGGATGATATATCACCACAAGCAACAAAAAAACAGAGACTGGAGAATGGTCTTTTAAATTACCTACCAAGTAGTAAAGGTAATATTACCAGTACTTCAGCTCCGAATTCTCTGAAACCTTTGGTGAATGGCGATGTGAAAGCTGCTGTAACATCTATCCAAGCTGTTTCCAGAAGCACTCCGGCAACACCGGCTGGTTCGGTACAAGCGGTTGCGTAAGCATTTTCCACAGACTCTTCATAGATTTCTTTTTCCCATATTCCTACCGAAAGGTAGCTTTCTGATGCAACGGTGATATCATGTCATCGTTTCTAAAAGCAGGAAAATGAGCTCAAGAAAGTATTCATTGTTGTTTTAACGGGTACTGCTTTTTATTGCTTTTTGAATTCAGTTCCTTATGTTAGGCGTTCCTTATGTTCAGTTGTATTATTCGATTGTCCGATTTTTTAATTCGAGTTAGAACTGATAAGGATTTTCCCAGTTTTCGGCGTCAAAATTATTCTTAGGTTCCCTTTAAGAGGTTTATAGGTTTTCGATTCAAATTGTAGCGCTATGTTTCAGATTCTTTACGTCTGTCGGTTCAAATCATTTGCACATTTACTGAGGAAACTTGTGTTAGTTTGAGAAAAGGAATTCAAGAGTATCATAAGTACTCCTGCTGTCAGTCTTATTCGTTTTTGTTTTTTCTTCAGGTTTACCCGCAATTTTTCTCATAGCAATTTGCGGAGGATTTTGAAAATATTTTTAAGAATTATTGTTTCCAAATGTAGTTTGTTGATGATTTCCAAATGTAGTTTGTTGCTTGTGTTTACTGGTTCGATACACGATGGTCCGTTTCATTGTCTTTTATCGGCCGAAACAATAAATTCGGCGCATATGCGGTGTTTTTTTGTCTTCTGCTTTTCCTGGTAATGGTAATATTAGATTTTATATGTGTATATCAGTACCATTCAATGATTTCATATCCTGTTCCATATATTCATTGATGCTTAATATTTCTACCCATTGTTCTTGGTTATTAGTTATTCTCCTCGGAGGGGCACAACTTATCGTTTTTTTTTTTTGTTTATTTTTGTGCTTGAAATATGCCTTTTTGCCACCAACATGCACACAGTTTTATGTTTTCGTACATTTCAAGAAAATATTGTTTTTAAAGAATTTTGTTTCAAGAAGACAATGACAATTTTTTTTTTTCGATTTTGTTGCTTATGTTTATATGATGCCTCGTTAGCAGTTTCAAATTTCATTTTAAACATTTTAATTTCGAAATTCTTGGATTTTTCTATCGATTTGTTTTACAAGTATCGAAACAAACTTCTCCGATTTTTTTCAAGTATTTCTAAATTTATACTAATCAGGACTGCATAATTTTACTTTCCCATGAATCATCCTTATGATGCTGATCCTGTTGAATGATGTTTCTTTGGATTGTTCTCATGATCCTTATTACCATGAATACTGCTATTATTATTCTTTACTAATATTTTTTATGTTTTTTGTTCATGTTGATTGAGCTGTTTTCGGAATGAATTGTATTATTGTTATTACGTCGTTTTATTTATTTATTTTCGGCTGTTTTGACATGAGTTTTGACATAAAAGTATTATATGATATTGTTTGCCAATATAAAAATTCATGGGATCAATTTTCCACTAAGAGTGATGATTTCCGTTTTGCTTTTTTACGTAAAGCTTGCCGTAAGTTGAAAGGAAATCTGGTTCCTTAGTTAAGTTGCAAAAAGCTGTGCTGGTGCTATTGTTTTGCGAATTTTTATTGTGACTTTGTAAGTTCTACCTAAGGGACCTGGATTTTTGTTCATATTCCTTAGGTTTGCAGATGTAGGGTGTTGGACGAACTGGGAAAGGAGATTTCATTCTCGAAAAAGGGTACTTTTTGGAAATCAATGGAGTAGAGATTTGTACACTGGATGTAGTAGATTCCTTTAGGTCTGAAGCCAGACAAAGACGTACCATCTAGTTTTTCTTTAAGGAGGTTACATATGACCTCCTGCTTTTTATTATTTATTGCATAAAAAGTCAACCTAGAAAGATATGTTTTAAATTTGTGCATATTTCCTCTTGGAAGGAGAGAATGTGGCCGCAGGGTAAAATTGGAAATCAAGTCCATACACTAAGCTCGCAAGATAAAAGGGGAATACTGAGGCACTTGATTGAATCAGAGGTGTTCGAGCAATTTCTCCACACGAAATTCTCTAGACATAAGCTTTTCTCTATCAAAGGTGGAAAATCAGCTTTTGTCGCAATCGAAAAGATCATTTCAAAGAAGAATACAAAATCAGAGGCTAGAAATAAACTACTAAGCAGTCAAAAGCTTCACTTATACTTCTTTTGTTTGCTCGGCTCTGTGATGCCTTAGTTGCATTGCTAAATTAGTAATTAATATCATATAAATTACTCAAAAATATTATTACGATTCAAAATCTATGCTGGGCATATCGTAACCATATACTACACAGTAACAAGTTTTTTTTTTTTTTTCTCAGAGCCCTGTTTTCGGGGAATCGTGAGTATTGACAATTTTATCATTCTAATGAACCGTGATACACGTCCAGAAGTTTTAAATTGAAATACTGTATAGTTTATCAAATAGTCATCTGTTTAGTTCTCATACGGACAATTCAATAAATGAACGAGAAACAGGTCGTCACTCTGCTTGAGTTATTGAAGACTGCTCTCTATTTCTCCTTAATCATTATTTCATCGATTGTATTTTCCAAAAATAATTCAGATTGACTGCCGAATAGTAGCGGATTGAAATTGAAAAGAGTTGACGTGCATAATGTTGAAAAAATTTGAAATCCTTTTGTAAATACACGAAGAAATGATGCCCCATTGGTAGTCTTGGTCTACTTCCGACAAATTGTGCTAACTGCTTATCAAGAGTTACCAAAGAGAACAAGCGAAGGTGCTATTTTTTGATACAGAATTAGTGAATATTATTACCTTAACTTCGCCCTTTCTACTGAATTCTTGACCGTTTTAAACGAGATTGCGCGCTTTTCCCGAGAATTCGAAAGTTAATTTTAAAACACTTCATACTTGTTATTTAAATTGAATTTTGCAAAGACAGTTCCAGTTTATCTCTTATTCATTAATTTGAATGATGAACAAAAATTTCCCTTGGATAGTCAGTATCATCACCAAATTACTGTATACTTTTATATTAAGAGTCCAATAATAAGATGAGCGACGTCATTCAGATCCAAGCAGTCTGCATAAGTGCCTACAGTATGATTCATGCAAATTATATCCAAACAGATGAAGGGAAACCTTCGACAAGACGTACGACGAAGCAAATAACGCAAAAACCAGAAACAGCAGGAAAATAAGATAACTGAGTTAAGAGCAAAGCTAAAATTGTAGAAAGAGAAAGGGACAGTAAAAATAGTAAAAAAATAAAGGAAGTAAATTTTAGTTAAAGAGAGCTATAACCAATATATTGGAAATCTGATCAATAAATCACGGACGAAATTGCCGAGGTGATAGGTTGGATAAAAAGAGAGGCAAAGTTAGGAAGCAGTTGAAAAATGTATACGATGAGTTTAGAGGAGAATTATTGAAATTTAATTGCTACCTACATTTCCAAAATAAAGGCCAAAATTGACTTCTTTTTTTCGACTTGATCAACAATGAATTCTATTATTGATTTACTTCTTATTGATTGTCAATTTATTATTAATTATCAGCTTGGTATCTTAGCCGAAAGTTAACAGTATGGAGCATAACAGGAGAGGATTTTGCAAAAGTATGAGATGAGAAGTTTCGACGCGTTATTTCTTTCCTTTGTGCTACTGTCCATTTCGCGATCAACTTGTTACCGTGATAAGGAGAAATAAGGTCAGTTTCTATGAAGCGATTTAAACAGAGAGATAAAACAAAAAAAGATCGCTACCTTGTTTGGCTGACGATGATTATGACGTGGCTGTGGCGATAACATGATTAGATTTTAGCAGAATGTGAGCAGCCGGATTTAGAAGGAAATAACTGGAGACGGTTCTAACTGACAGTATCGGGATGGCAAGTATGGCTCTGATCGACTTTCTTTCTGCGCAAGTAGCTAATTCAGTGTATTAGATACTTATGAAATGAAAAATTATGCTGGTGAACTGTGATCGCTCAAGTTTGCATGACTTCTGAACTACGACAATGATCCTATCTGATTAATTTCCAGTGAAACGATCATGAAGTAATTTTGATATGGATCTGCTTGGGAACAAATTGCGCGTTTAATCCATACGAGGACACATCTTTCAAAAAACAAACAACAAAATTACAAAAACAACAATAGACAAACAGTTATGCATGTGATTGGAGACTTTGAACTCACCTTTTTTCTACTTTGCCCCAAATAGGCGACCTGTTAACGAAAATTTCATAGACCTTTCTCCTGTGCGACAAGCTACTGAAATCCTTTCCTGCCAACAACACTCTTTTCAGAATCATGATTCAGCATCAGTTCTGCCATCAACGCCTCAAAAATCTCTAATTGTTCCATATATTTTGCTATTGAAACTAATCCAACTGTTTTCCTTGGCCAACTCATCTCCAACAACTGAAAATAAGGAGCAAACATCAACTTCTAAATTTCTATCTAGATTTTTTCCAAAAGAACGGACGATGCTTCATTTTTCCTGCTGAATCGTCTATAATTAGCATAATTAATTGTGTGTCAGCTCATTTTAGCTTCAGCTATACGCATATCTTTCGTCATTGCACATAAATCATATTTTGTGCTGCCTTCATTCATTACAGTTCTTCGACTTTGGATTTATGCATTTTCAAGCAAAAGTTAATATTTTTTAGAGATAATCCAGTTATTCCCGTATCGACGGAACGAGGACTGTCTTATCAGCATGTAGATGATCATATCTATCTGATCACTTCATGATAACAGAATACACCTGCTAGCAATATGTCACCAAATATCTTTTTTGCAAACTTCCATTCAACGTTGTGAATGTTTTCATGTTGAGCTTGGTTTGAAACGAATCATTGTCACGCACTTCTCGTTAATCATCACTCTTCTCAATGATACAGGAGGGCGGTAGTCGTTCAGTTACGACTTTTAAGGTTTTTTAAATTTGAAAAGATGGACTCATGGGATAAGGGGAAAGTTTGACAAAGCAGTAGATAGATAGAGGTCAAAGTAAGGAAATGAAGGATGAAAGTCGAGATCTATTATGATAATAATAATACAATTGTAATTTTATAGTACGTGCTTCTTTTTTGGCAGTTGACGTTTATTGGAAGAAGTTAAGCAGCGCAGGTGTCATAAGCATAGGGCAAAATTTCGGCACAGTGGATGCGCTATAGTCGTGGACTTGGAGCAGCGGAAACGAAGATACGGTTGGAGGAGTCTCAACCACTGATGAGCGAATCGGTCGCCAGTACCAGCAGGGACGACATCTTTCTGTTGCCTCTAGCAAGTACCTCGCCGTCCTCCACAGTGAATCGCTTCGCGGGATTTTTCGACACCATTATGTTCAGGTTTATTATCTTATAATAACATGCCTTCCAGGGATGCATCTGCGAACTTCTGATTTCCATAAAATCTTGTCGTTTCCACTCATTATCATAGTAAGATCATAATTATTTCAAAATTCATCTCTTTCTTAAATATTGCTAAGAAAAGAAATTAAAATAAACAGTAGAAAGCTTGAACTTTCAACAGTTCACTCATAATTCTATAAAAGAGAAATTTTGCCATTTTTGCTGAAGCGGAATTTCCATCCTGACACAGAATTCAGTCCGAAGGTTCATGTTGTTTCAGATGCTGCTGGAATTTCCTTCGTCGGCGACGCACCTTGCATTCCCGAACAATAAGAATTGGCCATGGGCCGGTATTGGGTTCGGCGCATTCATTTCCTCCCAATACAGTGTGTAATCAGAAATACAACATTTTCACCTTCGTTCCTTTGGTTAGATATCTAAAATATCATAGTAGATGCAATAAAATGCAATTTTTCAAATTTGCAATATTTTTATAAACACCTTTATAGGTTCTTTTTCAACAATTCAAGTTCTTCCTGAATTTTTACTTTTTGCTGATGGCTTGCAGTCAGTTTACTCCAGCAATTCAAATTGGAGCACCGATCACTTATTGGGGACCATTGGTAAGCATTTTTTATTCATTCAGTAATATCACGAATAATTGTCTAAATTATAGGGTTTTGTGCTAATAGTAACCTTAATTCGAGAAGCTATGGATGATTTTGTTCGTTTCTTGAGAGATCGAGAATTGAATAGTGAGAAGTATGAAAAATTAACACCGCAAGGTATCGACTACATATCGAGCTCGTAAGTTGCTTTTTTTTTTTTCTTTGCTGACCAAGTACTTAATTTCCTCCGGATCTGCTTGGAATGCTAGGAATAATTCAAATTTTTCTTCAGCAAGATAGAGTTTTACTATTTCATGTTGCAGAAATATCAAAGTCGGTGATCTGATTATAATACAGAAAGATAAACGTGTCCCTGCAGATGTAGTATTCCTACGAACTACTGAGAAATCGGGCGCTTCTTTTATTAGAACTGATCAGTTAGATGGTGAAACTGATTGGAAGTTACGGATTGCTATTCCTGTTACTCAGAATCTTGCTTTGGATCAGGTACGTCTTTTTATGTTCCATACGATTGCTTCGTTTAATATGAAATTTCTTGTCATTTCAGGACATATTCGATCTTAATTTGGAAATTTATGCCGAAAAACCACAAAAAGATATTCACGACTTCGTGGGTACTTTTAAGGTATGATTGCATATTTTTTTTTAATTCATTAAGATTTTCAGCTGAATTTTTACAAGTTCGTGCTAGAATAGAACTTGTTTGACAAACTTTTTGCTTTGAATTTAATATATTCCAAAATATACAGGTGAGCTCAGAAGATTCGACACAGGACGGATCGTTAAATGTCGAAAATGTTCTTTGGGCTAACACAGTGCTTGCTAGTGGTCGTGTAGTAGGTGTTGTTGTGTACACTGGTCGTGAAACCAGATCTGTCATGAATACCACATTGCCGAAAAGTAAAGTTGGATTACTCGATATAGAGGTCAAATTCTGTCATTCTTTTACCGATTTGATTGTTAAAAATATTCAGTAATGAATTGAAGATCTTTATCTTTGAAGTCTTTTAATTAGATTAGAAATATATTGCAATCGTTCTGTGATTTTAGGTCAACAACTTGACCAAGATATTATTCTTATTTGTGGTCGTGTTAGCTTCTGTTATGGTTGCCATGAAGGGATTGGATAAGAATTGGTAATCGATTTTTTAATTCTTCTTAGTAAAAAATTGTAGTATGTTGTTGTTATGAAATGATGAAAAAATCTGTTTCAGGTACCGATATTTAATGAGATTCGTTTTATTATTCTCGTATATAATCCCGATATCACTGCGTGTCAATTTAGACATGGCTAAGCTTTTTTATTCATGGCAGATTGGAAGAGATCGTCACATCAAAGGTTAGCACTTTATTCTTTTTAATGTTATTTTATTGAATAAATACTCGATTATGTTTCAAATTTACAGATACTGTTATACGCAGTAGCACCATTCCTGAGGAACTTGGCCGAATCTCATTTTTATTATCTGATAAAACGGGAACATTAACAATGAATGAAATGCGCTTCAAGAAGATTCATCTAGGAACGGTGGCGTTCAGTAGCGATGCTTTTGAGGTATACTTGTTGATGCCTTATAGATGAATAGAAATGAACAGCAATTATGAACGAAATTCATCTTTTTATGAAACTTTTTCAGGATGTTTCTCGGCATATATTATCAGCTTATTCTGGGAAGCTCGGTCGTCATTCATTTTCTAGTAAGTTGCAGACAGCAGTAGAAGCAATTGCGCTTTGTCACAACGTAACGCCAACAGAAGAAAATGGGCAAATTAGTTATCAGGCCGCCAGTCCTGATGAGGTTCTGTTTTGGGTGTTTGGTGTAAGCTTGTTTGGTGCAAGCTTAACTATAAAAATTGCAGATTGCATTGGTTCGGTGGTCGGAACAAGTGGGTGTTCGGCTAGCACAGCGTGACCTCACTTCTATGCAGCTGCAGCTTTCAAATGGGCAAACAAAAAGTTTCCAAATTCTTCATTTATTTCCATTTACATCTGAAACAAAACGGATGGGAATCATTGTTAAGGTAATGATCTGAGAGTCATCTGAAGCTGCTAATTTTTTTACAAGACAGGCGTTTTCATTAACACTTTTAATGATGATAAAGCAATTATGTGAAAAAAGTTTGAAAGAATAGAGAAGATTATTTATTATTTGAAAGAGTGCAATAATACAGTTTAGATTTGTAAATCTTGAAAGTATAACGTTTTGTTTAGCTCATATGATATGGAAATTTAAACATTTTTTCTTTTCACTGATATTACTGCATAAATATTTAGGATGAGACGAGTGACGAGATTAGTTTGTTAATGAAAGGTGCAGATACGGTAATGGCTGGAATGGTGCAATATAATGACTGGTTGGAAGAGGAAAGCAGCAATATGGCAAGAGAAGGTTCATTCTCATCATATAATATTCTCTGGAATGATGTTTTCTTTTTTTTTTTTTTTTTTCAAAAATTTTATATAGTTTGGTAGTTGCAGGTTTGCGTACCTTGGTAGTTGCGAAGAAAGTTTTGTCGATGGAACAGCTGGCTGACTTCGAAAAACATTATCATCAAGCGAAGATGACAGTAGTTGATCGAAGTGAGCACATGGCTGCTGTACTGAGACGATTGGAGACCGATCTGCAACTGATTTGTTTAACTGGTGTAGAGGATAGATTACAGGTATTGCTGTATTAATTTCCCATTAGCGCGCTAACATTGTAATTATTTATTGAATGTAAATGCATTCCTCTTACATATGCTGACCGGTTCATTGGATCATTGTTGATTGCTTGATTAGTTTTTGGTAGTTCACTGATATAATTTTCTTTCAACTGGTTGTATAAATTTTTTCTTCAATAGCACCTTTAATGATCAGGAGAGAACTGCAAATAATTTTTTTAATATTGAAATCGTTTTCAACGTCGAAAATCAATCATATTTAGTTTAGTAATGCAATGTAAGTTATAAACGTGATTTATATGTAAGCATATGAATCAAATCAGAAGTTGCGCATAATCATTTTATTATTTTTTTTCAAAAATACTTTGCGCATTTATAGGACCAAGTGACGACATCGTTAGAATTGCTTCGAAATGCGGGAATCAAAATTTGGATGTTGACTGGGGACAAATTGGAGACTGCGATTTGTATCGCGAAATCATCTGGGCTCTTTTCCAAAACAGATAATGTTCATGTATTTGGACAAGTGCAGACTAGAATAGATGCTCATAATGAATTGAACGCTTTAAGAAGGTCTTCAATAACCATTTCAATAAAATGATTAAAAAAAAAGTTGTTAATTTTTATTTCTTTGTGGCTTTATCATTCATTTGCAGGAAAAACGATGTGGCACTAGTTCTTTCTGGATCTGCTCTCAATGTGTGTTTGCAATATTATGAAGCCGAAGTGGCGGAACTCGTACGTTCGTCCCTTTTTACTTTTCTTCTTTTCAGTTCTGTATTAATTTACAGTCTCAGTTAAAGAGAAACTTCCATATTGGATCATCATTCTGCTGGAAAATGTTATGATATAAGGAAACATAGTTGTTTTGATTTTTTTTATGTGAAATATTTGTGTAGAGTATTGTATAAATAAGGTCAGTGCAGTTCTTGTTTTAGGTTTTTTGATAATATATGTTTTAGATAATATTAAGTCAGTAAATCTATATATATTTATATTTAGGTTTGTGGATGTACTGCTGTAGTGTGCTGTAGATGTTCACCAGAGCAAAAAGCTCAACTCGTAAATTTACTTCGGAAATATCGTTCTCCTTTACGAGTAGCTGCTATTGGTGATGGTGGTAATGACGTATCCATGATCCAAGCAGCACATGCAGGGATTGGAATTGACGCTCACGAAGGTCTGTGAGTCTTTAAAGTATTACTTATTTTTGCACAGAAACTAGGAAAATTCGAAAGGATTTTGTTATCGACGTGTGTTGTATACATTTTTAAGAATAGCTGGTTTGTATTGCACAAAGTATAACTATTGAATAAAATTATTTAATTTCAACAAGGAATGAAATAAGATGTGAAACCCTCGCAAATCCAATGGTTAATATGATTCACAGAGTTTAACTAAAGAATTGGCAAGCTGTTTTACATAGTTAATTCATTGACTAATGTAATGTATAGATTTGGCAGGCTATTCTAAGGCACTGATTTCCAATAAAAAATTTTTTTTTCTCATGGTAAAGGTGAAATATATCTTTCTTCTCTTACATTTATACGATTATAGTACTATGCGATCATATTCATGTTAATATCAATTGCAGTTATTAGTTTCTGCCATTTTATGTTTTTTTTTTTTTTCCTTTTAATTATATAGTTATTTTTAGGGAAGCAGGCATCATTAGCAGCCGATTTTTCTATCCCTCAATTCGCTCATATCTGCCGTTTACTGCTTGTTCACGGGCGTTATTGTTATAAGCGTTCTTGTGCACTTTCTCAATTCGTCATGCACAGAGGTGAATTAAATGCTGTTTATCTTTTTATTTTGTCCCTAATTTGTTAAAGACATGATTCTCTTCAGGTCTCATCATATCGATTATGCAAGCCATTTTTTCCTGTGTATTTTACTTTGCCTCTGTTTCGTTGTATCAAGGAGTATTAATGGTCGCGTGAGTCCATTTTTTTTTTTTTTTCTTTCATAGTATCAATTTGATTCATCTACACTCTTCAATATTGATTTTTAAGAATCTTTTTTAAATAATATGTCCAGAACACTGCAACATGTTGTAGATATATTACAGAAAATTTGTTCATTCTCTTTTTTCTTTTGCCATAATAAAAATAACTTTTTCCTTTATATTTGCATCATTATTCTGGTTATTCCATAAAAAAGTTTATTGTTACATTCATGCAAAATTGTTTTGATTTTTTTGTTACTATAATTATTTGACATCGACATCATTTGTAGATATTCGACGGTATACACAATGCTACCAGTGTTTTCCCTGGTGGTTGATCGAGATGTTACTGCTTTGAATGCTTTAACTTATCCTGAGCTCTATAAAGAGCTCGGTAAAGGACGTTCTCTCTCTTACAAAACTTTCTGTATATGGATTCTTATAAGTATTTATCAAGGTCAGATTTTAAAGGAGAAAATATTTTTTCTCTGAAGAACTCTTACATTAGTCATTTATTATATGTGAATAATGATATTTTTAGGATCAGCAATCATGTATGGTGCTTTGCTTGTATTCGATTCCGATTTCATTCATATTGTCTCCATCAGTTTCACTGCATTAATTGTCACTGAACTAATTATGGTAGCACTTACTATACATACCTGGCACTGGGCCATGCTACTTGCTCAGGTTTACATTTGCTTCCTTTTGCTTAATATGACAGCATGCGAACAAGATAGTATGCGTTGGATACAAAACCTTTTTAACTTCTGGATCCTTCTCCAGCCATTTTATTACCTAAATTTATTTTTATTCGTTTTATTGTAACAGAGATCAAAACTGAACATATGATATTGGATTTTTATCAAATACATTAGATCTTCCAATATTAAGCTTTGGAATATGAATAATCATCTTTTTCACTTGTACTTTCAGGCTCTTTCGCTGAGCTTATATGCGGGATCCCTGCTCATATTGGATAATTTCTTTGACCGACAGTTTGTTACGACATGGATTTTTTTATCAAAGACAACAGCTATAACGGCAATTTCATGTTTTCCGCTTTATATCATTAAGGCACTTAGAAGACGTTTTTCACCTCCATCTTATGCTAAAGTAAATTAGTTCAAAATATTTTGAACCATCAAGTTTTCGGTGTGATGCTTCAATAAATCTTCGCTTACTGAAGTATCATACGGGAAAAGGCTGACTTTGAATTTCATCTATCATAACAAGTAAGAACTTTTTGTGATCGAAAGAATGCATAAAAGAGAAGTCAGTTTTGCAGTTCTGGCATTCGGGATAGTCGTTCTCTTTTACTTCATTGATGAAATATGTATAAAATGTCTGTGATGAATGTATATATAATGTATCGTGGTATTTATTTCTTTCGCTACCCTAAGATTACTGATATCATCTGTTTATAATTAATTTTTTGGTTTGATTAAACTTGGGTAGATTGCTTAACGGCTAAGGAAGTCGAATTGTGAATTGGATTCTCTCATTTATTTTGTGTCTATTTTTGATCCAAATAATAATAATCGTTAATAAAAATCGTTTCATTCAATGTTGACTTGTGCATGTTGTAATTAATCTCAACAAATACATCCAGAATAAATGTGTGAGCGAGAAACTCTCTTTTTATAAGTGCTGTCAGTAGTAAAGAACATTTTTTACTAACATTAAATAAATATGTTAATTTGCTATGCTGTTGTTCTCTTCAAAACATTTTATAACCTCAATATCTTTTTTTTTTTCCACTTTTTTAATTGTTTCCAGTGATCTTCAGTCAAGTATGTACTATTCCGATCGAATTTCAAGTCAATAAGTGTCTGTGGCAGGTATTGCGGAAACTGCTTTTGAACAGTGAAGAATTCGGTATACGCTCACTTATTCATTATTCAAGTTGTAATGAACTAATGATAATCTGTTATAGACTTTGAAAGTATGCACTTTTATGAACTCTATTAGATTTTACGATCAACTGCGGTGCCATTTCAGGCAGATCAATTTCAGGACATAAATGGGGGTGCTAGCGGGTATTGGATATTTATTTATCGCATTTTCACCTTCAGTTGTTATCTTTCGACGGGTAATTGCCAGCGATCCTTTGCGAATAATACTCTTTGTATTGGGGTATGTTTCAAATCCTTGATCCAATTATATGTATTTCCTGTATTCTCCTGATGTTCATTCAGTTAAGCTAATGTTACTGTTACTATATGGCTATCAAATCTCGTGATAAAGAAAGCAGTTCAGTTTAATGCTGATATTTGGCTTCTATTTTACAGCATTGAATGACGAATAATTTGCTTCGATTATATTCCAGCATATGTTATTCATCTTGCTTTTCAATATTCCGTTCGATTTCAGTGCATTTTTTTGGCTCTTATCGTTGCTATTATCAGCATGTGTATGGTTCGCTATGGTACCCTTGAGGGAGCATCTGGTTTTTGCAATAGCTGTTTCAGTTGCACTACAAGAAGGAGCCAGATTTCTTCATTTCATCCTCTTAAAAAAGGCACAAAAGTGATAATTCTGATAATTCAATTAAAAACGACGTTCATTAACTATAATTTCTCAAATTATTTGGCAATTGACTTGACTATTACCGCATCCTTTTGTGTATACAAACGATCCTCTCATATATACGTTCATTGGTTTTTATTTACCCTAGATAATTTTCTCTCTTTTTCGGCTACATTTAGCGAACAAATTAAGCACAATTATGCAGTCGGATATCTCTTAAATATTTGTTAGAAATCACTCCTGAGATAATACAGTTCTTCAGAGGTTTGGTCCACATGTCAGTTGCGGGACAAAGAATAGCTGGTGTGCATACTTTGCAACATGCTCGTCATATTTTGGCCACTGTATGTGGCTTAGGAATGGGAGTCATGGCAGCTTTGTTTCTCATTATTAATGTGATTGCTGATTTTTGGGGTCATGGTACTGTGGGTTTACCAGCTACTGTTCCTTATGTATCGAATCGCTTCACAGTCAAGCTTCTTCCCAATGACCAGTACTTTCCTGTAAGTTTTCGTAAAAAAATTTACCGTCTATAGAAGTACCACATATTTCCGAAGCGTTATGGATCAAAAGTAGAAAAAAAGAAAAGTATTGATGGATGATGTTGGGATTTTTGTCTGATATAATGCCAATGAGTACTACAAATTATTTCATTCTTAGAATATTTCACTTTTATTGATAATAGTAAGTTGCAAATTTGCAGATAACATATTCTATATCAGCATGCATGGTCACATTGTGTCATGTCTTCTGGACCGTGCTGTTCTGGGATGGATGTCATAAAAAAGATGCGACGAGCACGTGGTGGATGGGTATTTGCTTTGCTATCATCTCGCACTACGCTATGTCTGCTCTAGTAATTATCCTTTTTTTCTTTTATAAGTGTTACATATTTTGCTGTTTGTCAATGATGCCCTTGATAAAAAATGCTCTTGAATAGGACGAAAAGATATCTCTTCTGGAACAGTATCATTTTTTAATAGTAGTAGTTGTAGAGTTTTGGAAATCGAACGAAATATCAGATGGTTGTGATGTGTATACAAGGAGCTATCGTCGTGATAAATGCAGTGATTTCGTTCTTGGTTATGGGTATCACTTGGCCAATGTTGAAAAGCAAAACGAAACTAGCATTTTATAGACTGCTGTGCATAAGAAATTGCAATTCGGAAACCACTGATGCTTCTATTTCCAGACCGGAAAATTTTACCAATCGGTCTGATTCACCCAATATTTATACCTAATCTGTAATGTATATTTCCGTCTTTTTTTTATTTAGGCTTATTTATTACTCTTTCCATCTCTCAGTGAATCCCAAATTTTTCGCTCGAAGCAAAAGATTTTTTGCTTTAAAGAATTACTATGCTTCATCCTCACCCGTTCTATGTATACTATCATGATAAATAAAAGTGAGTATCTGTTCATCGCTGCCATCATTTCTATATCTTTATGCCATTATGGCATTTCTGAACATGATCTCTTCTGATGCTTTATTTTATTTTTTCCCAAATAAAGTCGTACTTCTGTATACTACTTGTCAAATTAACCAGCAAAATAGTCAGTGAAACATCAAATGCTAAAGAGTGGTCGTTTTTCCTTCTGAAATGCCAAACGATCTCTCTTTCTTAGCATGACTAGCAGAGAGAGTTGAACCGATATATTTAGTTCTCGAAAGAAGTGGATATAATGATAGCTTGGTTGATTTTCAATTCCACGGTTGTCACATGCTCTAACAGCAATTGTGAGATAATGGACATGATTGCGTGGGATGGTCCACGATCATCTCATATCTCCCAAATTAATGATATTATCTTGCAATATGTGCATCTTATACCTTTACGAATCTATAGGTTTTTTTACCGACATAAGCTAAAAACATATTTATAAAGTGTTTAAGACAGTAATGCCAGTTTATAGGATTTAGAGAGAGAAAATAACCATTTAATACAGGGTTTCTTTTGCCGATTTTTTTTAAATTAGAACAAGAAATTCCTTGAAAGAAAAGAAATTAATATCATTTCGGAAATAGGGTTTTACGTTATTAAAGTGCTTATATAAAATAGTCTTTTCAGGATGCATAATGAAAAGAGGAGAATAACGGATAAGAAGCACACTTTGAAATGCATCTCAGTGACCAACGAAAGACTTTTAAAGTTACAAGTATAGTAGTAGTGTAGGAACAAAGATGCATATCATATCAGAAAAATATTACCTGACAATAATTTGTAATACCAGTGATATGGCCAATTAACTTGGCCTTTCCATTTATCTCTCTTCATTGTTCCTGTTTTTCAATGAACAAATCATAGTGTTACACATGTTTATGTAACTTTCACAAATCGACATCGACACCCAGTTTTGTCAATTTCAATTCATGTTGTTATTACTTGACATCAGCAACAAATGTTGACAAAACGTACTAAATTAATTTTGATACACAAACAATCCCAACTTGTCTTTCTTTATAGCATTATACTCCAAAAAATCAAACAAAACTAAACTCACGATTTTCACTTTGACCAAAGTTGCGTAACACAAATTGATACACTGTCTTCCATCGCGACTTCATCAATTTTAGCGAACTGAAGATAAACCCATGATTTAGTATGGTTTGCTAAAATTTTTTTAAATCGCTGCATTACAAATTACGGTAAAGAGATTACTGTAATCGCTCCATTTGAAAAAGCACGGTTCGGTCGGAAGATGTCTAAAGAACTTGTTGTGTCGTAGTTTGAATGCTGGATTTGTTTTTGAATTAGAATGCAGTGAAATGAATATTTGAGTTCAGTTTTCCTTGTTTATTTCTTTGATAATTGGACATAGAATATTTAGGGAATTTTAGGAAAAATAGAACAGAATAAAAAAGAAAGAAAGACTTATTGGATGTAACAAAGTATTTGTTTCCAGTGAAATTTTGAAAGAAATCTCAAGATTAGCTGAGGAAACTTTATAGAAAACGTAGATTGTGAGAAATGAAGTTATTGTTGCTAATTATTAAGGAAAATAAATTCCCATCTGCAAAAGTAAATAATTTGTTAGGTCTTAGAAGCATTCAGATTATCGCATTTTGATGGTTTACGCAATAATACTGATCCATTGTGGTGGTTGTAACATATGATAGATTGATAATGTGAATAATACATTTCAGCGCCGAAAAATGGACACACTATATATGAAGGAAGAAAAAAGTGGAAAAATTTTGTGCTGTCAATGTGGTACTTCGATTGAACCAAATGTAATGAATATGTGCATTGCATGTGTGCGGTCACGTGTTGATATTACAGAAGGAATATCCAAACAAAGTAAAGTTTTTTCAGAAGAGATTACTATCGCTTTTTCATTTGTTTAATATTCCTAAGGTTCTGCACTTCACTATTTGCTCTCTATGCTTCTTTCAGGCCGTGCTTTTATGTGTAAGTTCTGTAATCGATGGTTGATACCACCAAATAGCTGGGTTCATGCAGAACAAGAGTCCAAGGAATTGCTTGCCATATTGTTGAAGAAACTAAGGCCTACGATGACGAAGGTTGCGTTTATGCCATTAATTCTTTTACCTAAGTTCTAGATATAAATATTGGAAATCATGTTTACATTATTTAGATATGCCTCACTGATGCCTCTTTTGTATGGACAGAACCGCATTCAAAAAGAATAAAACTCAAGTTGACTGTGCAGAAAGAAGTACTGACAGGCGCAGTTCTTCAACAAGTTTTCATTGTGGAATTTATTGTGGTGAATCAGGTACAAATCATTCTTTCATCATTATGACGAATGCCATCATGTACTATTTTTTCAAAAACTTTATTTATTCTTAAATTCCTTTAAGAATCTCGATGCTGATAATTATAAATATGAGGTTATGATAAGAATGATATGAAGGCTTCTCTATTCATTATAATTATATTCTGACAGATATGCTATTTCGAGTCATAGGACATGTAGCTATTCCTATATATTACATTATGTTCTGGAGTATTTTCTATACATGTATAAATGTAATGTGGTACTAATAATAAAAATTGTTATATTTGTCTAGATGTGTGATGACTGCCGACGTGCTGAAGCGAAAGATTTTTGGCGTGCTTGTGTTCAAGTTCGTCAGAAGTGTGAATTTAAAAAGACGCTATTTTATCTCGAACAACTAGTCCTGAAGCATGGTGTCCATCTTAACACAACTACTATCAAACCTGTACCTACAGGGATCGATTTCTTTTACCCAAAATTGCAAGATGCTAGAAAATTCATTGATTTCATCACATCTTATCTCCCGTGTAGATATTCATATGCTCAGGTATAATCACTATATTCTTTTTGTAAAACCTTTGCCTCAGTTTTGATTTTAATGTCTTCGTTTTGATTCTATTTCGAGAATACAAAATCTGAATTTTTTTATGGTTTCTCCAAGACTTTTGATGAACAATAGAGCAAATAGATATTAAAGTATTGAATCCTTGTCTACGCGGTCAGCCTATTAGTAATTATTAACATTACTATTCCCTAAATAGCGATAAAGAATCATAAATGTTTGTCCTCAACAGTTGTGATGTAATGCTTATCTTACTAGAGTGATAATATCAGAAAATGATGATAATATATAAAATATACGTGATATGATAATCATATTTGTTTGATTTACAGGAATTGGTGACCCATGATGTCAAGAATAATACTTATGATTACAAACACACTTTTTGCGTAGAGGTCGTACCCATATGTCGTGATGATTTAGTATGTCTACCGAAGAAGATAGCGCAGAGTCTGGGCAGTATGAATCAACTAGTTTTATGCTTGAGAGTTAATACCGTTGTCAGTATAATTGATCCGAGCACTTTGCAAATAGCAGATATTAATTCGTTAGTCAATGGTTTTTTTTCTTTATTTTCTTGGCATATTTTTTTTTTTTTACAAGACAGAAGCATTGTACTGGTAAATTGCAAATATTAAATTTAAATTTCTTTTTAATATTTGCTTTTAATTATCAGTTTTCAAGCTGGGATCATCAAGGATATATTTATTTCTTAGGGCTCAGTATTGGCGTGATCCTTTCCAAACTTTATGTCAATCAAAACGATTGAGCGAGTTTTACGTAGTGGACGTAGAGGATATTGATTTTATGCAAAGGACTGCAGGATGTAACCATTTGTCTATAAAACATCGTTTAGCCGACATCTGGGTAGTTCCTAGCAATCAGGTTTGTACAACTTTTTTTTTTTTTGTCGCATTTTTTTTTTTTCACAACAAAATCTTCATTAGACCGTAAACTTGTGTTAACATTACGAGCTGGTTATGAAGTCTCTACAACCAGCTGATAATGATAATGTAATTTTAAAATGTTATCAATCCTTCATTAGACGGTTGTGCTTTTTTCTTGAGATTTATTATTTGCAGATTGGACAAGATAATCAAGAGGTCTGCACTCGATCTCATCTGGGTCATTTGTTAAAACCAGGCGATCTTGTATTAGGTAAAACAATGCAACGCTCTGATCCTTCTTTTTTTTCTTAGCTTTGCTTGTTTTTTTGTATTTATGTCAGTTATTTTGAAAAAAATAAATTGTTTTCGATTTAACTGTAGGATATGATTTGCGCAATAGCAATGTGAACAGTACCCTGTTGGATAAGATGAAAACGGACAGGATACCTGATATCATCTTAGTTCGAAAAGTTTATGATCGGTCTATACGACGAGAACGACGTAATTGGAAATTGAAACGATTGGTTCAAAACGACGGTGACATTTATGATAGCTCCTCTATTGGGAATGAATTTGAGGCATGGTTTTTTGTTAGAAAAAATTAGATTTATCACGAAGATAGCGAAAAACAAAAGTTTAAATGAATAACCAGCTGTATTGCAGAATTTTCTGGAAGATTTGGAGGAGGATGAACAAATGCGGCAGAAGATCAACATTTATCGGGATAATACGAAACAACAAGCAGTTTGTTCTGATGACATTACATCAGATTTTCCACGGGGCCCATCACTCCATGAAATGCTGGATGATCTTGATCTCAATGCCGATGTTGAAATGATTGAATGAATCTATCTTATTTTTTTCTTTGTTTTTCAACAACTATTTATTGCAATTTGCAATAATTTGCGAAATACTTTGAGTTCCAGAAGTTCACTAACTCATCTCACTTTTTGTTGAAAATGTTTTAAATAGTCGAACTACCATGTTACAGCACCCGATAATTATATATCCTACAATTTCTTTATCGTATGTAGTGATGCTTTCTCTTGATTGATTTGTTGTTAGATTCCAGAAGGAAGAATCTGCTCAGATTAAATGAGAGGTTGTAGAAATACTTGATTATCGTTATTGCACGATTTTTGCCGACACGAAATATCTCAGTGAAATGGTGATCGACTCTAATAAATCATTCAATTGTGGTCACAGAATTATATCTATTTTATATTGCAAATCGTTCCACGATTGATATATCTATTACACTTTGTGTTTTTAATGACATTAAAAAGTAATTTAAATCATGTCTTCCATTTCTTATTGTAAACATTTTTTATGATTTGCGATAACTGAATCAAAACATAGTAGTAATAGCGCCAATAGTCCTCTTTATACTAGAGAATTTGATATGGAATTACGAGGAAATAACTAATAAAAGAAGTCACAATCGCGGAAAAATGGTTTGATTGTTTGAGTTGATAACATCTAGGATAATAAATGTTGGAGTTTGAATTTCATACGTAATTTTGAGTGTGAAGATGTTCCGTAATTACAATGGCTTTAACAGTTTTTAGTTGGGACTGATTCTGCGGAGCAAATTTTTCAGTTAGACGAGAAATGTCCTACATAAGACAGAGTACAAAACTATAGAGAAAAAGTTTTGCACACTGTTAGAAGTACACTCAAGAAAATTAATAAAAGTGATGAATTTAATGAATTGGCCCTACGTATATTTAAATATTGGAAGTCAATGCACCCTTGGAAAAAACTAATTAAAATAAATAGAGCAAGACCTAACAGCTGAAATACAATTTGAAAGTTGACAATTGGTTTCTTGCAGGATAGTATCAATGGAACGCTAAAAATCAGTAGTCCGTGGACCGGATTGTCTGCAACATAAAATGAATTCTCTTTGCATACATGAATAGCTCGTCATTTTTTCGATGATATAGTTCTGGTTGCTGTTTATTTGGCTAACTTTTTTATTGCCAATTGTTTCCATAGTGGTTATTTAATGATGTCGTTCTAAAGCTTTCTGTAGAACCTATGGATGAGAAATTAAGCTCAGAAGAAACTGGTCAACTAGTCTACGAAGTAAGGAATTTTTATTCCATGTAGTTTCCTTATTTTATCCGTTTTCAATTTCTGAGCATTAGTTTGCTCTTAGTTCGCTGATTCGAACTAACTCATCTATCCAAGCATTCTTAAAAGAAACCAGTTTAAACGTACTCCTTGCCTTTATTTTGTAGTTTTTGTCAAAAAATTTTCGCTGAGACTAGTAATTTTATAGATTGGAATTAACAGCTCTTACTAATTTGTCACAGACTATAAATTTAGAAAGAAGTTCTTTTACAAAAATTGGTTAACACTTTTACAACACATAAAGTATTAAGCGATGTAAGCCTGCTGTAATATTTATATATCACAAGTTTCAAGTAATTTTCTTAGGCTGTGATATATGAGAACGAAGAACTCCTGCGAGAACTGTTAGAGGCCAATCCAGGAAAGGTATATTATAGAGATAAGTATGGTAGAAGTGCCCTGCATATTGCTGCCCAAAATGGTAATGTTCCTATCCTGGATCTTCTGATAAAAGCTGGAGGTTAGTTATTCAATTATTGTTAAAGCAGTCGTTGGTGCTTCATGTTTCTATCTGGTTTTCTTCTCAGCCGCTCAAAAGATGTATTTTGTTTTTATAACTAATGTTTCAATTTGGGTATATTTGATTTTTTTTGAAATTAGTTATTTATAGCAGACGTAAACAGTATGGCCGGTCCGAGCGCACTTTGTGCCACTCCTTTACATGTTGCCGCAGTTGCGGGACATTTAGAAGCGGTTCGACATCTAATTGAAGCTGGAGCAGAACTTTTGGCTACTGATCTTAGAGACCACTGTGCATTGGAACTAGCGCAGATGGCCAATCAGTTCGAAACTGCTTGTGTTCTCATAGATGCCATCGGTTTGTTTGAATAAATTATTACGATGTTTGAAATTTGATTGTGTCTAATGTACATTGCATATGCTACTGGAATCAAATAAGTAAGAAAGCATAACAGAGAATATAACTAGGAAAGAAAATGAAGAGTATTAGTTTCAAATCTTACTCATGACTAAAAGAAAATTATGTTTCAAACGTCATTCCATATATCTTTTTTTCTTTTTTTTTTTTTTTTTTTATTTCTAGAGGAGAAGATATGGATGGTATTTAAAAAACAAATGATTTCTTCCAACCTCTCATTCCACATTTTTCAGTCATTCTTTGAAACTATTTGACGTTTATTTCAAAATTTGATTTTGTAGTTTTTGATTTTGAACATGAGTCTAATAAATTCTAGTGATTTGTGATTTGTAATTTGTGAAAAATTTGCTGAGAATGTTTTTTGTGGATAATATGTTAAAGGGATATCTATTTTTTGACCTATTCAGAGTTTCTGTAAATTTTGGGATTAAATTTTCAAGAAATAACAGGGATCTCTAGTTTTATATTTAGTTATCTCGATAAAGTAGTCTTTGATCGAAAATCAAGTTATTGTGGAATGTAGAATCCCATGGTAAGGCCTATGGTACTAAATTAAAGATTATAAATTGTAGTTGTTTTTGTTATTTGTACTTTTTTTTTGAAGGTAGTTTTGTTTTTTTGTTTTCTTTTTTTTCCTCAAGTATCTTTCTTTTTCTATGACTTTTTTTTTCTTACTTTCAGAATCAGTTCGCAATAAAACTCGCCAATTGCATGATGATCTCATCAAATCTGCGGAAGAGGGCGACTTTAGAGCTGTTATTGAGACTTTGCCAAGCCTTTCCAGTTCCAACTATGATGCTGTTCTAAATGGTGCGACTTTGGATCGCAAATGCGTTCTATATCTGTATGTTTTTTATTTTCTTTCAAATCCGATTGAATATTATTCAATCAAGAAAGTTTTACTAGTTTTGAAGAATTGATACTCTGTCAAAATTTTTTATTCTCTATTATGAATTAAGTTTCGTAATAAATCATGTATATTGCTTGAAATGATAGAATGTCTGTTCTCTTCTTAAAATGAGATTGAATTTTACTAAAAGCTTTGTTATTCTAATATGAGAATGAAGATATGGTCGAAATTAAATTGAGAATATGACGCAGTATTATAATCTTTATTTTTATTTGTTAAAAAAAAATAAATTTAATCCAGCATACACAAACTTATTTCTGTTGTATCAGAAAGGTATAAACTTGTGTAATTCTGTAGCTCTGAAATCAACAAACGTTTTGGAAAGCATTTCTTATAGAAATCAGAAGTCTGCTGCAAAATCTTATCCATATGACAAAAAAATTAATAATCATTTGGCGAGAGAGAGATGAATGTGGCGATAAATAAAAAGAACGATAAAACAAAGCTCATTTCAAGTTTTTTTTGGTTCATTTCATCCATCAACATATGATTAACCTGAGAATAATTGCGTTCTTTCTGTGACTAGTATTTCTTGAACAACTGTAGTTTTCGATGTTTTTTGTTATTCTACTAGACATCTCAAGTATATAGTTTCATAGGATTTTGATAGCTGTAGTTTTTGGTTTAAATTTGTTTTGGAGAATGCTTTCGAGCTTTCCCTTCATCTAACCATTAGATGGTCATTGCTAATTGTGAACGAACTGCTTTTCTTCCCACAATACAATTGAATCGAAAAATGTTTCTTTGTTGCTGCTTGACTAAAGACATTTCAAAACGCTAATTTTTTCATTATAAATCAATTCATAAAATATTCACTTATCGAACTTTTCCAAGCCTTTCCAGTTTGCTTCAAATGTTATAGTGGTACAAACTACCGTAGTTCAGCTGACAGTTGAGTTCTTCAGTTTCTGTGAAATCAGTTTTAAGTTTCGATAATTACTCTCAGTTGATCAATATTAATTTCCAGTGAACGTTGCTGCTTTTCTTTCTTAACTTAAATCATGACTTCATTGTTACATTAGTAGGCTATGCTGTTCCTAGATCATAGATTTCGTTAATAGTGTGTATTGCTTCTGTTGTTGACGTACTCATTCTGAGCTAAGAAAATAAGTCACTTCAATTCGGTTTTTAAGAAGTCCGAACAAAAAAATACATATTGAATATATATTACAGCCACATTTATATATGAATATTCCTAATATCAAACCTTAAATATCAGCCATTTGAAAATCATGAAAATCACTATTACATTTCCAAAAAATTGTTAATTTAATACTTTTATAAGAGAAGAAAATTAGTTATTATTGAAATTATAATTTTTCGTATAAATAGTAGTTTTCTAAGCTAATCTTAAATTTTTTCATGAACAATTTGAATTATTCTTCAGAGCTTGCTTGAATGGAAGAAAAGAGGTCGTTGAAGCTTTATTGAATGTTCGAGGTCACACACTCATACAACCAAATACTCACGACACAGTGTTGCACGCCGCCATATCATCCCAAAAACTAATCATTGTAGAAATGATTCTTAAGGTTAGACTTCTTTTTTATTATCCTAATAATTCATTTATTCTATTATAAAGAAAATAGATTTTACAGGCGTTTACACATTTGGTGACGACCAAAAATGCAGACGGTAGTACAGCATTGCATTGGGCATCTCAATGCGGTAATTTAGACATCGTTAAATTGTTCGTTTCTTTCCGTAAATTTTTCTGTGTGATAAAATTGTCAGCAAAATGCGCATTTTACTGTTATCTCTCTGAAGTTAATGATTTATCATCGAATATTTGACTAAGTCAAGAAAGAGAATTTATAGATCTGTCTTTTAATTAAGTTTGAAATTGTTTGTAGAATTTATCGAAATAAAATTTTGACGAGGAAATCATAAAATCCTTCAAAATTCTACTTTATCAAATTGTTTTCTTAGATCCAGGTTGGCCAGGAAATAAATATGACTTCTAAAATTTACAGTTATTGTTTTTTATGATATAAGTTTAATGCTACTTTTTTTTTTTTCTAATTTTCTTTTGTTATTCAGGTTGATGGAATTTCCATACGAAGAGGATGTTCTTACAAGAATTGAGGATATTTCTGGACGTTTCAGTTATCGTTTTGTATTAGACGTCAATGGATTGGATGCACAGTGTCGAACCGCTTTATATCTAGCCGTTGCTAATTCTTATTTTGATATTGTCAAGTATTTACTTGAGGTTAGTATGATATACAAGAAATTATGACGAAAAAATTTTCTTTTCACTTGTATCTATGATATAATTCTCAAAAAGTTTGATCCATTCATTTTTCTATGTTTTAGGTAGAATTCCCAACGATGGACGTCGATCAGAAATGTCCATTTGAAATTGATGTCTACTGCAGTGGTGGGAAAACTCCGCTTATGGTGGCGGCAGCAAACGGTGACCTAGCTTTAGTGAAGTATATATTCATTTATTATATTTTACGTGAATCTAAATTCCGGCTTTGGTGTGAAATTTAATTGCCAATATCCAAAAGTTCAAACGTAACTAATTACAATAAGTAGGCTCTCTAGATTCACATCATTGACCATCCTCAGGTTTCCAAAGAAAAAGGTATGTATAAAATAGACTGTGGATAGGTTAATACAATAAATTGGTGTGAAAAGCATAGTAAGGTTAAGCCTTAATGAACTTCGTAATCTCATTCTAAATGATGAGAAACAAGCATTCAGTAGAAAGCATTGGAAATTAAAAAGCGGATTTCAAAAAATTTTCTATAAAATAATGCGCAATAGGTGTGTCATTCCCTTTTAGATATCCGGTGCTATAAAATGTTCCTTATCTTTCAGTTGACGAGTTTTTCTTCCGGTATTTGAGGTATTTCATCTTTGGATATAAGGGAAGAATTCTTTATTCTGTATTCCTAATATTGCTGCATATAAGTAATGAATGAGATTCATGAAGAAGTAATCAGTAGTACTGATCTATGAGTAACATGCTTAATGAAAGACTTACTAGTCATTGCTGACTTGTGAATTTCAGATTGCTATTGGATCATGGCGCAGATGTAAACTTACCTTGTGGACTCACAGATGCAGACATCAGTAGTGTAGATGGTGCTCGATGTATTGGTTCTGGTGCTCTTAATGAAGCATGCCGAATTGGTTGTGTCCCTTTAGTGCAGCTTCTGTTCCAGCGAGGAGCTGTTGATCATGAGAATGTTGCCCTTGCTACGGCTTTCAAAGTATAATTTTTTATTGTTTCTATTGAAATACTTTTTTCTTTATGTTTTATTTCAGTACAATCAGGATTCATTGGCGAGATTATTCCTGTTACGTCTTGCATTCGTGGATCCAGAATATCGTGTCAATAAGAAGAATATAGATTTAGGACAAATGTCAATAAGTCGTAGCCAGCTATCTTCAGCTGTATATCCCACAACTTCCTGCATGCTTAATTGGCATAATGCGAGTTTAGAGACTATTTCGAACGACTGGCTTGTTGCCGCATGCCTCCAGGTGAATCAGAGGCTGAGGACATCACGGTGAGTTGTTTACATGCAATTATTATTGACTGCTTTGAATGTTTGCATGAAATTCCTACATGTAAAGAAATTAATAGTGAAATTTACTTTTCCAATAAAATTTGCAGAATGGCATTGGCAGCTCTTACACGAATTGATTTATCGAAGAATAAAATGAAGATATTAAGTGGACAACTATTGCAACTGCCTTCACTGAGAAGTCTAAATGCAGCGAATAACGAAATCACAGAAATTGAGATTCCGAGTGATGGGTTTCACTCACCTCTTCTGGAAAATTTGTTACTGGAATTTAACAAGCTGTCTGTTTTACCAGATGAAGTATGTTTTCCTGAATAATTGATAAGCTTGCTTATTTTTTAATATTCTTGTTTCTTTGTTTCCATTGAATTTACTGAAAAGATATTTATGAGCTATTACAAGTATACTTATGAGTATTGTATTCATAAATTTAGAGAGCTAGTTTTAGGGACAACTTCAAAATAATTCTGGATTTGTTCTTTTTTTACTGGAGAGTAAGAAAAAAGATATTATATAAAGAATGGCAAACATTTTATTTCCAGTTGTTCTCAAGCAGGCTACCAGTGCTAAATTTTTTGGATGTATCATACAACAAGCTACATTCTCTTCCGGAGACGCTATGGTTTGCACCGAGGTTGCGCGAATTGAATGTGTCCAACAATGCTCTCTCCGTATTGCCGGCTGTTGGGTCTTTGCAATTTCGACTGTCAAGTAGTTTTTCTGAAATTGAAAAGCCAGAATCACTCTTTTCGGATTTATATACTCATCAAAGCACTTTATCAACGGATGATTCCATGAGTGTTGGCGGACGTAATGATGATTCCAACATCATAATTCATGAACTAAAAAGGTCATCTGAAAATCAATTTTTTTGCATTTTCAACTTTTTGGTTGTTTTCTCTATCTCCTGCAGAAAAATGCTCCATGCGGACTATAATGGATATTATAATTTCGAATTATCTAATGAGTATCCGAATGTTTCTCGTTTATTCTTAGGCATAATATATGGCAAACGAGCATACGACTGGCTCGATCGGATGAATCAGATGCCGAAAATGGTTCTTTGACTTTCTCTTCTATGATTTCTGTTTTTAATGTATCGCACAATAATGTATGTGTTTTATAATTCTTTCCAGCTTATTTCACATCAATTTTGCAACTCTTGTTTTAAGTAAATCGATATTTAGATTACGAAAGAAAAATTTGCGTTAAATGTAAATTCAGCATCACAGTTCCAGACTTTTATATTTTTGCAAAAGATCATTTATATACAGATCAAAGTGATGCCGTCATGCTTGGCATGTTGTTGTCCATATTTGACCAGGCTCAATATATCGTACAATCAGCTAACATCTCTTGGTCCAGTACAATGTTTACCTACTCGACTGAGACACTTGGATGTTTCTAATAATCAGCTTGTTGCTGCTTTCGAATGTCCGACGGCTGTGCATCTAGTGTGTCATGCAGTCAGTGTGCCATCAAATGAAGTTTCACCAATGAGGCATGCAAGTCCCTTGCGTAATTCACGTAAGTTTCATTATCTTTTCCAGTGGAATTTATTGATACATTTCTGTTGTGAATCAACTGTGGGATTAAATTTCGCTCATTTTTCAGTTATTTTGCTTAAAAAGATCGATATTCTCAGTTATTGCTGTTTTCACCTGCCATCAATATAAATTCAACTCTTCCTAAAATTTGCTTTTCTTACTGCAGAACCCTGGATACTCTCATTTTAGGATCTCGTTCAAAATCAGCAGTTCGAAGTCAGCGCTCATTAAGCGTTGCTCCAATTGGCGATACATTATGTGATACATTTATTGATGCTTGCCCTCATAAACAGCATACAAGACTAGAATCGTTACGCACATTTATAGTGGCTAACAATCGTCTCACGGAGATTCCTCTTCTTGTTCCCAATTCGAAAATCACTTCATCGCCAAAAAAAAAGCAGCGTGAAAGTCGACAGAGATGTTCTGCGGTAGAGTTTGTTTTTCATTGCACATTGGTTAGATATTGCTGAAATTCCTTGTAATGGACGAATGAAAATGAAAATAGTTTTATTTATTTACGGGATTTTTTTATAGGCTAGAAGACAAATACTATTTCCTGCTCTTACAACCCTTGATGTAAGCAATAATTTCGTAACGAACGTTCCTACAGCATTATCTAACTTGGTATCTTTGTCAGTGTTAAACTTGAGTGGAAATAGTGGAATTGAAATGCTGCCACCGGAATTAGGCCTTCTTAGTAAGTTTCATTTTTTCTTCTTTGTTAATTTTTCTTATGAGTTATTACTAAGAAATCTTATTTTAGGTAAACTTTGGAATCTCATGCTAAAGGGTTGTTCATTGCGAGATCCGCTGAAGAGCATGGTGCACGTGGAGAGCTACAAAACTATCGATTTGATTGCATATTTGAAATCGGTTTTGGAAGAGTATGTCGCTTCTGTTAATATTTTCAATTCTGTCTTTTATTTCTGGTTTTTCTTCATCTTATTATATATTAGTAACAGTTGCATCCAGGCAATAGAATTGTTTTCGAGTGAAAAAAAAAATTTTAACTTGAACAAAGTTTGTGCAATTTTTGTTGGTCTTTTAGTCTTTTATAACTTTGACTATTTCCTTTACTGATGTCAAAGAAAAGAAACTGAAACATTGGTATACAATACGGTTGATCATTTTTTTGTTGTAGTTCTCGTCCATATACACGACTCAAATTGATGATCGTTGGGGTGCAAGGAATTGGAAAAACTTCACTTTTGCAACAAATTCGTCTGGAGGGTACGGTGGGCAAAAGAATACCACCAAACGATGTAGTTCTTTTACAGTGTTGCTCGTTTTTCTACATCTTGTTTTCTAATCTAATTCTTTTAGAACTTTTTGTACTTGTATATTATAATATGGATCTTGTTAATATTTCCCATACATTTTAATTAGATCATTTTCATCATCCATGTAAAACTCTCTAGTGATAAAATATTAATTGAAAAGGACTGCAGAGTTGGTCGAAAAGAATGGGGCATAGCATAGGCAGTGGCGGAGATCGTACCACAAAAGGTGCCAATATTTCTACAGTGGGTGTTGACATTGCTGAATGGACCTTTGAACCGAAAAAAACGAAAGGTTAGAAGACAGAATTACAGAAACTTGTAATGCTGATCCAGGTATTTTGTCCGATACATTTCTTTAAATTCGAATAAGAGAAAAAATAAAAAATCCCCTGGTTTTATTTGCATTATAGTATCTGTCGTATGCATTAGTATTGCTTCTTTTCTTCGCATTTCTCGTTTTATAATTTTCTTCTAGTCGAAATTTTTAAGGCGAGCCTACCTTCGGTCCGCTAACATTTCGTACATGGGATTTTGGTGGACAACGCGAATATTACGCGACGCACCAATACTTTTTATCCCGGCGTTCCTTATACATATTGGTGTGGAAGGTAACTGATGGTGAAGCCGCTTTGCCAGATCTACGTCAGTGGCTTGTCAATATACAAGTAAAATATTTGAACTTTATACGTCTTATATTCTCAGTAGTAATCTCAATTCAGGATCTTATACACGAAGTAGTAGTAATTTTTTAAATGGTAGGTTTTATCGGTTGCATTAACATTGTTCTATCAACATTTTACATTTGTGTTTAATATTTTTCAAGTCTCACGCTTCATTATTCATTTCAAGGCTGTCATTTTCTTCAAGGCTCCCCACATCTATTTTTCATTTCGTCGTGGTGTTTACAGGCTCGCGCACCGAATTCCCCAGTAATCATCGTTGGTACTCACGTTGACCAAATCTTTTCAAATCCTGAACGATTTCCGTCTACTTATTTGGACGATCTGAATGTGATCATCAGAGGTTTGACATCACTTTTTCGAACATTTTATTAAATGTTACTAAAAAGTTTGTTGTCAATTTTGATATAAAGTGTCAGCTCCTTCGAAATATCTGCACGAAATTTTTTGGAGTCGTTTCATTTTTATTTGATTTGCACTTGAAGTAGGTTGAACGGTTTTCCACTATATAATTTTAATTATCATTTCGCCTGGATATTTCCTCTACCAGTGAAATTATCGTGTCCTATACAGAGAAATAAAACTTTTATTAACTTTTGCTAACTTTCCCATCATGATTTTCGGACGATAAAATTATAGATCGTTTTGTAATGGTGCCTGATGCAGACAAGAAAGGTCTGCCACGTGTCGTCGAGTCATTGTTTGTCTCTTCAAAAACAAAACAGAATATTCGTGTGCTTTGTAATTTGCTTTACCGAACAGCGTATGATATTCGTACAACGAATAGTAAAGAACGACTCCTAGATCAGAAGATTCCAGCTTCTTATCTGGCATTGGAAAAGGTAATGCTCTTCCATTTCATATGTTTCAGGTATCAATTTTTTATCGTTTCTTTCTTGATTAATAACCTTTTTTACAAAAGATGGGGAATTATTGGTGATGAATTTGAACTGCTCAAATAGTATGTTTAAAATCTTATAGAATAGATCAGCTATTTTTCCAGGCGATCAATTTAAATTATTCTGCCATTTCTGATATTCTTATTTTTTCGGTTGTTTATTTCCAATTCATTGCTTTTGTTTATTAGATAGTGATTGAATTGGCAGATGAACGACGTTCGATAGGAATAGAGCCGGTTATGAGAAGCAATGATTTTCGTAACATTGTCCAAGAGCGGATGTTGAAGAATTACGGTCGTGCATTACGTGATGACATCGAGTTTAATCATGCTTGCTCGTTCCTACATGAGAATGGTTTAGTTTTCTATTTTGAAGTATTTCGTTTTTCATCCAAAAAAAGAAAATAATAGGAATTATTTTGTTACTGAAGGAGAAAGTTAGAATTCGCATTTCAAGCAAATTCAGTAAGTGAATAAAATGAAATGTGGATGGACGGCAACTTGTTAAACTTGGCAGTAATGTAGGAAAATGTAAGAAATTTAAGCTAAGTAAAACTTAATAGTTGTTGTAGGAGTAATACTGCATTATGAAGATGTGACTCTCAGGGAGTTATACTTCTTGGACCCGCAATGGTTGTGCGATATCCTCGCCCATGTGATAACAATCCGGGAAATAAATCCATTTGCACGAAATGGACTTATGAAAATCGATGATCTTCAAGTGTTATTCAAGTCACTCAATTTGAGCAACTCTGCCATTAACTTGAGGTACATCAGTTCTTGCCTTCTTGAAAATTCATTTTTTTTGGTTTGCATTCATATAGATATCAGTTTGCAGGTCTCACATCATATCTTTACTGCAGAAGTTTGAGGTTGCACTTTGCTGGCAATCGCGTTCACTGCTAATTCCTTCTTTGTTACCAGATGAATATCAGTTAAGGGGTGGTTATCCGGGCTCAAAGGTTATGGTTAGTTTTTAATTTTCATTAATCTTAGATTTCAAAATTTAATAATAATGCAATTATTACTTCCTAAAGTAAATGTTGCTTGATGCTCAATGCTTTTGATGTATGCATTGGGCGATTTAATAAATAGATTTTTTATTGTGTGATTTAGTTTATTGATGGACTTTTCTAGCTAATTTATGTTCGTCTCTGTTTTTCATATAGGAAGATTCGATTCAAGATAAAATAGGAATATTATTTCACTTATAAATAAAAGAAATTATGAAGTGCCTTCCTCTATTATCGTCTTTTCTGTTTTCACTTTTTCCACTCAGCAGACCGATTTTCAAAAAATTCAGAAAATTTATGTATAAAATAAATTTTCATATATAAAATAAGTTTATATATTATCGCTTATTTGTAAATATTGCTGTTGATTATGTAGTGTTTTATTTTCACTCTTTAAATATATTATTTTTTCACTTTTGCTTACTAATTCTTTTTGTCTTTTTTTCTTTTTTTTTTTTAATCCAAATTTCTGAAATTTAATCTATTCTGTACAGTCTTCTTATGAATCTTCAGTTGAGGTCAATATTAAAGCTGATTTCAGTTGAAGATTACATCGATGATAAGCAATATTAAAAATCATTACTTAATAAGCAATTTTAAAATGGGTGGTAAATGTGAAATAGTAAATTCATGATTATAGGTTAAATAACCAGAAATATGAGTAAAGGCAAAAAATTTACAGGTGCCAACAAAAGCTTCATCGTGGCAATTGGCAATTGAGCAGCGAGAAGTGAAAAAGAGTTTTGCAATAAAAACACCACATCTCCAAATACAGACACTGTTTTCTCAACGAAATTTGAGTGATACACGATATCGAGCAACAATACCAATGACCACTATTTCGGATGGTCGCAAAAAACCTCCAGCATCAGTTTCAATTGATCGCGATGAAATTGTTGGGGAGAGAGCTCGTTTAATTGATAAAAAAAATGGATGTATTGTTAATATGGAGTACCTTGAACAGGTGAATACATTTAGCAATAATCAACTTTCAAAATTAGTTCACAGTTTTGTAGTTTCTGGAACTGCTTTTATATAATTTTAATTAAATGGTTGAGATTCTCAATTCAAGATTATTGAACAAAGATGCAGAAAGATAATTTGCTTCGGAAGACATTGTTTTATATATTATGGCTACAACTTTTAATTAGAAAAATATCATAGGAGGTAGTGCGTCGAATCTACGTGATGGCATACATACCTTCGGGTTTTTGGTCTCGGCTAATGACACGTGTACTTGTTGATGATCATATTACAATGTGCATAGAACGTTTATTGCAAATGGAATACCTGTCGGAGGACTCTTCATTAGAAACAGTGATTGAGCTCTGTGACAGGCAGTTTCTTTCATACTGGCTACTTTGGCAGACTGGTTTTGAGGTATACTTTTTTTCAATTCTTCTTTTGCAAAAAATGTCATTTTTGATTTTTTGATAATATATTTTCATGCAATGCAAATATCTCATTGTTCATTTATCTCCTCTCTGCTCTCAGTTACCGTTTTGAAGTCTGCGAAATATTAAGGTGCTTTATTGTTTTGATTTCAAATATTATTCGTAAAAATGTTTTCTTTAATTTTTTTCCTTGTTTCCATGAAAATAAAACATCCATAAATGAAGTTTCCGTGGAACATCATTTATTTGCCTAGCTTCCTATTTAATCAAGAAGTGAATAAACGAGATTTTTGGTTATATATTATAACGTCGAAAATAAAGGATTAGAATATGGAACGCAAAAAATAGTAGTGATGTAATTGCTATCGTGTTAGTATGTGTTATGATTTGCTGAATAGTATTTTATAAAATCTCTTACTAATGTTTCTTTACTGCCTCTCATTAATATTCGAAACAAAAAATTTCAATTTTTAATTAGTGAAACATAATAGTAAAAAAAATTTTGATTAAGTTGTATGAGATGAAGCTGTTTTTCTGTTACATTGTTGTCAGCAGTATCCTCATAATGCTTTCAGATTTTGGCATTTGACAAAACAATATTTCTAATGCGCCAATTTTTGCCTCTTGCGGAAGTGCGAGACGTCCATTATGAGACAGTTGAATGGCGTTGTTGTGCGGAGGACAACAACTGGCGTACGTTGGATATGAGTGGCTCCTCGCTGATCGAAATCATCATTCCAGCAGTCAGGTTCCAGTTGTGTTCAGTGCTCCATTGCTATTTCTTCATAAGACCAAACAAATACAAAACGATTTATTGATATTTCAGAATTCATTTAGTGAGCAATGAAAAAGAATACATTCTTCGGAGTAACCGTGCTGCAGTAACTCGTCTCTTGGCTGTCATTGTGGATATTATGGATACCTTGTTGGAGGATTGGTATGTATTTATCTTCATGTGCTGCATCTAACTACATCTCAACGATATCGAGATATCTCACTGAAAGCCTAAAAAATCAGTAATTTTGATGGTACATAAATTAATTTGGTTCTTTAGAGGCGTGATTTATATATTTTTAGGTATCCCTCATTGGGAACACGTTTTGTACACACTTCGGAAGGATGCCTTCTTGTAAATCGTCTTGTTCCATGTCTTAAATGTGCCAACAGTACACGAAATCTAGATGCTTTTTGTAAAGAGAAGAAGAGTGATGACATAATATGGTAATTTTTGTTTGATCATAAAATTTTGAAGTGATGATATATTGGCTCATATTTTCGTTTTTTCCACTTGCTATTCTTTCCCGCATTATATTTAAATCAAATATGTCATAGAGGCATTATTTTTTATTTTTTTTTTTCACTGTTTTACAACAATACTCATTTTTAGTGATGTATTGACAAAGCAGAAATTGCATGCATTCACGGTGGAGGAGTGTATCCTTAGTGCCCATGATGGAATTAATTTAAGATGTCCCGTGCACTCTGATATATCCGTTGAAGATATTGCTCCTGACACTGTCTTCCTGGACATCAGTGGAGATTATCTTATTCAACCTACTTCTGTAAAGCGTGGTAAATTGATCGGACATGGTGCATTCGGTTTTGTGTTTAAGGCCGCTCTCAAAATTTCGGTAAATTGTTCAACAACTGATGATTAGAAAAGATAGACGAATATTAACTATAGAATATTTTATTGTTCTTTTTTCTTTTTTCTTTGCAGATGTATGTAGCATTCTTAATTGCTACTGATTTTACTTTTTTGAATGAAGAATTTTGCAGAATCAAAGGTTGGTCAAAAATCCTGATACTATCATATATTTCAGGAAACAAACGTGCAAGATGCTGCGCTAAAAATGTTGGAGCCAGTGGAACCG
Organism: Onchocerca flexuosa; assembly: GCA_002249935.1. NCBI lineage: Eukaryota > Metazoa > Nematoda > Chromadorea > Rhabditida > Onchocercidae > Onchocerca > Onchocerca flexuosa. Next base: position 225,805 of record KZ270000.1, on the reverse strand, counting down.
GGCTTGGGAGCTCGAGCATCATCTGTTTCAGCTTACAAAGTAAACTTGCATTGCGTTCAATTATATGAAGTAATATATGTATAGGGAAGATAGCACTGCCGCTTTTTTAGTTTTGCAATTATAAAAAAGTATGGCTATTTCTGGATAATTAATTTGATTCGCACAAGAAAGAACAGCAGCATAAATGATTTATGCTACTAAGACATGTCTCAAATCATTTAAAAGTGTTTCATATCATTTCAAATTATGGAAGTATATGAGTTTGTTCAGTGTCGACAGAATCAATATCATTATAGGTATGATTTTTAGGCAGCATATACGAAATGGCAACGAGACCCATTACAGAATGCTTGCCGTGCATATTGTATTTGTCGACAAGAACTTAATGTACTAGCATCACTTCAACATTCTCACATCACTGCGCTGATGGGAGTATGCCCTCGACCTTTAGCTCTTTTGGTCGAATTAGCCCCCCTTGGTGCCTTGAATCATCTACTCAACAATTATCAGAGAAGCGGAGCCCGCTTACATCTCAGTGTCATTCAGGATACTACCAGTCAGGTTCTATTGAACGATTTCCGAACAGATTCAGTTGATTTCCTTTAGCATTTGAAAAGTATTCCTATGCACTTTTATAGCATAGCTGGATTTTTTGATATTCTTTGTCAAATATAAACTGAGTTTTTGAATCCAGTTTTCAGTTTTTAGGTAGCCAAAGCGCTGGAATATCTTCATGAACACCGCATCATTTATCGTGACCTGAAATGTGAAAATGTACTGACATGGCGATTTCCACCACCATTTAGTACTATAACGGATGTCCTTGTTAAGCTAGGCGATTACGGTATATCACGAAGTTCGTTTCCTTCTGGTGGAGCGAAGGGATTTGGCGGAACTGAAGGTTTCATGGCTCCAGAGATAATACGCTATAACGGAGAGCAGGAATACACGGAAAAGGTTGTGTTTAAGTTAGTTATGTTTTATTTTTTTTCTTTTTCGTGCCTTTTAATCTATTTCTTAGTGTAGGTAGATTGCTTCTCATTTGCGATGTTCTTATACGAGCTGATCAGTCTTAAGTTACCATTCGATGGTCATGAACAACTCAAAGAATACGTTTTGGATGGAGGACGACCGCGACTTACTCCCTCTGTGAGTTTATTTTTTTTTAGTGTTCACTGGTAATTTTAAGGATGAATGAAGTATTACTTCAAGTATGAAAATATTCATTTACTCTATTTGTTTATTTGCTGAACAGCAATTGTTTGATTTTGGCTTCTTTATTCAGTTTGATTTACTGAATATCATATTACTTGATAGTAGGACTTGTAAGTCATTAATCATTCATATTAGCCATACTTAAATATGTCACTTATATATTTACACGAACGCTTCAAAATAGTAATAGCAGATGCTTTTGTCTGGACATTCACAGATTATGTCTACATATGAAAATTGTTTTTCTGCTTTAATTGTAGATACATTATAGGAATTATTATATCCTTGTAATGTGCTCGATGTAATGGTGGTTTGTTGGGCAGCACAACCTGTAGATCGTCCTTCAGCATCTCAAATTGTTTCTATGACTACGGCTCCCGAATTCACTCATCTGCTAGACGTCATTTCTCTAAACGATCCTGATTCTGTTGTTAATGCTAGTATTTCCTTTCCGAGTAAGTAGTTCATTGTTTTTGCTTGATGATCGAAAAATAAAGAAATGTTGTGAGAGAAATTTTTCAAATCATGGCTAATAATCAGCCTAATCGAATCTTAAACTCAATGTGCTTTTTTTTGTTATTAATGGTATGGTATCTGGACTATACTAAAGCTCTTCTTTCTACTGAACTCTTTTTAACCATACTTCTTATAATAGTTCCACAATTGTGTAGCCCTTAATCCTATTAAAGTTCACAACATATTAGAAATACCAAAATCTGTTTCTTAGGATTAATTTGATTTTTTTTTAGCTCTGGACGATATCGAATTGGATTCCTTTATAGAAGACAGTGTTGAAGGAGAAATATGGATGAGCAGATCGGACGGGTCTGTTACTGTTGTTAGTTGCAATCAGTATGGTTGGCTAGATTCTAAGGTTATTTCCTTTCTTATAGATTGATGTTCGTTCAGTCCTTAATGTTTCTTTGAATGCAGTTTGAAGATTGGGAAAACATGATACGTGAAATTAAAAAATGTGGTATACTATGTTAGCAAAATTACAGAGCATTATCATGAATACGGATAGAACAGTAATATTGGCGATGTGTGTGGTCAACAACAATGTATGGCTTGCAGAATCGACGGGAATACTGAGGATTTACTGGTTTGTTAATGTTATCTGATGCTGAAATCAGTTTTGGTAGAAAATCAGAAGAGTAAGATCTAAATTTTTCTTTTTATTTTTGTACTCTCAAAATTCATCTGTTTACAGCCGTTCATCTTATTCCGAACTTTGGTCGTTTTCAATATCGCGTTTCCTTCCTACTGCACATCTATCTATTAGTGTCATTTCGTTGTCGGTTTTTACTACTGCTCCGTTATTAATACTGGTTACTCTTCCTTCTGCGTTATTACTTGTGAAAGGTGATAATACAGCTGATAGTCCCTTTGTTTCTTCAATTGGTTTGCCAACTATTTACTCATCTGCTATAATTGATTATGGCCAAAATGTGAAGTAAGTGATTTTTTCTTGATTCGTTTTTATTAGTACATTAAATACATGCAATTGTTCACATGTCATTTTTTAATTTTTTAACTTTTTTTTAAGCTGTAAGTAATGTAATAAGTTCTGATCCAATACTCGATTTTATTTTATTAATTATTTATCATTTTTATTGACTTGTGATTCATTCGTTAAATTAACTAATTTATTTATGAGCTAAATAATGGTGAAAGTAAATAATATTTTATATATGAGTAGGCGTGAATGACATATTTAATCAACAAAACAAATAAAGATTCTGATTCACTGCTTCGATTTAAAACACCAATATACCCATGTTTTGAATTATTTCTTGTTTCCAGGCAGATTTGGACAGGACATGAGCATTCCTCCATATCCATTTACGATGTAAATGTAGAGAATCAATTGGTATTCGCTGCAAACATTAGTCATAGCGAAAACCAGATGGATAATATTGAGAAAAATTGTGTGTCACATTTGATAACTACTGGAAAGGATTCAACGTTGTTATGGTCTGTCCTCTCACATGGAAGCAAAGTAAATTAATTATAAATAACATTAATAATGATTTTTTTATTGACTAGTATTTTGGTGACTTCCATATTTCAATTCCTAATTGCCGTTGAAAGGATTGTACGATTCTGATAATTCTATATTTAATGTAACTTTCACGAAGTTGTTCCATGGAAATATTTATCTCGTAGCGGTCATTCTATATTAAAATATTGAAGTTTTCTTTGTAGCATTGTTTCCTTACTAGCAATATTTTAAATGGAATCATATGATTGAGTAAAGTATTGCTATGGTTAACAAATCTATTTTTTGCTATTCACATTAAATATTATTTTTTGCACTTTTTTTTTCATGTTAATTTGGGAAGGAATCTATTGCATATCTATAGGTGTATCAGTGGTCCACGGCATCACGAAAGGTGCGTAATCGACTTGACTCCCGTAAAATCTTGCCATCCTCGGAATCAATTTCAACTCTGGATATTGAGGCATCTCGAGATGGTTATATTTCTGCGCTTGCTCTGCTAGATAGGACGGATGGTGCACAGCTATACATAGGAACTAGCAGAGGAGCAGTAATTGTTGCTCAAGCTTTCGAGGTAGGTAGAGTTTCTGTCATAACACTGATGGTGAATGTTTAGCATGGATAATAAGAGGAAGATCATGCGTGATCAAAATGATTCTATGTTAAATGTGTTTCAAATACCAATATTTCACAACTTAAGACATAAATTTTTTATCTTTGAATGATCTCATTTTTATCTTCATCCTATTCATGTATCAAATCTGATGACCCAAATTGAAAGCACTCATACATCACTAAAAGTCATTTAACAAATGAAGTTAATTTGTTACATTGAAGTGTTTTTGGAACAAAAAAGGATAAAAGATCTTGCACATTTATTATGATTAATAGTCATTTATAAGTAATCATTTTAACGCTTTGTTAAAGAAAAGAAAAATGTGGTTCAGAGATTCCATTACTGAATGTAAACAACTATACTGCAGATGCGACCACTTGCTGCATTTCGGCCATATGTGGAAGATGTACATACGATCATTGTACTGGATATAGCTTCAGCTTTAAATGAATTCATGCGTACTCGCAGAGATTTCATCAGTATGGTGAGCTTGGAAAAACGAAGTTTTGATGCGAACAGCACTAGTAGTGGAAATGACTCACTGGAAAATGTTAGTTGGGTAAAGGATCGCGTATCAGAAACAGTAGATCGTTTCAGACAGAGTACTACTGAACACGTATCTTCCGTAAATAGTTATGTAATTACTGTTGGAAATGGTTACAGGTTTGCTATCTTTTCAGCTTCTTTGATTCGTTAATGTATCTAATGAAATGAAAAATTCAATATTTAGTTATATTTGATCTGTTGTAGATTATTAATTACAGCATTCCTTCCTTATTTATATTGAGTGAAAATAGATTTGTCTGATGAAAAATCCAGAAATGTATTATAGTTAGATGGTGCTATATATTATTGCAGATTATTATTTAGTAATTTCTAGATGTCTAATAGATCGATTCACGGATCGTAAACATCAAGGATCAGCTACTCTTCGTCGTGAATCGCATTGCGCAATCATATGGCGCACGGATGAATGGGTTTGATAATTATCAATTATCAAATTGGTTTTCATTCAAAATGCAAATGTTGGGTTGCTTCAGTCAATTTAGGCATATCATTGCATATCATGTTCATTGTTTTTCTTAAATGAATAAAAGATAGAAGCTTCTTATCCTTTCTAATCCCTTTTATTGCTTTTTTCGAAAACTTTTCAGGTAATTGAATTTTATGTTTCTCATATTTTGTAAACATTTATGTTCTCTTCCTTATGATTTTTATTAGTTATATCTTTAAAAAAATTGCCCTTATTCTTATTTTTTGCAATTCTGAAATTTTTTTGTGGGATGCCGTATGTCAAATGCTTATGAAAGAAAAGAGAGGGAGTACTTTCAAGTGCATATTGCATTATATCGTATGTGCTCTTGAGGATGATATGCAGATGTTTCCACCACTCAAATTTCTTTTATTCTACTTTAATTTCACTTGTCGATAAATATTAAATAAGTTGTGCATCCGGTGAATTTTATTCTGTAAGTAACGTTGATGTTTTCTTTTGTTTTATTGTGATTGTGCTGCTTCGTCAAAATATATTTCCAAATTTCGAAGTTGTGGTATTGTGGTGCTTCGTCAAAACATGCAGTTTTTCACTGATAAAATTCATGGAATTCTCTTGTTTTGATCACTGTTTCTGCATCAGAAGTTTTTGATAGTTGTATTTCTTTTGACTGACATTCACAAATGGTATTGGTAGCAATGGAATCTTTTTCTGAAAAGCTTGTCAACAACATGATTTTTTATTTAGTTGAGTTTCATTGATTCCCATCTTTTTGTATGTGGAAATTTTTTCTTAAGATTTGTAAAAGATGTATTAAAAATTAATTGGGGACAACAAGCAGAAAAGCGAATGGCGTCTTTGCGGTCAACAGAGTTGAGACGGAAACGAAGTGCTAATACGATGGCTTGCCTTCTTCAGGGTAGAGAAGGTAGTTCGGTGAACATTGAGCTGAAAGATTATTCTGTTGTGCAAGGTTAGTCTGATATATTGACCATAAATTCCTTCTAATACATTAGCACTTATTTTGTTCAGAAAGTTTGGAGAGCAGATCTTCTTCATCTACTCCTCCCCTTTATTCCAATTACAAGATAAAGAAAAGGGAGAAAATAAAAGGAAAAAGAAGACTTAGCTTTATAAATTCTCTAGCGGAAGGCGGAATTAATAATTGAATTAGAGCTTGTCATTGAAATCCAAATCTTATATTTTGCAATGCCCTGCTGGCTGTACTACAGTATACTTACCTAAAAGATTGCAAAAAAATCGAATTTATGTTGACTTGATTTAGTTGATTTAGTTTGATCAAATATTTTTAGACATTGGTAAATTTCCTTTATAAATGTTGGGAAGACTGTGTATTTTTCTTCAGTCATCTCTTTTTTGACTGTTTTTATAGATATTAACTAATTTCACTATTTCAGATAAAATATTGCTATAAAAGACTATTGTTGATATTGTAATTTCAGGTATTTTGGCTCATTGCGATGATGCTATGAATATAGAAATGAAGGTCGTCACTATTTATCAATCGAAGCATCCTTTTAAGTCTTTTCACTGTGACAATTTCTATATTCAAGGCAAATTTATACGTTTTGTGCACTTCGATCATTATTTCAACGCTGCCAAAATAATACACAGATCGTTGAATGTTCGCAGAAAGTTCGGAGGATCATCAGGAAAAAGGACATGCTAGGTCATGTATTTATCATTATGGTTAAATGGAACAGTAATCTTGATTTTTCTCTTGTGTCTATTTCAGTAGTTGATTTGTGGACACAATGATTTGTTAACTAAGTCCAATCTATTGTTGCTTTCTTGCTGATACTTTAATAGACAAACCAAATGTAAAAATGTCTATTCCTGCTTACTTATCTTACACAGCTGGAGTTACTTGTTTATAAAGCAGAGAAAATAAATGACTTGTTATGCCCAAGATATTCGCTATGATTTTTGCTTCGTACTACATTTCCATTTATAAGTTCATAAATTTTGTCATTATTTGCCATAAAAAGTTGTGAAAGTTATATAAAAACGTTATGGTATTAGCCTCTCATTGACTGATATGGATACATCTTTTACTCTACGCTTATATTTACCTCGTTATGTTTGCTGTGTTCCATATACCAAATTAAATCATTATAATGACAAGCTTCCTAGGGAATGTGCGATTGTAAATATTCTGGGGAATGTTTTGAGTAGGAAGAAATTACTAATTATTTTAAGAATAGATCTAATGAAATTAAAAGGAGATCTAATGGAATTACTTTAAGGGTAAGTCTAATGCATTTATAACTTTTCCCCAGTTGAATGTCATCGAAGTTTCGTCAAGCACATTTGCCGGAAAAACCAAACAAGAAAAATAGCATTGCCTGACATTTACTTATTCGGTAAGTATTATGGTAGCAACAATATTTTAGACTTTAAAAAGGAAAAAATTACAGTTTACTCTAGATAAATTAAATAGGTTAAAGCTTTTAATGCAAGTTTTCTATCACCGAACAACTGAGTTCTTGTGTAGAAAATTACCTTTGGATGACGAGCCTTATGGTGTATTATTTTTAATGGATGAATTTCCAATACTTGGAAAAATGGAAAATGAGAGTGGAGAGTGTATTAAGGATTCTTATCGTGCATTATTTGTGATTCTTCATCCACTGGCTCACTATAAAATTCTTTAGAAATAACGTGAATTGGTAATAGAGCTTAATATATATCTTCGTCCTTCGTATAATTCAATTAAAGATTTTGCGTTGTTCATAAAGGAATAAGTTTGTCCTGATAAAGAACCATCTTATTTTGAAAACGAGAAAAGATAATAGGGAATGAGAGGACAAGTAGAGAGTTAGAGACAAACTTTTATTGATTTTGTGGTTATTTTCAGAGTGGAAAGAAATAACTTTACACATCATTCACATGAAGTCAGCTGATAGAAGTGGAGTATCATTTCGCTAAAAATAAGTAACTATTTCTCATTAATAAGGAATTTCGCTTCTGTTTTCAATTTCAAATCAAGCAAGTTTTAATTCTTTCCTACTCTTATGACACTGTTGTTGTCTTCAGAGTGTCAAACCTCCAGCAAGATTCTATCAATAAATTCTGTGCTCATTTCTGTTGAAGCCCTTCACTCAAGTTATTTTAGAAATGTCCCTGTTGCATCAGCATGCTGTTTTCCGCAGCTTTTTCAGTTACTAATTTTATGCTCCTTTTCGTACGCACTCGCATAACGACTCATTTGAGAACCGAAATGTCTATTTTGAATGATTAAAGTAAGATTTCGAAATAATTTACCATACTTTCACAAACCTGGCTAATTATTTTGGAATATTGGCGGATTCAGCCTACATATGGATTAATTAGAGACTTCTCTATATCTGTCGAAAAAATTCAAAAGTTAATTGTAAATAAAGAGTGTTAAGAAGCGCGAAGATAGTACCAAAGGAACCAAAATGATAAATATGTTTGCCACCAAAACGCTCCGATTAACGGATAAACAATGCGAAGTCGACCCAGTCATTGAAGTGACGTATTGGAGATCAAGACAAGAGAGCCCCGAAAGGTTTAAAAAGTTTGGATTTTGAAAGAGTTAATTTTCTACGAGAGTTTAAATTCTCAATCGAACCGAAGCAGTCATAACAACAGTTCGACACAATCATCGACAATCTAGGGAGCAGTACTTCTTTCCACAAGCGATAAATGAAAGAATCCCAGTGATAAATTTACTGGGATATTCTTGGATAATTGCTTGTTCATAACTGTTCCGTATATTAATAAATTCTTTCTGCAGACAGGAATCGTCTGTTTCACAAAATTATTCTCCTAACAACATCCTTTTCTCCATTATCTCGAATAGTGATATGTTTCTGAAGGCTTATCACTGCTGATAGTACTAGAAGAGAAGAAATGCTAGAAAGAGATCGTAAAGATCATGTATAAAGAAAAAAACTGGGAAAAAAGAAGAAACACATTGTAGCTGTTTCTTCGTTCACGCGATCTGCAACCTGTCAATCAACTTACGTGTTCCCCTCAGTCTTACTCCTCTCCATTTCTTTTTCATCATCATTTCTCTGCTGCTGCAGCCCTTGTTTTACTTATCTATGCAGATGTATGCATACACATACTCTGCTGAGATATTTCTTTTTAATCAAATGTGTATTTAGGTTGTCTCCATACGTCTCACAACTGATATGTGTGTGTGTGTGTGTGACAAATAGCATTCCCAAGTTGAGTATATATCATGCGGTACAGTCAAAACTCGTCAATGATTCATTGGCCATTTCCTATCATCATCTGATCATAGTGATGCGATGATTAAGTACGCGTTTCACATCTACTCTTCTCTCAATACTGTAGATAATTCAAGACTGATCTCCTGCATCTCGTTACAATCTTTTCTACGGACATAAACATATCAAGTTGCGGTGGGATTCAAATTTTCGGAATAGGAAGGCATTGGTGACATAAAAGGCGCCACAGTAGTGTAAGGAGTTATGATTTTCTGCGCGTGATGATATTGTTGATAATTGTTGTCGTTGATCGTCGGTGTGATTGTGTTTGTTGCTGCGGTTGAATTAGTGTTGTTGACGGTATGGGTTGTGTAACTGGTAACGTGATTGGGAAGTGGCGTTTTGAGAGCCTCTTTTTATGTCTATTTTATTTGTTTTTCAGCAAGACGAAAAACATGGCTTACAGACAAGAGAATATGCGCTATGAAAACAACGTATTTGTCAGTATTCGCAATGCGTTCACTTCTCTGAATGATAAATTGTAAGTTTTTGTATGTATTATAACTATAATAGATATTCACTAATTCCTAGTTTCTAACATGGAAACTAATATTAGCCATCAAAATCCAAGTCAAAATGTGGTAATAATAATTACCATCTAGAAATCCTTTAATCTCCTTTTCTTTCTTGTTCAGTGAAACTAAATCTGACTAATTTCTGAATGTTTTCTTGTTCATAGATCCATTAACATCAGTTATGTGTATTATCATCTTGATTCTTTTATTTAGGGAAAAAGACGTGCAAGTGCATCTGCGATGTGTTTACGGAACTTTGGCAGTGAGCTTAATAGCGGCAACTGTTGGCGCATGTCTTCATTTTTTCATCGATTTTTTTTACTATAACTTTCTCCTTTTGTTTGTTGCTTTCCTGTTAATGGTAGCACTGTTAAAAACTCCGCATAATGTTTGTAATGAACGTAAACGATTTGGGTATTACATCGCTTTTTGCATTCTTTCTGGTAAGTTTTTCATTGGTCTTTTAGATAGAATCTATTAATAGAGACAAAAATTTTCAATTTTATTTTGTGTTCCAGCCAAATAAGAACTACCTGCTTTTGAAATTATTCTAGGTGTGAGTTTCGGTCCGGCTATTGAGAAAGCTTTAATTGTCGATCCGTCAGTTATTCTCACCGCATTTCTTGGTGCTGCGATCATTTTCGGCTGTTTCACTATGGCAGCACTGCATGCACCTACCACAAAGTTTCTTCACCTTGGAGGTTTTCTGCACCATTTACTTGTTTTTTTTTTTTTTTTTTTCGAAATAATATAGAAAGTATAGAAATTCTGTTCATTAAAGAATTTGTGAAAAAGATATATTGTCGTCTACCTTTTTCTCTGTTGAGGATTCATTTCTTCGGGACTGTTGTTCATCATGATCACGGCGGTATTTTCACGTTCTGCGTTTGTGCATACAACTTGTCTTTGGTTAGCGTTTGTGATTAATTGCATTTTGATATTGTATGATACGCAACTGATTTGTGAAAAACGTCGTCATGGTGACACAGATTATATATTGCACACCATCGAACTTTTCATCGATTTCGTTGACCTTTTCCGCTATATGCTTACTATCCTTAATCATAAGAAGGTACGATTTTCTATTCATCGTTAAATTATTCTTTAATTAAAGGATCGAACTAGGATTTTCATATGAAGCCCAATTTTGTTTTTCTCGGGCCTGTATAGGTATATCATTCTCATCAAAATTTAATCACATGACATTTTACTTCTCGGACAGTTCCATCTCTGTTCTTCTTCGATTCTATTTTCTCCCCTTTTCCTCTTCACAAAAAGACGTTAAAATATGCCTGACTAACTGACTAAGCTTGTTTTTGTAGCATGCTAATAAATGTGTTTTAAAAGTATGTGGTTACAAATAGGAATAGAACTGTCAATTCATGATAGTTTTTTTCAGGAGAGAGCGGACTGTAAAAGAAACGATTGAAGAGATAACAAGAACTGTTCTCTCCATTTGAGTTTTCTATTATTCGCTTGTCTTTTGCAGCGTTTTTTAATTTATATGCAGTAAAATTTATCTACCATGTATTTCATTCATAAAGTTGGAAGATATTATTAATCATAAAGTTGGAAGATATTATTATTGTATTTCTTCATGATTGGAGGGCAGAAAGTGGGAGCGAAAGATGCAGTGTTTTGTTTTGATCTGTGATACCTCTCAGATTATATTTCGAAACATTGTGAATAGAAAAGTTGTAGTAATATTTCAATACATGAATAAAAGATGAGAAAAATTGCTGGAGAAATATGTTACATTAATGTTGTTTGATTGGTAAGACATTTACATTTATTGCGAATACTCATGGCTCCAACTTCCAAAGATAGCAACTTTTATAGTTAATGCTGCGGTTCTTTTGCAGACTGTTCTCGTATGTGTTTCCTAAAAAACTGAGAAATGTAGTTTCCTCAGTTTTTCATTCTCTAAGAAACTCAAGCATGTGGTTTCCCAATACTCTGTTCATGAAGTTGAGATTTTGTAATTGTCTTGAGGCAGGAAAATATACTAGAAATTTATGCAATCATATTTTCCCATAATACCAGAACTGTGATAATGTGTTCAGATATTTCACAATGTATTTAGTGAGAGATAAGGGGAAGTAAATGGAGCAGATATAAGTGAGTTAAATGGGAGTCACAATAATGTTCATGGCTTTTGGTTTAAACTGTAATTAAATCCATGATCAGGCACACTGTGGAGACGGTTGCGCATGTTCCTCTGTCTTTTATTCCCATTGCAGTTCTAAACTCTTAAGTAAATGATATTAATAATGAGGTTTATCAGGATGCCGGAGGTGTTCATTGAATAATTAAAAATCGTGAAGAAATAATGGATTCTGGCGATGACTCGTCGCAAGATGGCGATTTTCGTTCTGATGTATTGGCGGTAAGCTACAGAATATTCTGTTCATGTTAAGGCATCGTAATTATTCACCTATGACGGATGAATCGGTCTTCAAAGAGGTCATGTATTAAATCACGACTTCTTGAAATGAAAGTTTATATTTTACTTTTTAATTACTAATATTTTTAGGCCGTTGGAATGACGCCTGGTGGAAGTTCTTCCCACAATTTAATTCAGAATAAAATAAGACATATCGATCGGTTCTGGGTGCTTCCTGGAGAAAAGATACAAACTGAAGGCATATTAACTTTTTTTATTTTACCTTTTCTCCTAGCTGAACGGTATGGAAGAATTTGGCAATGTCTGCGATGTTCGTCATATGAATAGCTTTAGTTTTATCTGTAAAATTTTAGTAGGAAATTCATTAATTACAGAAGAGCATGTAAACGAATTATCCATCTTTTCGGTCTCCCTGATTGATAGATTTTTATTTATAGGTAGCAATGAATCACCAATTAAATTTAATTGCTTTAACAGTTATGTATCCAATGATGCGCATGTCTAGACATTACATTGTTATTAAAGCGATGAAATTTTTGTTAACCATTCTTAATACTATGATCTTCATTTGCAGAAGCGAATATTGGTTACATGTCACCAGTAGGCAAAGTGAATGGTAGAGTACTCGTTACCAATTATCGACTACGTTTTGAAGCGAAATCAACTTCCGAAAATCGACACAGCAAGGTTCTTTTTTTATTCAAGCATTTAAGCATTATTTTAATAATGGATGAATTGCTGTGCAGAGAAAGTGAAATATTTATAATTGGTTGATGACACAAAGCTTTTCCAGTGTTGTCAATTTGATATACCTCTGGGATGCATCTCCCGGGTTGAAAAGGTTGGCTACTCAACGGTGAGTCGTGGCGAAGATTCTTATGGACTAGAAATCACTTGCAAGGTAACTACTTTTTTTGAAGAAATTAATACTATTAGTGTGTATCATTATACTTATAAGTTTATTGCAGGATATGCGCAATATAAGATTTACTCACCAGCAAACGAATCACAGTAGACGTCCACTTTATGAAAGCTTACAACGATTTGCTTTTCCAGTTACAAACAAAGCTGCAAGTTTTTCTCTCGGAGTTCTTTATTCATAAAATGATGCCTTTGTTATCTCAGTTACTGTATCATCTGATTTTCTTTTCATTATTTTTAATATCATTGGGAAGTCGCATTGAGAAAAATTCATTAGCAAATTGAAAAGTAGTAATGCATTATTTTTGGCTCTTTGCTTTACCTAGACTATTCTTACTCGTAATCCCTGAATCTATTACATATTCTCCGCATAATCAAGTTCTTTTATTTTTCTTTTTTGTCAAACAAACAACAAGTATAGCAGAGCAACCTATTAAATCACATTTAAATTTTTAAGAATGAATTATTTATCTGATTCATCTGGCATTCAAATTTATGATTGCAGCCTTTCTTTGCTGTATCTTTCAAGCCTGATTGGAATTTTGATGGCTGGAGTATTTATGATACTGTTCGAGAGTTGAATCGAATGGTAATAGATTTTTCCTCTGTATTCAATAGTTGTTTAAAGCTTCATGTTAAAAAAATATTATGACTGCACACCTAACTTTGATCAAAAGCTCTGAAAGGAGATTAATATGGGAATGTTTAAATATTACAGAATGTACCCAACGAAACTTGGAGAATCACCAAGATAAATGATCGATATGATTTCGCCGATTCTTATCCTGCTTTGGTAAATTTATAAAGTATAACATTCGAATTTTCTTAATAGGATCGATTATTATTAGATGACTATATTGCACAAGAATTTTGAAGGAGGATAATAGAAGTGATCTGCCATCATAAATCAATTATTCTATTTCAGCTAGCTATACCAACAACAGCTGTGGTAGAAGGAGAAGATTTCTTGCAAAAAGTTGGTGAATTCCGGAGTAAGCAAAGAATACCTGTGAGTAATCGAATTCATATCTAGTCATTTAGCATATGCTTTGATGACTTTCATCTTTATTTTATTGGCGGTACATTTCCAGGTCTTGTCATGGTTGCATCCTACTTCTCAAGCATCAATTACACGATCATCACAACCGATGGTTGGAGTTACATCTCGAAAATCTGCAGAAGATGAACGGTCTTGTATTTAATTATGCGCTTATAAATGATTTAATTGTAGATAATTAGTTCAAATACAACTAATAAATAATTGAAGTACGAGGGAAAATTTTTTCTATAATTTTGGATCTGTAGAATAATAGTTTATAATTCGCTATGTAATCAGAAATTTATTTTTAGATACCTGCAGATGATCATCGAAGCAAATGCCCATGCCCATCAACTACTTATATTTGACGCTCGTCCAGCCGTGAATGCGAAAGTCAATAAAGTACGTCCGAATAATTTTTTTTTTATATTCCAAAATTTTAATTGTATAGAAAGTTAAAGGTATCCTTTTCGGTAAGTAACTCTATTTTCAGTCTTCATCGAGAAAATCATCCTTTTTTTAACAATCTACAATTTTGCAGGCAAAAGGAGGTGGTTTTGAAGATTCATATGCCAATTGTCGATTAATATTTCTGGATATACAGAACATTCATGTCGTTCGAGAATCGTAAGTTCATTTAATATTTTGCTGTCTTATTGTCCTTGTGTCTGCTAAATGTCACTAATTCAGTTAAGCTATTAGACTGTAAAAAGATGCTATCATAGTTTAGTTAACTTAGAAATGACGAAAATGTCTAAAAAATGAAAAAATTCGATTTATATTTAGTTTTTTTTTTTTTTTTTTTTTCATTTAGTGCGGCTTCAATTAGGCTACCTTTAGAATCTGAAAAGAATACTTTTTGTGTGTATATATTTGCAATAGATAGTAAAACCCATAGAAACAATAGTGAAAAAGATATTGTTTTAAGATGTACGAAAATATTATTTCGAAGTATTTATTTTATATGAATATTGGATTGTAAAATACACTTTAGGCTAAGAAAATTGAAAGATGTATCATTTCCTCGTATCGATGAGAAGAACTGGTTTCGTTTGTTGGATGAAACGAAATGGTTAAATCACATCCAGGTTCATCCCACTTCTTTCATTTTGTAAACAAATGAGATGATATTAGGATAGCTGCTTTCTGAATTATTTTCTACATGCTGTATTGGAATTCTTTCTAATGATAGAATTTTTTATCATGATGACAAAAAAATTTGCTGGCTGCAAACTACTTTATATAATATTTTTCATCAATATTTTAAAATTAACTATTACTTTTCAGTTGTCCAACTTAAATGTTATAATAGCTTCCTTCTAGTTATATTTTTGTGGTTATGATAATCTGCTTAATAACAATAATTGAACAAAAGAAGAGTTAAATTGAAACAATATAAGACTTTATAGAAATGTTTTACAGACAGTTCTGGATGGTGCAACTCAAATTGCTCGGGAAGTAGAGGATAACAAAGCATCTGTGTTGATTCACTGTAGTGACGGCTGGGATAGAACTGCTCAGGTATGGTTTTATTTTATCATTTTTTTGTTAAACTTCCACTCTGGTAAGCACTAGTTGTATTCGATATAATTTATTTAGTTGACTTCGTTGGCGATGTTGGAGCTCGATCCATATTATCGAACTATCCAAGGATTTGCAGTGCTGGTGGAGAAGGAATGGTGCAGTTTTGGTCATAAGTTCGCCCATGTATGTTAAATCGAAAAAAATTTTCTCATTTTTTTGTTCTCTTTGAAAAAGGATATTCTTCTTTAATTAATAAATGAATAGTATGTAATTATAGCGTGTGGGACATGGAGAAGACAAACATGGTGATAGCGAGAGATCCCCCATATTTGTGCAGTTTATTGATTGTGTGTGGCAAATCATGAATCAGGTAAGGAAACCGAGTTGCAGTTGTCTTACCTATTTTGATCCAAGAAATGAGAAATTGCATTTTTCTCATACTGAAATTTTTCATATACATTAATCCATATATTAATTCGTTTTATTATTTTCTCGTTTCTTCATCTTCTGACAAACATCTATTTACACTGCTTCATTTTAATGACTCTTCTTTTCCATTTGATTCCATATAACTTCTCATTCTCGCATCTGTTTATATCATTCAGTTTCCTTATGCTTTCGAATTCAATTCATCATTCCTGATAACAGTATTGGATGAATTATATTCTTGCCGTTTTGGGACATTCTTATACAACAGCGAGAAACAGCGACATCGCGATCAAGTAAGACCTTCATAGAAAAGTGTCATTCTGCTTGTCATTCTGAATTACTCCTGCTTATTCAAATCACTGCATAACGGAGTAAAATATATTGATAACTTGACTTGCGACTTTTATCTGCTCTGTCAAGCTCTTTCAGAAAGTAAAAGAAAATACAGTATCTCTGTGGTCTTACATTATTACTGAAAAAAGACGCTTTCTGAATCCATTCTACAACCAGTACCCTCGATTTGTCGATGTATTGCGTCCAAACACCCGGCTAATGTGTATTAAAATTTGGAAAGATTACTATTTTCGTTACAATCCAGCAATCGTTGCACAAGATCATATGGTAATCCATTCACTTTTTTTTTTTTTTTTTTCGATTTAAAATTCTATTAAGTGTTCGATTTTCATGGATCACTGAAATACCACGAAGAGTTCTAATTAATTCTACCGACTTATATTAGGACTTTATAAGTTCGGTAGTTTCCAGAGAAATATTTGTTACTTTGATTTTGACAGGTAACAAATTCCTTCGAAGTTTTGTTTCTGATTGGACTAAATACTCTCATCAAATATTCTATCACTTGTTCAACTAATCAATAAGATATTTCGTGTTCTGTTTTTTGGAAGAAACTAATTTAAGAACGCCACATATATCCGTTAGCGAATACGAAATTCGACAAATCGAGTCTGATAGTAAAAATGAAATGCATTATTATTATTTATAGTTGGCTTTTTGCCATTCGTTACTAAAACAGTTTGTTTCAGGATGTTGAAGCTCTTGTGAACGAAAAGATTTTACAGAAGGTTGAAGCTTTGAAAGCTGAAGTGATTATGCATGAGCAAGCTCTTAGTAAAAATATTCCAAATGTAGAATTTAGGTAGCATTATTGTTATTTTGTGATTCGGGATGAATTAGTAAAGTAAATTCAGAAAGAAGAGATGGTATATGTTTGAAAGAAAATATATTCATGAAAGAAAACGGATCACATTTGGGAAAGTGAAAGGTATATTCGAAGAAGAGGGCCTAATCGAAAAACGGAGATTTTATTGATTACTCCGAAGAGGACAACATCAAAACCGCGATGACAATCCTCTCTCTTTCCTTTTCTTTTTTTTGCAAAATAGCGTGCGCATATTTATGGTATTTTAGGAGTACTTAATTATAATTAGATATCATATGAACTGAGTAGAAAAAAATCCAAAAGAACATCAAGATGCTGTAAAATAAAACCTTGGAAAAAGTGAAGAAATTTTACAGCTAGTCTTTAGAAATGAAATTTTATTACTGGATTCAAATTTAATTAATGATGTATTAAAAAGCTTCAAATAATTTCGGTAAATGTTTGTTTCGTTATATAAGATTAATGATTGTGATATTCTTTGACATTTAAGATTAAACAAAATGTATGAAATACTTTCGCCTTCATAATATATATCACATATATTTTGAAAAGACATCATCTACTTTGTACTACCATTGTGAAACGAACTGATCAGAGGATCAGATTCTGTTATTTAATTGATCTGCTACATGACGAAAATGACGGTGATTAATGTATTTGAAGACTCTGTTAAAGCCATGTAATCCGTGTTACAAACTGGTATACTTGGTACTAATCTCGACATAAGTATAGTTTGTGCTTACATATGTGTGCGATCTGTCTTTCAATTTATTCACGTGCTCAACTGCTCAATTTTCCGGCCGATCCGCTCATTGCTGTTTCGTTAAAGACAAATTTCAGGAAATGAATGGACGAATTTTCCGACTTGCCGCTGATCTGGAAAATAATGATCAGTGAGCTAGCTTAGCTACTTCACATGTAACTGCATTAAAGTTTGTGCTTTATTCCTATCATTCAGAGATTAGTTTCTTTAGCAGCTACCATCGGGAAGCCATGAGATGGTCAAATCTTATGTGATGTTATCATCTATTCATCACTTGATTGATGGCGATAACTGTAGGATGAAGGATATAGGATGCAACTGAAAGGAAGCAGAAGTTCTCCTCTCGAATCGTTGGCTACAAACTTAGTTCACCTGCAACTTTATATTCCACCCAACCTTCATGACCTCCTACGGAACACCGCCGAAATTCCCCCGTCACCTACCCCTATTTTTTAACGCAAGACACAAATGACTGCGTGGGACGTTGATTTGCATGCAATTTTAGCGGATTTTTTTGAAGTTGGAGAGCAGTATTGGATGTAAATCGGTGGTCAGGGTTTGGTGTGTTTTGCGTGTTTTACGTGTTGTTCGCAAAATATTCGTATGTATCGTTTTCTTCTTCTATTCCCTTTCATGCATTTCTTCTACAGTCAGAATGGCTTCGGGAGCAGAAGCAGTGATGGTGGCTGAATGTTTGCAGCGAACACTGGAACCAAACGCACAAATACGACGAAATGCAGAAAATCAGTTGAAGCAGATGGAGCAGTTACCTGGTAAGTTACTCATAGCCAACCAGTATTTATAATGATATAAGGACTGCGACTTATGAATTCACTCAAATTAGTGACTACAACTTTCTTGGTTTCTACTATTTTTCAGTTTATTTCTTTTCAAAATAAATTATTCGCTGATAATTTCCTTCCTTTGTACTTATATAAATGATTCTCTATCGTACTGCTTTATATTCTACATCTTCAGGATTTGGGATGGTTTGCTTTGATCTCATATTCGATCAACAAATGCTTCCCGCAGTTGCATTGGCGTCAGCAGTTTCACTCAAGAATTTCGTCAAAGAGAACTGGGTATGTATTTATAATTCTTTTTTCCTAATCGAACTTCTCCGTGTTATTTCCTTTATTTTTCTAAGATTGTATTAGGTATGATTATTTACAATGTAATAAGCTTTTTCAACATATTTGACAAATGCATATTGCTCGACTAGTGTTTCCACTTGTTTTTCAAAGTTCGGATGTGAAAAGATGCTCTGTTTCTCTTTTTTAAAGATCCGCATCGATAAATATGCGTTTTGTACTACAGAATAGAAAAAACCATAATCGGTAAAGGAAAAGTAAGAAGACGAAAATGAAACATGTTTTTTAGATAACTTGAACACTTTTGTTTCATGCTGCAAGGTTGTATTATTTTGATGCTTCTTTTCTCATATTACTTCTAAAACTGTTTGTATCCTACAGACTCTTCCAGAATAAGGAGAAGTGTATGGTTGAAATAAACGATGCAGAACGAGCACAGTTGCGATCAAAAGCATTACAGAGCATGCTTGGCAGTTCTGGTAGGTATTTTTTCAACCACAATTGGTATATTTATTTAGTCATGTTCGGTTAATTTTTTTTTCTTTTTTTTTTTTTTGAAATACAACTAGCTTTTCATGATTAATATATTTGAAAAAGATTTATTTCGTGAACACATTATTTGCACTTATTTGATTTTCATGCAATATGATGGTATATTACCTCATCATACAGCATCTTACTGGAGCAATTACAGGGAATATTCAGAAGCAATTGTCACAAGTGGTGTGTGTTATGGGAAAACATGATTTCCCTGAAGAATGGCCCGATCTAATCACAATTTTAGCCCAGAATCTAGCAGAAATTAATCCGGAAAAGCTTACATCGACATTATATACTCTGGATGAGCTTTGTAAAAAGTACAGATATGAAGTGAAGTCTACTAAGTTATGGCAGGAACTGGTCATTGTGCTACAGGCGGTGAGTTTATGACAATAACCTGAGTTGCATATCATTTTAACAAGACGAATACCTCTTTGCGTTCTGTTCTTTTTTAGATAGCAGCACCATTAACCGACTTATTTGCAAAAATGGTGGAATGTATCCCAAATAAGGATTTGATGTCGGAAGCCGAATGTCAATCATGGATTGAAGTTACTACTCTGATTACGAAATGTTTTCATTCTCTTTGTTCACAAGATTTGCCGGAGTATTTCGAGGTAAATATATGATCTAATTATTGGCAGTCATCCATATTGTTTCTCCAAATCGACACTGTTGGAAATCTCGAACTTAAAGGCTTTAAGTAAGGCAGGAAAACGAACTCAATAAAGAAAAGTTCTTGTAAAAAATTTTTATTGTATTGTATTATGTTTTCAGGACCACTTAAGTACATGGATAAATGGTTTTATGGCATTACTGAAATTGCAAATTGCTCAAATGGATGCCAAAAGTATTGATTCAGAGGCTAATATTCTAGATAAGCTGAAGTGTTGTATATGTGAAATCATAACTCTTTACTCCCAGGTATGTCTGCATGCTACTGATTTAGATGTTTTTTCCTCTCTGAATTCATTTTCCTAATCTTTATTGTTTATTTGAAACATTTTGGATAGCAAACTTGTTATAGCGATATGAAGAAGAAATAATGCCTTTCATGATGCCCAGTGATAACAATTTGATGAAAGCAGAAAAAGCAGAACAAAGATGTTGGCTAATAGAATGCGTTTGGCAGCTTCTTGTTTCGATTGATCAGAAAGCAAGGTCCATTTTTAGTGAGAGCAAAAAATTACACATTATTTCGAGTGAGCATGAAAAGAATTTTCTCATAATTTTTATAATTTTTTAGGTATGACACATTAGTAAACGCATCGCTTGGATTTCTATCCTCAATTTGTCAACGATCTCAATATTCAGTAATTTTCGAGCACGAAGAGATGTTAAAGACATTATATGAAGATGTGATAATTAAGAATGTGATGCTAAGGAAATGCGATTTCGAGCTTTTCGAGGACGATCCTTTTGAATATATGAGAAAGGATGTTGAAGGTACCTTTATCAATGCTTTTTCTGTGAATCTTACAGAGTTTCTGTTATAATTCTTATATTTAAACTGAAAAATTGTGTCTTTCTGTCCTTTGTTTTTATTTTTCTTCATTTGGAGATTTGATGATTTTCTTCCAAATGAAGGCAATTCATTTTTAATATCCACTGCTTTGTTACTAATACCTTGAATTCTGAGTTTCTATCATCTTGCTTTGCTTAATTATTTCTTTATTTTACTAGCATTAAGATTTTAAAAGGTGGAACTGATTCATGGAATATTATACATATGGAACACAAAAATTCAAAAAATTTGTTACCAAGAATTTTTTAGATGACATGGTTTAGAAATCATCGATAGTTATTGAAGTCATCGATGAACTAGAATTGTTCTCGTAATGCAAGTTGCTACAAACAGTCACTACCAATTCTGAGTATTTTTTCTATTTTAATAGTTTTATTTCAGGTTCTGATATTGGTACCCGACGTCGCGGAGCAAGCGATTTCTTAAGAGCACTTTGTCGTCGACCTGAAGAATCTCGAATTTTGGGCATCTTATCAGGGGTATTGCAATCATTTTTGCAAGAAAGTGTAACAGATCTCATTAATAATTGGCTGAAGAAGGATGTCGTTTATTGTTTGATAACAGCAGTTGCAGTGAAAGCAGAAACTGTAAAGCATGGAGCAACCATTACTAGCGATGTCGTAAGTTTTATATGTTTTCTTATGATAGAACTGGAATCGAGATGGGCAATGGTTAAAAGGATTTAAACTCCCAGAAGTCAATACTTTCAGTCAGGAATTTTATTTCAGGTTGACGTTGTGGACTTTTATCAGACACATGTACATAGTGATCTATTTATGTTTGATGTCGATACATTACCAATATTAAAGACTGATGCATTGAAATATATTGTCGTGTTTCGGAATCATTTACGGCCAGATCATTTGATAGAAGTCATTAGTGCATTTTTGAAATTACTTTCTTCGCGCCATACAATTTTGCATCAGTATACTGCCTATGCTCTGGAAAGGCTTTTGCTTGTGAAATCCAAAGAAACCGGAAAGGTGCATTTCTCTATTTTTTATACTATATATTTTATCGTTGTTCTATATGCATTCAGTATAAATCAGCTTTTCAAGTATTTCTTATTTTTTATTAAATTTTCATAATTATATTTAAGGTTCTTTTAACGCATGAAAATGTGCCAGTAGGTCAATTGATTTTTGCTTTATTCGCTTGTTTTGAAACCGATTCAAAGGCACAGAACTCACATTATCTCATGAAGGCTTTAATGCGTTGCTTCAACATTATCGATGTAAGAAACGTTTATTTCTGGTTATCTTTAATATTATTTTCCTTTGCTATTTAATCTTAAGAACTTTCTAATGCTCAAGTTTGTAAGTGGTTTATAAAATCTTTGATATTTTCACATATTTTGAAAAGTGTAGAGAATTGGAAGTTATTTAAATTATTCGACACATTATAAAGAAGCAACATCTTTGTTTGTAGAAGACTAATTGCTGTGTTTGAAATTATTTTTGTCCCTCCTTATTTCTCCTCCACCCTCTCCCCCTCTGCTTTCTGCTCCTGTTCGTGACTGTAAAATACTCTTGATTATAATAATGTCGTGGCAAGCAGGTACTGTTTGAATGTTAATAGAAAAGAATTATGATTGTGAGTTATTTGATCATTTATGGAAGAGCCATCTTATGATATGTTCGAAATTATGTGAAATCATTTGGTTAGTACACACTTTTATACCTTATTGTTCATTTCCTTCTTAATGTGAGTTTTATTATAGATAGAAACAGCAAAAAGTTCTGCCCATATTGTTGACAAGTTGGCCACTATGATTGGCGTTGCTGTGAAAAATCCAGTTAATCCGTTGCATCTTCATTATGTCTTTGAGTCACTTTGTGTATTGATCAGACAGGTAATAATATATATGTTCATTTATTTATTCACTTCCGAAGAATAGGGTTTTCTTAAGAAAATCATTTTGATTTATTCAGGAAAATAATAATTTCGTATTGAATTGTTATTCATCTTCTCCTTGAAATTTTCGATACTGTTCATCTTTCCTGAATTATAGGTTTACGCAGTAGTCGATGGTGGTATCGATAAGTTCGTGGTGCCTCTCATAGAGAGTATTTTTTCCTCAGATGCTATCGATTTTGTGCCATATGCGCTACAAATTACAGGTTAATAATTTTGAATGAATCTTGCAATAATGGGTTTTACTACAAAAAAAAAAAATTGATTCAAGTTTATTACAGCTCTTCTATTGGATCAAGCTGAAGCGCAGAAACAAAAGACAGGTACGTCTTGTGTGGATAGCTATTTACCTTTTTTCGCTAACCTCATGAAAGGCGAACTATGGCTACGAACAGCAAATATTCCTGCTGCATTATTGGTAGGTCCAATTTTTTTTTTTTTTTTTTTTTTTTTTTTTTTTTTTTTTTTTTTTTTTTTTTTTTTTTTTTTTTTTTGCTTCCCATTCTATTCGCTTTACAATTATTAATTTGAACCATTTTTTTTCTAGGTTATTGAATCATTTATGCGTAGTCACGGCAAGCATATTTTGGCTAATTATGCTAATAATCTTCTGGCAGTCTTCCAGAAGTTGATTTCTTCGAAAGCTTTAGATCAATATGGCTTCCAGCTAGCCAATATATTCCTGCACTACGTAAATGTATGTCCATTTAGGATTCAATGTTAATAATTTTGTTGCAAAGAAAATGAAGAGCTATTGTTAGGAATTATGATCTTCATGGTTTTCAGCAGGCCGATGTATTAACGGATTCTTCACTTCTGATCCCTATGTTACGACGAATTCAGTTCACGAAAACAACCAAATTCATGAAAAACTTCGTCCTTTTTCTGGCTCGATTTGCAGTTGTGCGAGGAAGTGTTATTCTCTATCAGGTATATATCCTACTCAGTTTCGATTTTTGCAAAATAATAAGTATGAATTGTTATCTTGTTCAGGTTCTGGAATTAATACAGACGGGTATGTTCACGATGGTTATCGATAAGATTCTCATTCCTGAATTGAGTAAAATGTACAATACTACGACTTATGATGAAAAACGGCTATGTTGTATTGGTTTTGCCAATCTTGCAGCTGATACAGTAGACAAATTAGGGTAAGTTGTTTTTCTTTTATTTACTTCGAAATTTAATTAGTGAGATATCCGTTATGCATTATGTTAATGCCATCACTTTATGCACATTAAATTCTTCATTTAATAAAAAAAATGAAGCAGCAATTTTGGTTTTCAGCTTATATAAAATGACTTCACTTTCATAATTTAACTGATTTGCTTCTATCTGCTTTTATAGACCACAGTATGGAATATTGGTGGAGTCATTAGTACAGTTGGTGGAGGCTTCCGGTTGTGGACCAACTCCTTTGAACGCAGACGATGTTGAAGAACAGGGAACAGGGTTCTCTACACTAGAATTGGAACAAAATGATCCCTACTGTAAGCTGAGCTATGCACAGCATCCAGACATAATCGCTGCCGAAATTGTCAATTTTAAAGGTTTATCCATCTTTTTTTTTTTTTTTTTGGTTTATCAATGCCTTAGTATAGTTTAATCCAGTTTTTTTTGCCTTTTATAGATCTGAATTATCTTTCTTTTTTTTTCATTTATCACTTTTGGGAATTTCTTCAGCCTATTTGTAACTCTTTTTCTTTTCAATAAATTTGAAATTCAAATAATTCATTCAGCATCTTTAAAAGGCAGAAGAAACTAATTTTAACCATGTATATAAGTGGCTGGGAACTTCAAGCTTGAGACAGTTATGTACATAGTAAAAACTTGCTCCCTCGTTTTTTAAAGATATTGAGCGAATTATTTGAACTTCAAACTTTGTTCTGTTATCCAACCGCAGTTACTTGCTCAGTTATATTCATCTTTTTTTCAATCTTCGCTGGTTATTTATTTGTTTCTGACTCTCTTCAAGTCTCTGTAAAACTCGATCAAATTTTATGCAGTAAGGAAGATCTTCAACATTGCAGTTATTTCGTTGCAGCCTATCTGGCGGAAGCTGTAATGGTACGGGCTGTAGTTCTGAAAGCAGATTCAGCAAGTTGCATTAAAGAAGAAATACGTGGTTACCTTACGGGATATGCGCAACAAGTCTGAAATGTTGGGAAATGCGAATAGTGTTATTGATAAAAATAACTGCATCATCAAGTTATTTTAACTTTATGGTTTTTATACTGTGGTTTTTCTTTTCCCACTTTGATTTACATTGTGAAATTAGAAATACATGCCACGGTATGGTTATGTTGCGAAATACACAAAAAAATTATATCATAAGGGCTTGTAAGTATTTTCCTCTTATAAAATGCTTGCAGCTTGTTATTTTGTCATCTATAATTTAATGATGTGCAAGTTTGGATCATGAAATAAATTTGTCCATGAAAAGTTGTTAATGAGATCCATTCGTGTATAACAGCAAAATTTCTGAAATGATTAGGGAGTTGCCCTCATCACAAAATAAAAATGTTCATCAGTTTTTTTAAAGGATATTATTTCTCAGCTGCTATTTCAGAGAGTTGTCTTCTGAGAAAAAATACATTATAAGAGAAAGGCCATCTTTTTATTTCAGGATCTGATCCTTCATTCCATTTGCATTTGTTTATTTTTCCATAGAAATGCGGAGTAAAATCTAAATTACTGTAAAATGAGAACTTTCATGGCAAGAACTTCTACTAGCAATAGATAGCATTTCCAATTAGCCTTTCTTCATGCTCATCCTCAAATTCGACTAGTCGCAGTATTTTAATGGCATTCACTAGCTTATAGTTCTTTAATCCATTATCATATCCCGATTATATTGGGCTCTTGGTCCTTCGCAGCTCCTTTTGTCTTATGAGTGCATTAGAAATCTTTTCTCATGGTGGAATTTACTTCATAAAGAATACAGTGATTCATTCCAATAGTTTCTCTAGATTATTCTGCTTTGGTGTCATGCTAATTGACTTAAGATCGCAGAAGTTAACCGGAAAAACCGTTATGGATAACCTTGAAAGAGCAACTTGCACATCCTGCAAAGGCTTGCATTATCCATACAATGCTTCCAAATATGTGATCAATAAGTTTTTTTTATGAGTTTCTCTTCCAACAACTTTTATAGTTGAGTACGTGCACATGTGATGCTGATTTGACAGCATATTTTAACCAAATTCTTCCAGCGTAGTAATCTTGGAACTTGCTGCACTTGTCTCTATTATCATATTTACTGAACAACAGCGAACTGGAATGGTTGCTTGAGAAGCAATGCTTGAAATTAAATTACCAGCCGCGACGTAGCATTCCTCTACTCGCATATCTTTTTTTATTCCTGTTCTATTCGTCCAGTGATAATCTTTCTCTTCTTGCATGAATTCAGTATGCTTTTTTAAACTAAGTTTTAGTCGCATGGAGAAAGGTTAGCAACGAAGGAACAAAGAGAGCAAATGTGTTCCAATAAAAGAGTAACAATTAAGTGAATATGCCTCAGGCTGAGCATTCCCGATAAAATACAATACGAGCTGCAAGAAATAAAGGTATAAGAACCTAATTAATCAGGCATAACTTGGAAACAGGCGTATAAGCAATGCAGATGGACAGACACATAGGCATTCTTGATAGACTTAACAAAGTTCCCCGAACAATTAGTGGTAAATGAAAATAAATTTTAAGTTGATTTTTAGAAACTCAATTTTAACTCTATCAATAAAACTCTTCATTCCTCTTCCTCTTTTTTTTTTTTTTTTTTTCGCAAAAGCCACTGCTCATCATTTAATTTATCGAGATCTAGTGTTCATCGTTTATTCTCGTTAAACTTTTCATTTTCACTTCTTTTCATTTTATCGTATAGATGTCCAAGGATTAATTTAAGCATTGTACTGACCGTATCTATACGATGAGTTTGAGTAACTGAGAAATCAGCATAAATTCGGAATAATAAATGGTGAGAAAATTTTTTCATAGAAGTAAAAATAGGAATGAATGTATTCATATAGAATGAATGAATGTCCATCATGGATAAAGGTATAAGTATTGACATTACACTCAGTACTACTGCTGAAAGTATGAATAAATGATGGGTATGTCAAATGATATCTAACTTTCAGAACATCGGACCATTGAGTTCGATTCGTTTTTGAATTATTCTTTCGGTTTGAACTTGAATTCAAAACGATTTGTTTATTCCATTTGTTTTCGTCAATGTCACTTCACCGTCTGTTTCTGTTATTCATATTTGATACATTTTGTTTAATTACCATCACTTCTCTCAATTGTTGGTACTGTCATGGCAAAATAGTGGCAGAAGAAAGTTGGATGATACCAGGCGGTGGCTGCTGTGAACCAGCTGTCACTGAGTGCAACCGTAGCTACTGCTTTTTTGCAGAGGTACGAGGTTCATCTCCTTTTTGGATTTCCGGATGTACCGACGATGAATTCAATGGTAATCAAGACTAATAACATTTGCAATGATTTAAACCCCTCACATTGTTTATGTTCAGCAAGACCTCTTCATTGGATTCAAAGAAAAAAAAAATAATAGTAGCCATCTGAGTTAATCAAAGATATCATTTTTATTTTTCTGGGAAATGAATGCATATAGCTGCAGGTTGTGATGAGCATGAGATACCATATAATTCTGTCCTCTTGCGATGTCAATGTCAAACCGATTTGTGCAATCCAATCGACAGGATACCACGCTGCTCCAATGAGTTGTTCAACAACACTGCAATAAAATCTTCTGCAACAGCAAATGACATAAAAAGCATCGCATGGGCTAATCAAATCAAATCACTCAGTCCGATAATGCTCCTCATATTAGTCCCAGGTTGGCATCTATCAAATGCAGATAGCTATTAGAATAGTATTGTACACAGCATAATGCGATCGATCTTGGCTCATATACGCACATTCTGTTAAACATCTCGTCAAATAAGCTTGTAAGCCATTATGTTTAGCAAATAAATGAGATCTATTATAGAAGCTAATCGGCCTGAAACAGCAGTTTCAAACTGGAATGGATGAGAAGTAGCCAGTAAGTTGATAATCACTTTATTTTCAGGCATGTCGATCTGTTAATTGGCAATGAAATGATCAATCGAAGTGATAGATTCAACTTCCTCCTCCTCTCTTCCGCCATTTGAAAGTATTCCTTCCACTCCGACAGGAATATTTTCTAGTATAGTGAATGGAACCAATACATGAGCAGAATCATTCAGGATTAGCAGAAGACTACTATCTTGCTTTTACCACTGCTTAGGAAGAAAACTCCAGAGACAGAGCAACCATCGTCACATGCTCTTCTCGACATTATTCTCTCTTTCCTCATTATCACCTCTTTATCAGCAACTTTTTTCAACTATTTATCTACTTCTCCATGGCTGGATGGATATTTTATCATTTCACGGATAGATTAATAAAAGAATTTTGTAATGACCTGAGCAGTGATGTCAATAAGATGTTATCAGTGATATGAATAAGGACATGAGATGGACTGGGCATCGAATACCTCTTTTCCTGAACAATATTGATGTGACATACTGAGATATCATTGTTACACATATTCGCTTCGGACTGGTCTAGATTGAATTTGCTAGTCCGTTCTAGATTGGATTTGCTAGTTCATTCTAGATCGACTTGCTAGTCCACCACGTATGCACATATCTTTTCATAGGTCAAGGATTGCTTACTCACTTCTTCCGTGTATATCACTCATGATGTATTATTATCTGTTGTTACCAAATGTATTGATTGTTACTGTTGTCAGAAAAAAAGTGAAAAAGAAATTCTTTTCGGTGTATTATATGATGAACATATATTCAGAGAGATCAAATAAATTTCACCAATTTTTTATTAAAAATCTCTAAACATGCCATAGAAGCACGATGAAGATTTAGATTTTGTCGATGTACACATGGTCTTTGTGCTCAAAGAGGAGATATTAGCAAACAGTTAGGAAAAGAGTCAGGAAAAAGAAAAAAAACCGGAGAAAAAAATTGATTTGAAAGACAATAAAAAACACCAAAAGATTAAAAGCTACTAATCGATGTCCGCAACTGTCGTGATAATATCAAAGAATTTTCTAATTTTCTTGCTTTCTTTTTTCTATCTACCGCGTTGTATCCTAAAGTTCCCACCGCCAACATCGATTTCCTATATCATTCATTTTTAATATTTTTCCTTGATTAATCTTTAAATATTCTTCTGCCCTTTGACCTAACAACCAAATGCTCTCAGGAACGTCATCAGCCAAATACTCACACTTCATCCTCTTTATCTTGCCATCTTTGTGATAGTCTTATTAATTGACAATCATCTGACTGATGATATTTTTTGGTTTTCTTAAACTCTGTTCATTACAGAAAGTTTATTTAAAATGCAAAAGTGCAAAAACATGATACGATAGCTTTAGAAGGAAATTTGTTGCTGAAAAAACAAGAATCTTTGTCTCAAAATGACCAGCGAATAGATGAAGAAATATCGCCTCTTCTGAGTATCGCAGTTTACAGTACATAGTATCATATGATATCTTGTTTAGAGAAAAAAATGGAAACGAAAGCAGGACATATGAATGTGGACAAAAACTATTATAACATGAGAGATATATTAGCATGCAAGCAAAATCTTAGGTGTTTGTTCTCGAATCCTCTACCTCGAGGTAAATTTCTTTTTAAAGTTTTTGGCAGGAATGTTATTCATTGCAACAGTGATTGTTGACATCCTGCACTACAATCACACTCGTAAACTTTAGAGATCTTCCACTTGATTGGTCAAAGAGCGCCCGATATGGAAGGAGGATTCTGTCGAGCAGATTTGCCACTTTTCATGATCAAAGCTCTTCCCAATTGTAGGGTATGTTTACTATTTTTGCTATTTGCTCTGACAACCCAAATGAAAAGAGAACATCAACTATAAAATGTTGATGAATGTGTATAGATTATACCTCCGGCCGAATTCAGTCCCGTACAAATGCAAGTTTTGCGTGCAGCTCCGGAACATGTTGATGTAATGCATTTGAATCAGTTCTACTTCATCCTTTCGAAACATATTGTCAAACTGATTCCAGGTCAGTTGGTTTATATCTTTGTTACTGATATGTTTTTTTCTTTTGCACGAGGTTCAAATATTCTACATTAATATTAGGCCCCATTTATACGGAATTGTTTTCATAGCCATGACTTCTGCAAATGTTTGCAAGAAGCTGACTTTTCTTTATCCTTCGTTTGTACTGTGAGAAATTGATCTTCCCCTATCTTTCATTTGTACTCTGCGGCGAGATGAAATGCCAATTTAGAGAAAAGCAAATCACTTTTGTATGTATTGTATGTCGTAGTATTTTCAAACTTTAGTTCATTTTACATTTTTTGAAAAAATTGCAAAGCTTTATCGAGAAGCATTTAGATGTGCATTGCAGTTTAGTATTTTCAGATGAAGATGGACGCTTATTGGCGGAGACAGTATTGTTCTCATTTCTCCATCGTAGCGGTTGGATATTAAATTGTGCGTTGCATCAAGGCATAAAGCCGAAGAAAATTGATTCTACTGAAGCACAGGTTTATCGAGAAGCGTTTAGATGTGCATTGCAGTTCAGCCGTTGGTTCAATTCGAAGCAAGCCATTTGTCGTAAAAGAGACAATAGTCATTTAGACTGAATCTAAAAAGTGTCTGCTTCTTGTCACATGCCATTTCTATGATTGAAAAGTCAACTGATTTCTAAAGATTTTGAGGCAGTTTGACTCATTCTACTATTTGTGGTTGAAGTTCAGAACTGTTCTTCATTAATATTCTATACATTAAATGAAGCGATGAAATATTTGGACTTATATTGATTCATTACGCTACTTTGATCTCAATCTCTTGGTCTTCATTTTTAACTCCAAAATACCGGTCTATAATTTGCATGTTGCTTATTAAGAAAACATAATGTCATTATCTTTATTGTTTCTCTTCTAAAGCAAACATTATCTCACATCTCATATCCTCACTTTTTTTCCATTTTTATCGTCCTTGTTTTTCTCGGTTTGTTTGAACTTTATTGCGTTTCGTAGAACAATTCATATGCTTTTATGTATTATATATACTTGCAGTTTCTTATGTCAGTTCCGCTCTTCTCCAACTGCATATTATTCGTATGTGTCTATATATATAATTTTAAAACAACTGCATATTATATATATATATATATATATATATATATATATATATATATATATGTTGTTTTGTTTTACTGTTGCCATTAAATATTGTTTTGTTTTACTGTTGCCATCGAATACCTCCAAATTGTACTGCCAGAGCTTTTTTCGTGAATATGTTTGTACTTTGATTAAATTCAGCCTTTTTTTTTGCAGTCTTCGTTAAATATGCGTCATGATTTCCAGTTCACTTCAGAAATCAGACGCCAGGTTAAGTAATTTTCTCATTGCTTATTTTCTCAAAAGTATAGATTTTGATCGACTTATTTCCATACTACTATAAAACTTCGTCTAATTGTTTTATGCTCAAAATAGAGATTTTGTGTATTATGTGTTGCTCATATTAGTTATATGTTTTGTATGAATGAATTATAATATTATATAACATACATCTGTGATTACGTTTTTCCGGTGAATTCAAAAGTTAGTTCAGTATAAAGCACTTAAGTGTGAGTGTTTTGTTCATTCCATGATATGAAGTTAAAGTGAACGCAATATGGCAAGAATTAATGATGAGAATAATGAATATAACATGTATACTTCCTAAAATATTCCTGTCTTCCTGCTCAATTCATCTGTTCTTTTTGATATGCAGCTAAGCTAACTTAAAATTTTAATAATTACTTTTTCTTACATTTTTCCCGCTTAAAATTTCAGAATTTGCAGCTCGAAATTATTCCTTGTTTCTCTCACCTGCCCTATTTTGATGTAAATATTCTTATATTTATCCCTTGAAGAAGTAAAAATTTGGTTATCTATCTGTCGTGAGTAATCAATATTTGATGGTTATGACCATTGCTTTTGTTTAAGTAGAACCAGAAATCAGTGAATTTATTGTCAAGAAATGCCTCACAAATTGTATTCAGGCAGAGCAAGTCGTTTATCAGATTATCATTTGATTCGAAAATCATATTTGAAATGTGAAGGGAAAGGATGAGGAAGTTGTGATAACATGGTATTGATTCCGTGATTATAATAGTCATAAGGCATAAACCTTTGTATGTTTTAGTTTTTCCGTGCTGATAACTCCAAAAAAGCGGTTAATATGTTTAAGAATTACTTCGATCACTCTGAATCGTTTAGAATGGTTGTACTAGTGCTTACCATCTATGCAGTGTTTCTTTTTAATAATGGATGATTTAATTGTGGACTTCTTAGTACTTTGCTATTTTCTCGAAGAAACATCTGTCACAGAGCAATTGTAATTCAATACAACATGATCTAGTCGTTGAAAGAATCAAAAATGTTTGGTGATTTACTAGATCCGTTTTTGTCCATACCTAATATTTTCAACTGCGCAAGTATTAACGAATCGTTTCAGCTGGAATCAAAGAGACAGTGAATAATGCATTCTTTTTATGAGGATCTGAGTAAGTTATTCGATTTCGAACTTTATGATGATGTCATTACGTTCTATGAACTGTCGTACGTCGAGCAAGTGTTAAGCAATGTTCAGGCTGCAACTGTGATCTCAATGGTAGCTGAATCCTACTACCAACGTGACAGTTTTATCAAGAGTCAGGAGGTATGTCTACTTTATTTCTTTCTATGTCTTTTGGGATCAAGAATTTGCTATACTTATTACTTGTTTCAGTCTTATTTCAGGCTTTTTATCGTGCGATAACGTTGACAAAGGCATTAACAAAGTCACTCAGCAAAGATTTGGTATGTTGCCCGTCTCTGATGAAGTGCTTAGGAAAGAATAAATTACTCTGGATAATAGAGAAATCCATTTTGTAGCATTCACTTTTGGATTGAATTATATTTCAGAAGTTTACTGAAGCTGAACTAAAATACCGACTTCATCGTTGTTTGTTGAAACAACGTAAACGAGAAGAAGCAATGGGAGTCTTGGGTAGTATTCCCGAGGAGGAAATGACTCCAAAAGTTTGTCTTTTTCATAAGAAATTTTCGGATAGTGAGTAATTTTTTAATGCCTTATTACTTTCCAGTTGTTCTAAGATCAGGGAAATAAACTGTTATATAGAACATAGAGTTTCAGAAAAAGTGAAAGATTAAAAAAAAAGATATTCAGAATTTTTGTAAATTATTTTTTAATAATTATTAATACGGGAGAAGTAAAGCATATTAAATCGAAATTATTAATTCACATGAAAACGTGATTACGTTATTCTCAGATTAAAGGGTGAGATGTGGGAAGAGAAAAAAGCAGCAATAATTTAAAAATAAATTGAGCAAAAAAAGTGAAAAGTAATCTTCCAAGTGTCAGTGTAGGAAAGAGCAATATCAATCAAAAGTTTATATATATATATATATAAATTTATCGCTTTAATATTTAATTAAGTAAAACTGACGCATTTAATTTCGACATTAACTTAAATGGGTGCTCAAAAATGGTAATGTGGGAAGCTAGAAATTATCTTCTTTTTCTAACATATTTTATTTATAAAAATTGGATTCCATATTCCAAAGAAGCAGCCAAATTCGCATTTATTTATGTGTAAGTATTAATAATAAAGAATATAAAAGTAATACTACATTTACTTTTAGGTTATATCAGCATTGGCTCGTCTGCATCATGTACCTTCGAATGATTACACAAGTCGCGATAAAGTCAAAACAGTGGGAAATGCAATGCTGTATCATAAGTGAACATTTTTTAAGATTTTGACTGGTTTGGAATGGCAAATTTATTTTTCTTATCTTTATATAATTCTCACAATTTTCAAACTGTTCAACAATTGTCGGAAAAAGCCGAACAGCAGGAGCATGTTTTTTTATAGGAAAGATAAATTTGCAGGAAAGTGGTTGATTTATGTCCAGAAGCCATTGATTCCTTGTCATGTATTGTACGATATGGACTGAAAGAAGGAGTTTACATATCTCACCGTAACCGAACCATTCAGGCTTGGCTTAAGGCACAAGAAGCTATTGCTGAACAAAAACATTATGATGCAATTTCTCACCTCTCTAGTGTACCTCCAGGAAATTTAAAGTAAATTTATTTTTGTCACTCTTACAATTCTTTAACCATCCTTACCAAATGAAATTTAAGCATTATCTTGGATTCTTTGCGCTGAAAGATGGCAATGATAATTATCTGATTATTTTCAAATACATAAAAATCTTGAGTAAGTCAAAAAGAAAGATTCAATAACAGTACTTGACTGCAAGTTTTTTTTTTTTTTTAAAATGATGTATTCAACCCAGTTTTTTTTTTCTGATTTTTAAATAAAGATTACAAACAATGAATTCTTTGCTTTCAGGATAATGATCGAATTAGGACGCTTACACTATACTGTGGGTGAGAATCAAAAGGCAGCTGTATATTTGCGACGAGCACATCATCTAGATTCTAATACTTCTTACTCAATGGATATTTTAGCATTTATTTTAGCTCAGGTTGGATAAATCACGTGATGTTATCGTGATTCTGTCCCATGAATTCATATGTTTATTATATTTAAAGTTCAGGTGGACAAGTTTCAGGAGCAAAACTTTAAAGACTTGGAGAATCTGGCAGCTACTTTGATGGATGCACAGGAAACTCCCGAAGCTTGGGTGGCATATGCTTTTCTTGCTAAATGCCAGAAAAGATATGACAAAGCATTGTATTTCACAGAGAAGGTATTTTTTTATTTTCGAAGAAAAATATAAAAAGATACCATCTCTGTTTTGCAGTGAACTGATTCTATAATTCAGAACCGGAATATCATTTTAGGCGTGCAAGTTGGCGGATTGGCATGTACACCCAATGGCAATATTATTGAGATCTCTTATTTTAATGGATAAAAAGAAATTCGATGAGGCTATAGCGGAATTGCGCGACGCTCTTGTCATTCATCCTGCAAATTATGCTCTGTATGAAGCTCTCGTTCATGCATTTCTTCTTCAAGAAAAGATTCAGGAGGTTCTTATTTTGACAAATTATCATCCATAATCTTTGACTATGCAAGTTTTCTAAAGTATTGATTCTGAGTAAGAGTAATCAGAAATTTTCTTAAGGCAAATGTATAAATGATCAAAACAGTGAACTTACATCAGTATTTGATCTACGACATCTTTTACTGCTCTGTGCCATTATGCATAAGCCTTTTTAAATACAATAATTTCATCACTTCTAAAATTTAAATGAAATATGTAAAAGAAGCTGGGGAAAATTTTAAAGGAGTACATCTCAGCATTAGAATGATGACCGAAATTTATACGATTCAGGCTCGAATTATTGCTTGTACATGTCGACACATTCTTGGTCAGGATAATGCTCGAGCACTGTATCTTTCTGCTACGTTAGCTGCTAAAGACGAATCGACGGTGAAAGATGCACAGAAACTTTTGGAAAAGGTCATTTATTTGGCTCACATGTTATCATATTCGTCGGTTATGTAGCTTTGAAGATTTCAGTTTTCAGGCAATAGCAATATCCCCTCATTTATTGGATGCTGTATTCCTCCTTGTAGCTCTTTACGATAAAACACAAAATTATGAGAAAGCAATTGCACTACTGAAGAAGCAAACTGAGGTAAATCGTTGTTATTGAATGTTTTTTCTAGTTAATCCATCACTTGAAATAGTATTTAGCTGCTGATTCAGTGATGTCTTTTATTTAATGAATTTCTTCATAATCTAGCACAGATTATTTTTTTGCTGTTGTTTATATTTACTGAGCATCTTTGTTCTTGGACCGTATTTTAATTCACCACATTAGTCATTCCGGTTTCAGACAACAGTAAACAGTCGACTTCATCGCTTACTTGGGGATTTCTTGACCAAAACGAATCGTCCGGTGGATGCATGTCATCAGTACAGGTTGGAAAGATAGCGTACGCTGTTGCAAGTTGCAATTTTTTATAGTAATCTCACTGTCTTTTTCATTTTATTTTTTGTCAATAAATTTTCCAATTTGTTGTCTTCATATTTCTTTCTTTAAATTCATAATTTTTTTGTAAAGCTTTGATAGACGGGTATGATCATCACTTTTTTCATTATATATATAAACATATATATATATATATGTATGTTTTCTCCGTTGCATATTCATAATTCTTTACACAAAAATATCTTGTATTCCATATTTTTATGTATTGTTGCATATGATATGTACTTGTGTATAATTATAAGTTACAAAGACAATCATAAATAACGACACATCTTCAAATACTATCTGATATTTAATTAAGTTTTTCAAAGTTTTTGTTTTGATAGTTGGTTAGGATTTTTGGATATTCGTTTTATAATGAGCATTGTAGGAAGACTGTGTGGAATAAACCAAGAAGTAAAGTGATTTTTCGGACCTGATCTTATTAGTTTAAATTAGGAGATAGATGTAATGCTCTATTTTAGGGCATATGAATTCATAGCAGGAAGGGCATATGAAAAAAAGCAGCACTGTTTGTTGTACGTCTTTCGATTGGTCTAGAAGTAGTACTAGGCTGAACAGAGAGATGAGGTCAAGAAGAGTTATTTTTCAGCATATGTAAGTGACAATTACTGTATCAATTATTAGTAGTTCTTTTTATAAGATTGATAATAACGTTTACAGATTAGCGGTTGACGGTGATGCAAGCGCAGCTCAAGCAATGGATGCGTTAGAAGGAATGCCTGGAATAAACACTCCAGAATGTCTGACATCAGCTGTTTGTCCTGGTGCACCACGACGTCGAACTGGCCAAATATGTAATAGTGATCAGACACCAGTTACTGAGCGAAACATCTAATCACGATGGGACTGTTGTTGAGCATTAACAAATTTGCAGAGTTTTTCTGAAAATTATGGTTTGTTCCGTTGCAAATATTCGATAATGTTATGCACTACAATTGTATACCAATTCATTTCTTCGCTCAATAATAATTAATATATTTGGAGAGAGAGAGATGTTATAGACATTCGGAACTTCAGCATATTAGGTTTTTTTAATTGTGGAACAATTAAGTTTATCATTAACTTTTTAGTAATTTATTATTCATTTCGATTTTGCTATTACTTGCAATGCTCACATACTTTTTCCCAGTTTTATTTATATACTTTGTCCGCTATGCGTTATAATCGATAGTGCATACAAGAAGTATATACATATTACACAGTATATATATGTGATTAAATGTAAGCCAGAAAATATGCTTGACAGTGAAGTGCTTACATATAATCTTCTCTTTCAGATAAAATTTTTGCTTTCTATTTAAGAATAAGATTAAGCGGAATTGCATTAATGTGATTTCTAATCATTTCATGCTCCACGCTGCTTTGTTCCATCAATTTTCTCATGGCTTTTCCATTGAAATTGCGTTGAAATCTTAGTTGGTTATCTGGGCTTGTTAGCCTGATTGATTCGAGAATTTAACCAGTTCTTCCTCATTTCTCTTCGAGCAATCTGATTTCGAAATTTGAAGATTGTATGATTTTTTTGAAATTCTTTATTTGAAAACAGGAACGAATCAGTATATCAGAAAGCCTGGAATGATTATGGAGCCTTTCTCATACATTTTCATATGCAGTTAAGAAACGATTTTCCTTACCTTTATTGTTGGATATATTCAAAATGCTAGGTTGAAATGTTTGACCAAAATAAATAAAGTAAAAGAATTTTTCTTCTAAAATATCCGTCAGATTTCCTTGCAATCATGATATTGTAAAATATTCGACTTGTAAGTATTATAGCAGCTTGCGACAAATGGTCAGCTTTGCTAAAACTATACAAGTATCTAGCCAATCAGATCAAGTTCGGGTTTTTTATCCTCAAAAATCTGACATTGATCATAATTAAAATATGAATAGGTAAAACAATAAATATAGTATTTTGATATTGGTATCGGCTACATTTCATGGCGAGACAATAAATGCTGTGGATGAGTGATTCATGCGATAGGTTAAAGTGATGGTTTTATATTCAGGTGATTTTCCAGTATTGATAGCTGATATCTTCCTCGGGAGATATCAGCTATCACTACTCCCCTGATCGCCCATGCTGGCAAACTTATAGGTCAGTGACACTGATAACGTCACCATTGCGGATAAAATTTAAAAAAAAAGTAGTTCCGTGGATAATACGACATAATTGTACTATACTCTTCCTCCTTTTCTCTATATCTCCGGCAAATTTGCTGTTTTTTCCATCTGTTTAACAAATAAAGTTTTGTTTTATATTATTGTAAAGGCTTTTTACGTTTTAGGCTCATTCTCTTTAAAAATAGTTTTATTTATGCGAATCGTGACCGAATCTAATAAAGGTCAAAAATTGGCGCTCATATTCGGATGGAATACGATTAGAAGTAAGTTGTTTGTCTTGATCATTTCTTATTCTTTATATTTTTTCAAGTTTGTTAAAATTAGAGCGACTGATGAATTCCTGAGTAGAGGTATTTTCAAGAATGATCTATGGGATTATGCATTTGTTACTCTTCCCCCTTAGTGTTCTTGATTTTGAAAGAAATAGAGAAGATTTCAAGACTCTAAAAACAAGAGAAGACAGATGTTGGGGAATATTGGGGATATGTTCAAGGGAAAACTTGATAGCATTGAGCCTTCAGTATTGATTCGAAGGATTAAGATATTTTATTGAAGACACGTAATATTTCCGAGGATTATTTAGTAATTCGATCACGGATTTTTCCTCTTCCGAGTTCAATAGAGAGAAAAAAGAAAACAAGAAACGAGAAAAAAATTTTTTTTTTTTCAGGTTTTTATGCCTAGAAGATTTCCGCTCTTATTTTTTGTTAAAGTAAACCTAAGATTATAATATCATCGTGATGTTTGGTTGATTGGTAAGTTCCATTTCTGATTAAAGAATGTAATGAAAAATTCGAACTACTAATTACTATTGGAAGTTAATTAAAGAAATTTTTAGTCATACTTATTTATGAATGTTAACGAGAGTACGAGAGGAAGTCATAGTTCCTATGTATTTAGTGTGGCTTCTTCATTTATCACATGTAACGTGACTACCAATGCTGTGGGTCTTTTGCTTTTTAAACTGTGTGATAATGTCGAGGGCCAACCTCCTTCTGCTTCCCTTCCTACAAATGAGCAGCTACACTAAATTATTTTCATTCATTACTTGTTCTTCCGTCGATGTTGACATCTTGTTCTAACATGGTTTGTTTTATTATTTTATTTTTCTGAACATACCTAAGTATTGAGTTAGAAAAAAAGTACTCCCTGTAAGAGTAGATGCTGATATTCTGCAAGTATAAATAATAAGCTCGTTTTGATCAAAGATATTGGCGAAGAGTTATGTACTGTAAAAAAAAAAATTCTCTTTGGCCAGAAGTTAATGCTTGTGAAATCGAAAAGAAAATTTTCTCGGATATACCAAAAGTACTTTCATAATGAAAGAATGCATTTCTATGCCGCGAATGTTGTTCAGTAATATGATTTGACAATAATACCATTGCACCATAATTATTGAAATTGTCGTTGTACTCGTTAAAGTGCATCTTAAACTGAACTTCTCAGCATCAGTGACGAAATTGAGAAATTCGATGCTATAGACAACATAAATTCGTAAATTCAACGTTCACAATTTCTTTGCCTTCCAAAAATGAAGATCTTAAAAACTGAAACTGGGAAGTTTATTTAAGAAATGGAATTATTTCGTAAATCACATGATAGTGACTCTATAGATCGAAATTACAGCTCAAACCGAAGCATATGTTTAGTATTATAAGACTTTTTTCCGAATCCTACATAAAGTTTTTTCCCTTTCGGATTGATAAACATTAGTCTGCTGAGTTTATTTCTCTGATATTAATTATAAAATTTCGAATATGATATTGGGACGGTGTTACAGGATACAATGAAAACGCTTTCAGCTCTGGACCTGGCCAAACGAGCAGCAGCATATGCAGCCGGTGAAAAACATGTGAAAAGTGGTTGTCGGATAGGTGTCGGTAGTGGTACCACGGCTAAATTCTTCGTTGAATTTCTGGCTGAAAAAGTGAACGACGGGACACTAAAGGATATCATCTGTGTGCCTTCTTCATGCTCAACTCGCCAATGGCTAATTGATTTTGGTTTACAATTAACTGATTTGGAGAAGACCCTCGAATTAGATCTGTGTATTGATGGGGCTGACGAAGTGGACAGTAATCTGAATTGCATAAAAGGTAATCGTTTCGTTCCATCTCATTGATATAATACTGCTGTTTCTTTTGTATGTTGTTTATTTCTAACGCAAACTGCATTATTTGTATAAAAAGGAATTATCTACAGAAATAATATACGATTCTTCAGGTGGTGGTGGATGCTTAACCCAGGAAAAAATCGTGCAGGCAAGTTCCAAGAAGTTTTATATCATCGCTGATGCCAGTAAACAGTCGGAAAAATTGGGCGACAGAAATTTTCCCATTCCAATCGAAGTCATTCCATTTGGGTGGGCTTTTC
Source organism: Onchocerca flexuosa (assembly GCA_002249935.1). NCBI lineage: Eukaryota > Metazoa > Nematoda > Chromadorea > Rhabditida > Onchocercidae > Onchocerca > Onchocerca flexuosa. The sequence continues at coordinate 185,297 of KZ270000.1, read as the reverse complement.
AGTACTACAATTACATTTATGTACCAATAAGTCTTATAAGCGTATTCGTTCATCTTATTTTATTCTTTACTTTGTTAATCATCCAATGCAGTTTGCTCAAGCGGCATGCGATGAAATGATTGACACACTGTGTCGCTAGATTTAGAAGTCATCAGATCTTTCCATTTATTAGTTAAACTAAAAGTAGCTTAGATTGGTTAGACTCCAAGAAATATCTTTTTGCTTCTTATTATTTTCGGAAATATTTTCTACCAACTTCGATGGTAAGTCATTCTAGATATCACTGCATTGAAAATGAATTGAAATTGATAATTTCATTTTACAGATATATGCCAGTTTTGAACTGGATAAAACGCCAGGAAGGTGGTGAAGTTGAGTTGAGAACGACCTGTAAAGAGAAGTTGGATCCCTTTATTACGGATAACAACAATTTTATCTTGGATTGGAATTTTCCAAAAAATAAATATGTGACAACAGAAGATCTAGCAGCTTTGCATACACGTCTCATATCATTACCGGGTGTTGTCGAAACGGGTCTTTTTATAGGAGTTGCCGAGAAAGCTTATTTTGGTACTGCCGATGGGAATGTCACGGAAAAGCTGAATTTAAGTCCCTCTTTTCACTCCTGTCGGAATCAGAAATTTTCAGTTCATTAAAAATGAGAAAAACTATTTGAACTTAATTTACAATATTAATTTTCGTAAATAAAAAATATATTTAATAGAAATTATTGTTCGCATTGACGGTCTTTATGATCACCTTCACATATTGAATAAGTCTCAAAAATTCATGAGTTAATTTTATTGGCCTCTTTATGCATAACTTGAAAAGATCTACTGCTTCTGAGAAGAAATGTCTGTATTTTAACAAATACAATCTAAACCCGTAGATAGTTTGGAAACTTTTAAGTCATTTTCATAAAAGATAACATATGAATATCACTTGGGACAATTTTCTGAATAAAGAAGCACCATGTGATGTTTGTTATTGTGATTTTATATGAGCAGTTGGTGATGACTGTTCTAAACTGTTGTAAGTTCAGGATAGACATTATTAATTATTACCTGTAGACAATACATGGTTTGTATCATATTTATGAGAGCATATCACTTCTTTCTCACAGATTAAAAATCATGTGTTTGTTGCCACATATTTCGAAGTTATCCTATTTTGTTTTGTTGATATATGTTGTTGTATCGAAGTGATAGCTGTATTTTCTTTTATTTCTATGCTTATAAATTTGTTTGTATCTTTTTATTATTCATGCAGACATCGAGATGATTCGGGTGATTAACTCCAGAAGTTTTTTTTTTCTAGGAATATGTTTCAAATTGTATGTTTGATAATATCATTGCATATTCAATTGAAGAGATGAATATTTCATTGAACAAGTGTAGAAGCACAGATAGTCATTTCTTTTACAATTTTGCAATTTAATACTTTCAGAAGCTAGTATCCGTGAAAGCATCAAATTTAAAATGTTCGGAAAAAATTATATTACCAACAAGTGCTATCATATTCGTCCTCATCTGAATAAGAATTCATGTTGCATAAATTATATTGCTTGCTGGCTTCCTTTTCAATCGAAGTTACTTTTCTTTAAAACACATATCGCAGTTCCCTAGTTCTGTTTCTCTCCCATTTATAGTATCCAATAAGCAAATATTTTTTCCTATTGCATCAAATAGCTTGGTATTATTGAAGAGAACATTATGATTGAGATATGAAAGACATTCAACTTACTGAGGTTTTGTCGGCAAGAATGACTTGTGCTGTTTCATTTGAGATTGCTGCAACTCGTCTGTAAAAATTTGATTATATTATATAAGGTCACTGAGTATACAACGAAATAATGGGAACAGTTCCAAGAAAAAAAAAGAAACTATCTGTCTCAGTCCTTTCTAAAATAAGAACTGAACAATAAAGTGTAGTTTTAACTTATGTCTTCCATATTCTTCACTGAAGCTTATGATTCGACCATGTGGTATCTTTAACATGAATTTTATGTTTTTGAAAAATTGAACTACTATTTTATATATGAATCATATGTTTCTAGAATTTATAGATTATTCAGGATTTATGGAATCCATTTTGGAAGCTCTTCTGTTTACATTCATTGATCCCCCAAATATTAAAATATCACCTCCAAGATGGCTGAAGGTTTGCTCTAAATCTTTTTGCTAATAAAACTTTGGTTTAGAATAATTTTGCTACTGTGGTTTTATAACAAGTTGTCGTAAACTGATATTATTTTGAAGCATTGCAGATTCAAGTTGTTGATCTGTTACGTTGTTTTCAGATGCCTTCACCGATGCAAGTGTTTGCACTAGTAATGTTGACCTATTTCTTCGTTACTGGAGGTGTTATCTATGACATTATCAATGAACCACCAAGCATAGGCAAGTGCATGAGTCCATAACTACTTAATTTTATTGTTTTGGTTTCTTGTACTATTTTTTTTTGCAGGACAAACAACCGATGAGAGAGGTAATGCGAAACCAGTTGCGATAATGCAATATCGAGTTAATGGACAGTATATTATGGAGGGTTTGGCCGCAAGCTTTATGTTTTCTTTAGGCGGTAATTTTTTTGTTATTGATTGAGCTTTGTGATTAACTTTCTTCGTATTAACGTCTTCAGTTATTAAGAATATAATCCTTGGTAAAAATAATTATATAATGGATTTTAGCCTGCACAAATAGCAAAAAAAAAGTCAGTATGATAAAACCAAAAAAGGTCTCGTCAATTGTATTTCAAACATATGTCCTATCATCCATCCTCATTTTTTTTCAGGACTTGGTTTTATCATATTGGATAAATGCAATAATCCACTGACACCGAAGTTAAATCGGATAATGATGTTGGGGCTTGGTTTCGCTTGTGTTCTCATTGGTTTCATGGCCACTCGATTGTTTATGAAAATTAAAATGCCATCTTATTTACAAGGTATGATTGGCTAGTGGACATACTTCCTCTTTGCAATCGTTTAATTAGTTTAAGCAGAAAGCCATATTTATGAGTTCTGTTAAAAACATTTCGAGTGGTGAACATCATACTTCTGAAACTGAAAGAGAATTTTTGCCCGACTAATGCCCTCTCTGTGTTAATGGTTGTTCCCAGCAAAAAGCCGAGATTTTCCTCCTAAAGCAAATCCTAAGCAAAAAATGCTATTGAATATTTTTAGCGCATAAACTTCTATATTTCCATATATGTTCTACATACTTATCATGACATAATAGTAGCATTAATTAAAAAGCTGTGGAACCCAATATTTGTTAGAATTATTTCACAATTAATTAAGCTAATTGAAATTATAAAATATAATACTGGAAAGTGGTAATGTTAGGAATGAGCAGTTTTCTGTAAAATATTATTTTATTTTTGGTTGAATTATGATATTTCTATAACTGTTTGTGTTTATTTGTTCCATTATGGAAATGAAACTTTTGTTGTTGAATATTTATGATGGGAGAGAGGAAAATAGAAGCATCGGTATCAGTATTTTTGATTTGTCTGAATACATGGAATATAATGCGATGATAAGGATAGAGAAAAGCTGAGTTTGAAATCTCAAATTTCGATATCATCTTAAAAGAAAAAACAAAATAAAAACCTCTTTAAAAGAAAAAATACCAAGCAATAACAATCAATTAAAAGACTCAATAGAACCCTAAATTACTATGTCACAACAATTGCATGACAAAAACTGAAAATACCAAAAAATCATACTAAAAAACAAATATAAAAAAATCACTATAAAAATTAACCAAAACAACAAAATAAGGCAAATCCTGCAAATTCGGGATCGTTTGTTTTGGTCTTCCTCTTTTTAATATTCAAAATCGAAGCTTATTTTTATTATTTTTTAATAAATTGAAAAAATCTGTCAAATTGGGAACTAAAGCAAAGAGCAGCGGAAAAATGAATATTCATGTTTGCTGTTGCAAAGCAAAGAAGTACCACAAAAACAGATGCTGTTATCCATCTGAATTTAACTGAAATTGTCATAAAATTTTGAAATAAGTAGAACTTTATGAATGATTAAGGTCTGAAAAGAGAATACGAAATTAGTAATTTGCAAAATACAGTTCCTTAAGTTTTAGATGATTTTGAAATACGAAGAGTTTGCGAGTCAAATGAAGGCATTCGGAATAGTCATGAAATATAAAGATTTTCTTCTGAATCAGTTGATTCTGTTTTTGAGCAATTACTACTAATCATGAAAGCCTGTTATTTCATTTGCTTGTGGCTATGAGGCAAACCTTTTAAATTCTGTTGACTATTAAAAGTGTTTAAAGAAAATGAGATCCATTACATATTGGCAATCAGATATTGGAGATAGTGGTGATAGATAATCTGCTTAAAGCAGTTTAATAGCAGTGATAGTAGTAATGTTGTAAGTTAATGATAGCGATGCAAAATAACGAAGTTAAATACCAAATTGCTTATTTGACGTCTCTTATTTAAAAAATTGGAGAGATTATTGCAATTGATTTCCCGAACTTCTTGAAATAGGAAACTCATATTCTTGAGAAAAAAATTGCAGGAAATTTTATTTTAGAGCGAAGTCCTGATTTCTATCATTAAAATCGCCTTCCAAACTACTTTAAAATTCTTACAACTAATCCATCAATAAACGAGTTGACCCATTTTAATTACTCTTCCATTGGGTCGTGCATTTTGGTCTGAAAACATTCCAGTACATGCAGACTTGCGATTATATTTGATGCAAACTTGCAATTATATTTGTACGCATATTGAATAAATAAAAGTTTAGAAATTAACTGACACTGATATGCATTGTTTACAATCACATTGACCGTCTGTTCTCTCTCCTTCATCTCCAACAGAGTTATGGAAGAAATATGAATCGCACACAGCTGACGATATTTTCCGTCGAATCTTCAGCATGTGCGATTTTTTTTTCTCCACTTAATTTTCCTTTTCTTTTCCAATTTGATTGAATCAAATTGATTTTTTGTATATGATCTATTTATATAAATAAAAATATATATGTTATCTGTTACCCCTCACGGAACATCTCAAAGTCTCCACCGATTGTTTTCAAATTTTGACACAACCTTGTATACAAGGTGTACAAGGTACAAGGTATTCGAATAGGCCATCATTTTTATATAAACATTTTTTTTTTTATATGTCACGTCCATGATAATCAAAAGTGAAGGAGCGAAATTTTTTGACTCCGTATCGCGACTTCATGAGCGGGCGGAATTTATTCAGTTTCATCGATTGATTTGAAATTTTTATATTATGTTGCATTCGAATGGGCGTGTGTTTTTAAATAAATAAGCGAATAATTTAAGCTTTTCGTTTTTTTTTTTTTTTTTTTTTTTTTTTTTTTTTTTTTTTTTTTTTGCTTTATGAGGGATATAATTCGTTTATTTTTTGTTTGTGGGGAATGTAGTTTGCGTCGCACGAATGTCGTGGTCATGATAGCGTATAATGAAATATTTCATTCATTTCGTATAATGAAATATTTCATTTCAAATAAAATTTTCACAATACTTGTGAGTATACAATACTTCTTGTTATTCTCTATAGATATAGAGATTATCTGGTCTGCCGACTCTAGAACACGCAACATATAATTATCCATGTGAAAGCAATCAGTCTCTAGATCTAAACCACGCAATTTTGAAGATTGACCATATTGGAACAATGAATACCGGAAAGTGATTTTTTCTTCGTAATGCAAATGATGAGTAACATTTCTGCAGGTGCATTCATTTTTTTTTGTAACCTTAATCTATACCAAAATAAATTTAACAAGCGCAGCTGTACTGCGCTAACAAAAGTGCAGCTGTATTGCGCTAACAAAAACGCAGATGTATTGCGCTACCAGTCCTCCCTTTTTTTACCATTTCTAAACTATTTATACCAACGAGCGGCTTGTTCTGCGTCCCAGTTATCTAAGATTTCTTCACTACTCTCTTTTTATTATGTTAATATATTTACGATTAAATTTGTTTTATTGATATGATTTTGTGATTGTCATGTGAAATCTTGCATTATCATGTTTTATTGATACAATATTTGTAACTGTCGTGTGTCTCACGCTATCAGATTTTTCTAATGATGAAAGGTTTAGTTACCTAAGTTTGAGATTCGACTGTGCCACAAGACAAAATTTTCTGACAGACCCTGAGTTTTGTTGATGGTAAATGTAAACGCTAATCGAATTGGGTTTTGCAATCTCTTAAACTGAAATGGCATATCCGTTGGAATCATAGGAATGCAAAGAATAAGGACATCTTCACCTTTGAAAGATCCTGTCAAGATTGTTCCTTTACGACATCACTCATTAATTTTTTTACTGCAGACTGCGTGCCATTGCAAAGTTTTGGCAGGTTGATATTTCGCAACATGATGATTGGCAGGCCGGTTCTGGCAGATCAAGTGAATTTAAAATTTTTGTTGGATAATTAACCGCTTCATCTACTTCTACAACATATCGACGAACTTGTATGTGACGTGCCTAACTTTGAATATTATATTGAATAATATTATGAAGTTCGTCGAACATCCTTGTTCTTGCCGCAAGAATAGTTTGTCCACTCAACCAATCGTGATCCTTATAATTGGTTTGAATATTGGGAAATACTTTTTCAACCAACTCTTTTTTTGACATTACTAAATTGCAGAAATTATGAGGCAGTGAAATTCGTCCTGTAGTCAGATCAATCGGCAGATTTCTTGTTCCCAATTTTCAACGATTGATGTAAGTTTCCAATTTATCGATCGTTTTGCAGCTGAACATTGTAGTTAATTTTAACGTTTTTACGTACCGCCACAAAGTAAAGTATTTCAAGCAAACATTTATTCCGTCCGCTGGTGTCGATTGAGGAATTACACATGATATTTGCCTAAAACCTCTTGCAAGCCATATTAATCTTAGATTAAAATCTTAAATTTTTCAAATGAATAGGACACAAAAACATTATATAATGTCATATTCATATAATACACGCTTGGCTGTTGTGTTAAAACTATAATGAGATAATAATTTTAACAAATGATGATATTATTAGAAAACAAGGACTTATTCATTGCTGGAAAGCGAATTCATCAAATGAACTTCAAAATCAATTCACTTTACAAAACCATTATACAAAAAACATTAACATTATTGTGCAAAAAAACTATACTTTTTATTACCAGTGAACAATAAAAAATAACGATTGAAACTGTTTTGAATTCCCCCAAATAGAAAAAAAAAATCCTCCATCAAAAAATTATTAAGAATTTCAATTGATTATTTTGCTACTTTGCTTTTTTATTACACAATGTGCTTTTATTGTTTTATTATTTTTTGTTCTATTCCCTCTATTTCCTTTAATTTCTATCATTTATAATTGGAAATACTATTAATCTCAAGATTTGCTAAAAGTTATTAATCTTTCCTGACAAATTTCTCGGTACCACGAGCAAGGAAACGATATGGCAATGGTTACTGCGAAAAGTGCAAACTGATAAAGCGAAGGATCGTGAAGATATTACGAATTTTTATTTCCTTAAATTTTGAGCAAAAATAATTCATTGATAAGGTAACAAAATGATTTTGTCTCAAAAGACTCAAACTTATAAACCGTGTGGGGGGTTAAAGAAGGTTAAAGAAGCCTGTTAACGAACTCCTGTATAGAAATATCAACACACAGAAAGTATGAAGACAAAGTAAAGTAAAAAGACAAAATTAGAGAAAAAGAAGGACTTGATGTTGTGAATCTTATTTTTCTAAACGTTAAAATGCGGTCTCTATGACTTTCTTGTGCAACTTCAAAAAATCATTTTCTTTGATTTACTAATAATATAAGCAAACCTTGAAATCTCATTGTTAAAGATGAGTCGAATCCTAATCATTTTAAAATATTCGAATAAAAAAGGTTTTTTAATCAAGTAAAAAAAAAAGGAATCAAATTAAATTAAAATTAGTTTTGGCAGTTAGTTACAATGCAATTCATTATGATATTCGTTTTTTGTATGCTTTGAAGTGTCAAAAGTGTCCTTTTTGAAGATTAAAATAGAAGCGAACTCTTTTTTGCTGAAAATTGCATAAACCTTTGAAAAAATATTCCTTATCTTGCAGAAAAAAAAAAAATATTCCTTATCATTTCAATATTGCAGAAAGCAGTTTGTTCTAATATAAAAGACAAAAGTAAAAGTTTTCTTTTCTTGAATGCATGGAAGACTGGAAGAACGCTTCAAAATTGCATGAAGTTTTTTGCCATCAATATCATCCCGAGATTACTTGGCTAGGAGATCATTTTGTGCTAAGATCATTTGATGATGACAAAATTACAAGTCCGATTAGATCGACTAATCTCGTTTGAGAATGGCCAATGTTCCGTAAAATAATATTATCATTAAGATTAACTTCTTTCTTCAAGGACTATTAGTTATTTTGATTAATGACATCATTCAAATTGAACTGAAAAAATTTTTGTTGTAAACTAAAATTTATTATCAAAATAAAAAGCAACTTAGTTTTCAACGTTTAAAAAAAAAATAGAAAATTCGTCTTTTTTAGGATGAGAATAAATAAAAAAAATTGCCATTTCATTTACATATTTAGCTTTGTTAATAATTTTGACATGGAGAAAAGCTGTTTCAAAATATCACAAATAATATCGAATTAACAAAATTACTAATCAAAATTGACATAACTAAAATAAATCATCAGAACATAGTAGATAGTGGGAGTAGAATTGCAAATCTAATGTATTATAAGACAATCTATTAGAACAGGTAGTTTAAAATAGTTAACAATGAACAAAAGAGTCCTTATCAGTATTTCAAAGAGAAAGAATACATATCTTAGTACAGTAATAACTGGTATCGAAGGAATAATTTTGTGAAGGATTATTCATTTATCGATAAATGATTGAAGAAAAAGTTGTGACGAAAATTAAAAGACAAGTATGTCACGAATCATTGACCAGAATAACTTTTCATGCTCAAGTGAAGGTCTTAAGAGATGAAACTTAGAATTATTGCTTCTGTTTTTTTTTTTTTTTCTTTTTGGGATTCCGCAAATCAGCAGATTTTGCATTATATTCAGATAGGAAAAAAGATCACGATTATGACATTAATTTATAAAAAAATTTAAACAATCTCTCCTAAAGCATATCAAATTCATATATTTTTTTGTGATGTTTTGATGAGAAGAAATATACTGATAAATACAACTGATAATATTAAAATGTCAGCATGTCGCTACTCTTGAATACGGTTAAAAAATGAATTTAGTTCTCATACAATCAAAAATGCAATTAAAAATCTGGCTTGTTCTCAGCCCAAACATAAACATCCAATTAAAAATATCCAATTAAAAATAATCATGGTATTTAACAAAAAATATGTACTATAGGTTTGATAAATATGACACAATTTTTTATGAGATTATCTTCAGTATTAAATCCCAATGTACTAATTATATCTTGCTAAAGCACCGTGCGAGTTGACCATACGAAAAGGATAATTATTCGGAATCTTAATGAAATGAAGTCATATTTAACTGAAACTGTAACTGAAAGAAATTATTCGAATCTTTAACTAAAAACGGGAATTTTTTGAAATCGAGATGAGGATTGAAGTTGAAAGCGAACGGTAAAATTTATTTAAATTTTAAGATTAGTTTATCAAATTTATTTCGCTCGTTTTCATCTTCTATTTTTCCTCTTCACTGAAAATTACTGCCAAAAAATGATGTTGTAGCTGATTGAAAATCCATTTAAGAATGAAGTCAATTGTCAATTTCCATAAATACAAGCAAAATAATTTTTGCTTGTATTTAAAAAAATAGTATTCTAATTGGATTTTAATAAAATAGTATTCTAATTGGATAAGTTAGAGAAGAGGATGAAATTTTATCTTTAACAAAGTTCATTGATCATGATGATTGTGATTCCCATGCATTTCTTATTCATCAGAGATGCTGACCATTAAAAAATGAACTTATCATGATCAAGAGATTGATCACCAATCGATATGCTGATATTTTATTTTACAGTTTTTAAAAGGAAGTTGAGAGGAAGTGATTCATTGTCGAATAGCAACGATTTAGATAATAAATTTTTACATTTTACAGGAAGAATTTTTTTTGAGCTCTGAATTTGATATGGTTTGTATATAAGCTAGTGATTTTCAAATCCATTTTAATCTTCTAATACTCTTCAATTATGGCTGGGTCGATTTAATTTTGCTCCACTGATTTTGCAAATTTCATTTCTCTATTTTGGCATAAATTTTATCAGTGCTTCTCCAGTACATATCGACAAGATAGAATATTTTGAGGAATATAATTAAAAAGTAAATTTATACAAATCCATCATCTGATCAATTTATTACAGCTTGAAGCAACGTTATGAACACTTAATTAAACCTCCAGTGCAGTTGAAACGATCAAAAAAATTATATGGCATCGTGGAACTTGAGGTAAAAACAATAAATGAATATTTCTTAAATAAAACAAATAAATTAAACTTTTATAGCTATTTTCATTTTCAAAATCATTGTATCGAATTTCAAACATTTTTTTTTTTTGGATCATAGTCCCATACTGATCCAATTTCATAGCATACCGATAGCAAATCATTGTTGATACTAACCTCTTTAACGCCACATAAGACCATTTCTACATTCCTTGTCGTAATTAATGTCTGTGACATTTCCTGCCGCAGCTGATCATGGCTGATTTCGACAATTTTTGATAATCCATAAAACCATCTTTCTTGCTAATATTTTTCGCCAATATATTACTCTGCCATGAAAAATCTACACAATATAGCATGCCGAAAGAAATTAAAATTCAGATTCGATTTTGAATCAATTCCGAAAATTTTCAAGACAGCTGAAGAATTTTATGCATTAAAGTTTGCAAAAATTTCTTCTTAAATTCATTTAATGATAATGAAATATATAAGACATACTCATAATAACTTCTGAAACTTTGTTATTTTATGAAGCAATTTTGGCAAAATAGTCAATAACTGCTTTTTCTTTTATGTCACAGATCGAAGTGACGGAATTATTGGAAAACATTTCGACCGCCCTATGTCATTTGCAAAAACTTGATTTATTATCTGCGACCAATTACGACTTGCGAATTTTTCAAAAAGACATTGCAACACTGACGGATGCAGTAATAAATCTGAAATGCAAAATACAGAAAACATTCAAAAACATCACCTTCCAGTAAAAATTCTTTATTTATAATTTCAAAGTGATGTATTCATACAGAATAATACAGTACTCATTCCCCCGTTTACATATTCAAATTTTGTTGCTTACCCAATTATTTGCTATTAGCTTAATTAATAACCTGCAAGTTATTTATTTAATTTTTCTGATTACAGGGAAGATATTCAATGTTTGGCATCAAGTAAAGAAATTAGTCGCGAAATGAATTCAAGAGAAGTGTTCGAGAACCCAAAGAACTGGATGAAACACAAAATGAATTCAGAAGTTTTCATCATCGTCTTGCAGCTGGCTCTTCCATTATTGCTTCTGAAAAGAAGCATCCATTAATCACAGAGGAAATAAAGAAAAAAGTGATGCCTGAAGAAAAAACAGAAAAACCCAGAAGAATCCATGCAGACGAATTCGAAGATATTATTGAAGATTCTGGTTACAATCATTCGGAATCGAGACAGTCGGTAAATCTATCGAGCTATGATTTTTCGGACAATTCAGAGATCTCAACATTTCTTTTTTTATGGAAAGGACAAAATGTTAAAAAAAGAAAAGGATCGGAAGGTTTGAAGCCTAGAGAAATCAAAAATTCAGAGAATATGAAGCAGATTTTTAATGTAAAGGCATTTTCAGTCGAAACAATGCTTGACTAAAATCCAAAGAAATGTGGGAAATTTGAAGGAAGTTCGGGCTTCGTTCGAAGGAAGAGGTAACGATTGATTGCAAAAAAGGACAGATCAATTAAGATAGAATCGATGAGTCGCCAAATTAAAGCAATTTGAACTTAAAAAATCAAGCTAAATATTTCATTCAGAGCAATAAATATAAAGTTTAAATTCGAAAAAACTCCGTTAATTTGCATTAAAGTTCAAACACAACAAATCGATAATGATCAAAACATTTGCAGCAGTAATAGGCATCATATTCAAATATTCCACACATCAATCTATAAATTTGAAATTTCCTCTTGCTTAATTTCCAATACTTCTTCTGTTTGATTAGCATCACATTTTGTGAATTTCTCAGAAGCATTTATAAAACATTAGAAGAACTTCCTGCTAATAAAACAAAAAATCAACTGAATTTTTTGAATATTATCTGCTCTTGATGACAGAGCGATTTCAACCTGTACTAAGTGAAAATGTGCAAAAGCGTAAGCATACATTTTCATTCGGAAAAAATTGAGCGATCATGGCAGAAAGCAGAATAATATTATTGAAGGAAAACTTTAACTTCTGAAAAGTTCTCCCGAATGAATTTATCATTGTTTAAATGATACATTAAGTGGTCTAATACACTGACACTACATGTATTATAGAACCATCATCATTGCAATGATCATATATTGATAAATATGTCACTTAAGAATGGCTTCTTTGAAAGTTGAAAACTAGCCAATAAACAGACGTGTTATAGAGATTGCACAATAATAATTTTTAATTAATGATACAACAATATATATAAACGCCGAATGCACTTAACTGCATCAAATATTAGTCATAACCAATTGAGTAATTTTTAAGCAAATTTAGTCCAACTCCAACGTGAAAATAAACTTTAAAACTGAAGCAGAATAATATACCAAAATTAATTAATAATTCATAGGGTTAATCATATGTCTCATTCGGTTACTCAAATTTTCGGTTACTAAAATTTTCGCTTACAAAATGATTGTATTTTATAATAATAGCATCCTGCAACTATTGAATTATTAGAAAAAGTTTTCACAAAGCTTGATATGAAATATATGAATTTGTATACAACATTACCTTATATCAAAAGTTCGAAAAGGAGTTGAGACAGTATAATATATGCTAACTTTAAGACTTCGATCATCTGAATCTATCATGCGCAACTGCCTCTTTGATATTTGTACAAGTATGACGCATCTTACTGCTACACACTGGTATCACTGCTAAGATTAAGTATAAGAAGATAATATAAATGAACGATTGAGAAATGGAACAAGAATGATCATTGAGCATTAAACATAAAAACATTTCACAACAAATATTTCAATGAAAAGAAATATCCTGTCATGTAATAATAACCAAGTGGAGAAGAAGACGAAAATCATCAATGTGAAAAGCTAGGAATTTAAGAGAAAAATAAATAAGAATATGCAAAGAATTTTTTTTTTATAATTTCTAAAGAATTGAATAAACAAATTTAGCTGACATCGAATATTATGTATTTGAAGAAAGACGTAAGACTTTGTGAACTTTCGATCAGTTTTCCTGTTGACTTGTTATTGTTATTAGCATTTATTTCATGAATACTTTCTCATTTATATATTATTTGTAATAAAACGATCCAAATTGATGTCATGCTAAGGATGCCCAACATGTCATTAGCATCATCTATTAAGCGGTTGTCGGAAAAGTCCAAAAAATGTGATTAATGTAAATAAGGAGAGTTAAAAGTCAAAAGTGCGAAGATACTTTCAAAAGGAACAATAAGCCGACAAATATGTTTACCGCCAAAACAATAAACAAAAGGATAAAGATGCTTACAATCAAAATGATAAACAAATGAATAAACATCTTTACCGCCGAAACACTCCGATTAACAGATAAACAAGACGAAGTCGACCAATCATGAGACATTGGAGATCAAGAGAGAAAGAGGAACCTGAAAGGATTTAAAAGATTCGGATTTTGGAACAAAGTCAATTTTCTACAAGAGTTCAAGTTTGGAGTTGCATCGACATGACCATGGCAACAGTTCCACTCGAATCGACACAACAATCGACAATCAAATAGTAGTACTTTTCTAGGAGCGACAGAGGAAAGAGTAATCAGTGATAAATTTACTTGAATATTCTCGGATAATTGTTTGTTCGCAACTGTTCCGTATATTAAGAGATTTTTTCTTCTAACAGGAATCGTCTCGTGCACAAAATTACTTTCCCGACAGCAGTTCTAGTTCCCAATCAATACCAAGTAAATTATAGGAAATACCGGTGATATTCCACTGGAGTTTCCCACTTTTTCCTTTGCATGCTGATTACCAATATAATGCAAATATACATGTGGCCTAAATCGAATCTTCCTAATTTATACTTTTTTTGTGTCCTTTGAAAATGATTCAGACGGATTTCGAGCTGCAACAGAATAGCAGTTTCCTAGCGAGGGAGTTGGTGGGGAAGTCGACGGTTTTGGTTGGTAGGCTGCCACTCATCTTGTTGTCTTGGTTTTTTTCGATGTGGGGTCTTGTCTTGTTGAGTTCTTTCCACGGTATATTTGGTTGTTCTATAGGTGACAGTTGGTGGTCGCTTGGTGTTAACTGGTATTCTTGTACTTCGTTATTATCCATTAGAAAAATGGTAATAGCATAGGAGTGTTACCTTTGTGTTGTCGCTTAGTGTTATCGTTTCATTTGGTGGCCTCATTTTAATGCAATTCCAGGTTTATTTTGACTGAAAACTTTGCCAGTTTCTATCGTGGTACTGGTTACTCGAACTGAAATAGTCAGTCTATCCGAACATGAGAGATAAGGTTTGCCTTTTTTTCATTTTCGTTCAGGAAATTGTGATATTTTGATCTTTTAATTGCATAGACATGACATGGGCGTTCATATATAGGTTTGGTGCTGCCGGAGAACTAGTCGCGAATTATTAAGAAAAGTTGACAAATATCATGACTTTAACAGTGTTCAGCTTATTTTAATATTTTTCGGGCATGACGTACAACTTTGACTTTTTTGACTAACATTTGTAAGTATTCATTTATATAAATATAAAGTAGATTTAAGAAAGTTGTAAGACTTGATTGTTGTAGAATTTAAGATGTTGACAGTAATTTTGTGAATTTATTTTTTCATTAGAAATTTTGACTTATCAAGATTTAAGTTTCTTTAATATGTTTACTTTTAGTGGCGTAAGAAGCGTATGCGTCGGCTGAAGCGTAAGCGAAGGCAAGCGAAGAAGTGATTATCAGTGGAAAAGGAGAAAGGAGTCGTGTAATGTATCTTTGATCTGGAATCAGTTCAGCTCAAAATACCGATATTCAGATGATTCCATTCTTTTCATCTATTTGGGACGATGTTGTTTAGTTATATAATTGTATTTAAATTATGCAGAAAAACAGCACAAAATTTAAATTTAATTTGTTGCAGTAGTAAAACAAGCCTTTTTTTCGATTGCTCAATTTTTTTTTGTGTGAAGTCAAATAAGATTCCGCAATGGAGGTTTGGCATATTTTACTAATAGTTTTGGGATTTCAACATGTTTGAAGGGCGAATAAAACTAGTCGCTTCGTCTATCCCATCTGTTTATCGTTATTTACTCGTCAACTTTTCGTACTTTGTCTAATGATTGTTTCTAGTTTTGTTCTCAGTTGAGGAAAGTTTCTATTGTTGTCGTTAAAAAAAAAATAAAATAAACATTATAGTTATTTTGCTGCATAGTACATTCCATGTAATATATATCGTATATTTGCATATATGCAGATAGTACAACTCTGAAATGTTACAGAGATAGAGGAAAGGATTTGCAGTAATTTGTTGCATCTTAAAACGATAAAATTGCAGGTATTTCAAACGACAGTAAGTGTCATGTATCTTGTTGCTTTTTGAGTATAATGGGAATGAAGGGAGATGAGGTATCTTTTTAGAATATAGAGTTGTAGAGTATTTCAGATTGGTCTAGTAATATCGCGACATGCGAACTAAAATACAAAATTTCTTTTCATTTTTTGAATTTGCAAAAGATTGAGTGTAGCCATCTGACATGTTTTCAATATTCAATGTTTTCATGGTGGTCAACCATGTGAATGATCTCGTCTTTTCGTGTGATTCAAATTGCTTTTCTTTTTCCGAAAGATGGATGAGCAAACAACAATACCGATAGCTGTGGGTGTTGTTATCCACGTGGATTTGCGTATCAATTATGGTATTATTCATTCGAGCGGTTATGGGCGTGTACTTATTTCACGCAATTTTGACAAGAATTTGGTACAGTTAGGTAACTGGCTTTCAGTTGAAATTGAACCAAATACGAGACCTATTCTGGTAAGTGGAATGTATAATCGATCTGCGAAAAGTATTGCATGGTTGGTTTATGTCTTGAATTGGAATGAAAACTGTTCGCAGTTATTCATTGATTATAAATGTAAACACTTATACGATAAACATATTGCAATTATTAATTGGAAAATATTTTGCAATTTGTTAACATGTATTTTTTCAGACATTTGAACGTACTTTCTGTAATTTTGTTGATGCCGGGAAGCCGAAAATCATCGATGAACTACTGCCTACAGGTACTTCAGTTTCCAAAACTGGTACAGTGAATTTACGTATCCAAACACCAGTGTTTCTTGGGAATATCACGTTCGGAAATAGCGTTGGATTGAGTCCACATTTGGGTCGCGTATATTTGAGCGGAACTGGTTGGTTATCGATCTCAATTTGCAAAAACCTTATCTATGTTATAGATTTTGTATACATATTACTTATACTTTCTGAAATTGTGATTTTATTAATCAACAACGGAAAATATTGATTATATGAAATATACCGCAAAAAAGAAAAAAAATTATGGGAAAAAGTCTGTTAGACAACAAACCGAAATATGATTGATTTTAAGCATAATTGGATTATTTTATTCCAATCTAGAGTGATCTCGCGCAGTCAGTATCTTTACAAAGTTCGTTTTATAGAAACATCAAATTTATTTGGTCATAAGCTTTCTTTCATGTATTAGTCGTCTTTTTTTTTGCAGTTTGTAAGAAATTTAAATTAAGTCCACTTACCTGGATACATTGCGGTGTTGTATCAGTTACACCATGTGAAGCCAACTTCAATTCTTTCTGGGAAGCTCGAACTACTGGATGCGAAGATTCTGGCGATCCAAAACTTAGCCAGTGCGTTAGACGATGCTTGGTAAGAAAAACTGATACTTTTCGATGGTTTTTCCATAAGTTTATAAAGTTAGGAAAATTCTTATCAAGAGTTGCATGTGCGTTTAGAATTTGCTGGATTCTACTATTGCTAGCTGTTTCAAAGCTCTGCTGCTATTTTTTAGATAAAAAGAAATATGGAGTTCCATATTATTGAAGCATAGTAATGAAAAAAGAAAAGAGGTGAAGGCAATGCTTTTTACAGGTGTTTGGAAAAGAAAATTTAGAACATTTAATCGAATTAGAGCATTATTAAATTCAAAACCGTTAAGCACATTATAATTTAGTCACAGTTTGAATGCACTGAAAATTCAGTAATTACTGAAAGTGAATTGTTCTATAATTCGTAATAAAATTTAAATTAAGCACATATTAACGTTAAAATTTATCTTAAAACATTCATGACATTAGCAAATATAGTTGAAACTATCAGTATGCACTTATGCAATTATTTTAGTATTTTAACTTTTGATAATATTGTTGTGCATACTTTCAATTTTCAATATTTATGATTAAAGAAAGAAACAGAAGTAATGCTGGTTCTTTACGGATGGAGAAATCATAAAATCCTTTTTTTGTGTGCTATCACATTATTTTCTATTTATTTTCAGGGTCGCTTTCATGCTTTCAAGGAAAAGAATGTTTGTATTTTGCAGTTGTTTAATAGGCATAATAAAAATGCA
The DNA here is from genome assembly GCA_002249935.1 of Onchocerca flexuosa. Classification (NCBI taxonomy): domain Eukaryota; kingdom Metazoa; phylum Nematoda; class Chromadorea; order Rhabditida; family Onchocercidae; genus Onchocerca; species Onchocerca flexuosa. The sequence continues at coordinate 167,506 of KZ270000.1, read as the reverse complement.
GGCTTTGCATGTGTTCATTCATTTGATTTTGCTCATACTGTTCGTGAAGAAGATTTGAAAAAAGCTTCTGCCATTCAGGTAAGCTTTTCTTATATTAATATTAATATTTTCGTAAGATTTCTACAAATTTAAATTGGTACCTTAGTTTAGTACAGATGATTACGATTCAGTAATGTTGAAACATAACTAAATATATTCTCGGAATTTCTTAGCAAAGCCATAGTCGCTAGCAATTCGAACGTGACATTCTGATCGGATAGAAAATTGGTTTGGTTGCCGACATTACTTTTTTTTTTTTTTTTTTTTTTTTTTTTGGTGGAACAATATTCATGACTTTGTAAATGTCGAAACAGTTCTGCTGCTCTCAGTGATTAATGAATATAATATTGTCTGCTTCTAAGATATCTAAAAATTAAAAAAAAAAAAATATTGTCTGCTTCTAAGATATCTAAAATTAGGAAATCATTTTTCTTTAAAGACTAATTAAGCTTTGGGGTACAGATTTTTGGATAAAATAATATGCTTTTTTCTTAAAACAGATTCATATATTACTCTTCATTTCTGAAAATTTCTTCTATGTTCTGTTATCTTTTTAGGTTTACGTTGCTCCACAACTTGTATATTTTCCTGAGCTTCCTGTACCTACGTGTTATGCACGTATCGTTGATGACGGATTGCAAGATATACAGATTGGGACGGCTGCAGAAAAACTTGCTGTACTTGATATTTTTGTTACAGACAAGAGTAATGATGTTTCTGCAAATGGCGGATCGATGATTCTTAAGAACGCAATGAGAAAGAATGTTAGTGTGTTTTTCTTTTTTTTGTTTTTGGATTTTTATTTGAATTTGGATAGGCTTTGTGTTTTTAGAAAAAGCCTTCATAGATTCAAATCATTTTTGTAATGAAGTTCGGATTATCCAAGGTAACTTTGTTGATTCTGCTACTTTTTTATAAGATTATATGAAGTTGAACAAGAGATTTCGAAATTGAAAGATTACAGGTTTTGCTTTTTGCTGTATTTTTCATCTTATGATAAATGTATTTCTGCTTCCAGGATTTAATTTGTGATACGAACTGTGAAACGATTGATTTTATCAGCAAAATGTTGGCGTATCAGTTGGTAGCCAAAAATATCAAGAAAACCGATCCTGCTCTTTTTAATGATTTATGTGCTTTCATCACAAAGTATACTTGATTGCTTCCATATTTTACTATTTGCTTGAATCTTAAGTATATTTTCTTTTACTGTTCTTTAATAATTGTAACCTTATCCTATAATTTGTTTTAAGAGTAACTTTATTTCTCAGAAATCTGAAATCAGGCTACCGCATGTTCAAAATCAAATTCATATTATCATTTGTTTAGAATATTATAAAGATATTTTGTATCCAAAATTGTGCAGACATCGTCGTTAATATTCAAGATATAGTGCAATTAAGATTGTTGTACATTAATTTTATGAGTTTTGATGCAGGTTATTCAGATATCTCGTCAGGTTAATATCTTTTCGAAATTTCACTTGTTTTTATGCGGATTGTTTTGTTAATATTTTTTGATTAAATAAATTATTTTCATTTTGATTAATTTTTCAATTCCTTGTGATTATATTAGCGCCAAATTTTTAGTTCTTGACGTATTATGTTTTTGGAAAATCTAACAAGAATAAGATTATTTCTTTATTTTCAAATTCTGGTTTTTAACCTGATTGAATTGACGCTAATTGACTATAAATATTTCTTTGATTTTTGTGACTACGATTGGGAGCACAGTATGAATAATGAAAAACTAAAGAAATTTATTTTAGTTATGTTCGTTGTATCCTAAGTTTATTATAGTGGAGATTTATTTGCTTCGTTTACTCGTCAATTATGGCAGATGATTATTCGATGCAGTTGAAGAAGGTATGTTAATACTTTTTTAAACGTTTTCTGTCTTAGCAGTAGAAGGATAACATACATATTAGTTCAGTTTGTTGTTAAGTCTCAGCTAATATTTCAATGCTATATGTGTAACGTTATTAGAAAAAGGTGAGAAAAAATAATTTTTTTATTTTATATTGGTAGTAAGATAAGTAATACAACTATCGTATTGTATTATTTCTTCTCGAAAAAAATGTGACACACGCTATTATTCATGTAGAGTCTTGATTTTTCCCTAAATATCATTGTAATGCTTCCCGAATTTCAATTTCAGGCATTCAGAGAATTACAAACCAAAGTGGTTGATACGAATCGTCGTTTACAGCTTGGTGAATCATTAAAGAAGCAGCAAGAGCAGGTATTTTATTGCAAGAAAGATTTTTTGGATCTAATTTAGTGTAATGCAGGTTTTTAATTTATATTGCTTCATAGGGAAAGATTTAGTGAAAACCGGAGGTAGCATCGTTCATTAAACTTATATTAGATCCGCCGATGCAAAACAAATGATTTCAAACAAAAAGCCTTTTTTCACTTTTTTACTTTTAGAAGCGACGAGTAGCAGAACTGACCAAAGCACAGCTTTTGGAATTGGATAAGAACACACCAGTATATATGACTGTTGGTCGAATATTTGCTAAAGGAACTGTGGAATCAGAGATCGCACGACATGAAGAAGAGGTAAAGTTGTCGGGAGTTCAACATGTTTGATTTTTATTTATTTCGATCGGAAAAAATTTTTCATTATATTATTATAGAGAATGAGATAAATTTAGAAATAATCCGTAATGGACTGTTTTATCACTATGGAAAGTGACAAGATTTTTTAAAGACACATAATATTAAGTAGATCAATCGATTGATTTTGTTTTCCGTTATATTAGTGACACCATATTTTAGCTATCGAAAATGTACGAAAATTCATTCTTTCTTTTATTTACAGCGATTGTCAAGGTTCTGAATGGAGAATTCATTTCGGAAATATTCGAATTTTGTTTTCAAATTTTCAAATATCCGAATATAAATTGATATGAACTTGAAGGTTATCCAATTATTTTGAAGGCTTCATTCCTAGATTGTGAAAGCAGAAGAAAAAATAATTGCAATCGATCATCAAAGGAAATATTTGGAGAAGAATTTAGCCGAATCGGAAAAGAATATCAGAGAATTAGTGCAGTCGCGACCATGAAGAATTTTGTTCCATATATCGCTGATAATTTCTTATTTAATGCGCTGTTTTATTTACTGTTTCAATAAAATTTTTTGAAGTTTTTTGTTTTTGGATTTTTCAGAGTTTGTGCCTAATTATTTCCATCTTTGTTTCCTTGAGATATGATTATTTATTCTGGTTAGGAAGGATTTTAGTTATATTTTACTGTCAAAAAATCTGATGCATCAGATTTGCTGAAAAGTAAGATTTCATACCGCATGTTACTTTTAATTATGCAGATGATTGAAATAATGAAATTTCGTTCCAAAAAGTTGCAAAGTCTTGTTTAAGACTACTTTTTTATTATACTATGTGTTTGACCGTCATGCTTAATTGATTACCACGTTCAGCTTAGACGTCAACATTAATTATCAATTATTCCTAGCTTTAAACCGTGAAATCATAAATTTAATTTCGTGCGAGAGAATTTCGCGTATTGTGAAACATTTAGAAATAACATTGAAACATAAACTTCTTTAATGAATAATAGAAAGTAATAGTAGTGAGCAGATTATCCTTTCCATATCAGTCTGAACATTTGTTTGGTTCTTGTCAATTTGACATAGGATATTTGAAGAAATTTTCATGTCATAATGTATAAACTTCATTATTCTGAGGGCCACAGTTTTTGTTGATTACATTTACCGTAAATTCATTGTCATCAAAGGTCAAATTGTTAAATAGCATATCTGAAGCTTGTGCTTTTTCCGGATTTAGAGACTTGTTTGGATTCCTTCATGTACTTAATCTTTCGAATGAATCCCTAAGTTGTTTATTTTTCTTTACGTTTCTTTTCTCTTTTATATGTAAAATAAGTTTATTTTTAGAATTTTTCTGGAAAATAGTGCGAAATGATCATACCGATACGTTGCTTCACATGTGGTAAAGTTATTGGTAACAAATGGGATGCTTATCTGGGATTGTTGCAAGCGGAATATTCGGAAGGCTAGTAATTCAACAGTTCCATATTTTTTTCCTAAGTTTAGTATATTATTAAAAATTGGAGAGGCAATGATTTTATTTACTGGTAAATTCACAGTTGATTTCGAAATGGAATTGTTTCCGGATTCAAAATTGTGAATTAAAATCAATTGAGATGTCAATTACAATTATCAGGAAGAATTTAAATTGATAGAGATAGAAATTGCTCATTAGTGCTTAGGAAAATTCGGTGAAAGAGTTTTTGTTCTATTTTCAGGCGATGCTCTCGATGCACTGAATTTACGTCGCTACTGTTGTCGAAGAATGCTTTTATCACATGTTGATTTAATTGTCAAGCTGCTCGATTATCATCCTTTGGAAAAATGATAGGCGGATGATTGCCACTCTTTTATTAAGCTAACTATCATCATAGAAACGGTCGAACATGTGGTCTTGACGATTGGGCCAATCATTCATTACGTTAATTTAATTGTTAAGCTGCTTGATTATTATCCTTTTGTCATATGTTGATTTAATTGTTAAGCTGCTCAATTACCATCCTTTAGAGAAAAGATTACTTTCCTACCATTATTTTCAACTTAATACCTTCCTTTTTTTTTCTTTTTTTTTATTAAGTTGAAAATTATACCTTCTTTTTATTTTTAGAGAAAAATTGTTATATATTAAAAAGCTTGGATTTTTTTTTTTCTGTTCGAATACATTATCCATTTCTATTATTATTTCTGAAGTTTGTGAAGACAATTGTAAATTAAATAGTGAATATTCTTTAAGGTTCAATAAAAATAAAAGATTTTCTAATCCATATTTGTAATCCTCGAACACTCTTGTATTGCAATGTACGTTTCGTAACTTATATTATATTAATAATGGAATTTAGGTCGTATAGTTTAAATTTATCGATTTTGAAATTTTATGAATCATTTTTATCCTAACTGCACTGGAAAAATTGATCAACAACTACTTTTCATTAAACGTTTGTCGTGGTGTTAAAACATCGCTAATTCAATTAACATACTCAATTTTGAGATTTTTAACATCGCTAACTCAATTTCGAGATTTTTTCCTACACTGAAATTTGTTGAAACTTAATCAATTCACAAATTTAGCCAAATGCAGGATTAACTGAAACCGATTTACTGTTTAACTACATTTTATACTTCGCTAAATCCGAAAAATAATTGATTCACCCAGGAAATTATCTCAGTGGGAGAATATATGTACAAAATTTTTTTCTAGTTAATTTACAAGAATTGAATTCTTATAAACATTGAATCTGTGTTAGAGTGCTATTTATCATCTGCGTAAACTTCACTGTATTTATCTTCATTTGTCTCTTACCACAACATATCCTCTGTTATTCTGGTTTACTGTCCCAAGTCTAGGTGGGATGGTTCGAACTTCGCTACCAAATGACGCAAATCTTGATGTATCATATGTAACATAAAGAAAACATTTGTTTTGGATCGATGATGATATTCATTGTGGGCATTTATGAGAGACTAAAATGAACGTTCTTATATTCCAATTGGAAGACTATTTTGCTAGGAAACTTATTTTTTCTTTGTTTTTATTTTCTAAAAATTTTTGAGCTTTGAATAAAATGAAACCAAAACATTTGGTGTCTTTTCTTTTTTTTGCAATTTGCTTTCGTTTGAAGAATAGACGTACTTATGAACTTTCGATCCTTAATAAAATAGAGCTAAGGTAACTGCTACATAGTTAAGACTATATTCTTTCTTAGATCTCAAAGGATCATCAATTATTCGCTTTCTGCTCGTAGGTTTCATAACTTTAATATCCATAAATAGATAAGGAATAAAGAAAAAGTAGATAGTGTTTTGGTTTTATTTATTTTTATCATCCAAATATATATTTTTGCCTTTTAGCTACTTTCATCGTTTCAGTTCTTTCATGTTGTTATTCTTTTTTTTATTTTCGGCGATTTCTTGAAAAATTTTTCGGATTGACTCAGGTTATTGATCCGTTGAATGATTGATACATGAGAATTATTTGAATGGTAGAAAATATGAATTTTTGTTACAAAAGAAAAGAAAATACAGGTTATTTATCAATGAATTTCACAATTCTTCTGTAAAAAAAGGAGTTGTGAAATCCGATTTCCATTTTTGTTTTCTTTTGATAGATTCTCATTAATTATTGAGTAAAAACACTTTTTTTTGGGATGAAAAGTTACGGAGAAAAGAAAGGCCATTCTCATAATTGCTACATTATGGTAACTTTGCTTTTATAAATTCTCTGTTTGACTGCTTGTTAATTCATTGAAATTTTTTCTTTATTTAATCATAAGCGTTACATTGCAACCAGTAATTAATATATTAAACAACTGAAGAAATGATTTGCATGAGGGATGTAGTATAGAGTGCTGGTGCATAATGGTATTAAGCTTGAGTATATTGTATCCCACTTTGTTGATTTTGTAGCCTTGCAATATTTTGAATTATATAGCGCGTTGATTTCTTTTCCAGCAATCTCAAATTATGCATTTCAGGCCATTTGCCTTATTGATCAGTAAGTCTGCTTCAGACTAATGCTCGTACCGTGATGATTGCTGGCGATTACCCATCAACAAAGTATGAAGAAATTCAGAAGAATGAAAATGGCAATTCCACCAACGCTACTACTGTTTCTTCCTTCCCTTCACCTTTATCATCGTTAACAAACAGCAATGAAAATAACACTTCTGCTACGCCATTCCATGTTAATTTAATTTCTTCAACTACACCTAGTTTTGGACCGAATCCTATTGCAACCGATTGTCCATATTGTCAGGTTTGTAGTTAAATTTTCAAAGTTTCAGTAAATATTTAAATTTGGTATAATTGTTAAATGTTGTTTCGGGGTTTTCAGATATGAAATATTTATTGTGACTATCATTGTTTTTACCTATTAACTAAATCATATTACAATTTAATGATATCTTCGGTGCTGATTATTCCGTTAGTCGCTTTAAGTATGAAGAAATTAAGAACCAAATAAACAGAGTTTTATTTGATTGTTTGAAATTTTCTTTTCTTGAAAAATCAATCGTTTTGAAACAGGCGTATGTTGTAACATCAGTACAAAGAATAACTGGTACATTTCCATGGATAGTTATGGGAATATGCTTTCTGCTCGGTTTCTTTCTGCTTCTACCATGGTGCCTTTGCTTTGTTCCGTTCTATATGGATAATTGTCTCGATGTCGTTCATACATGTCCATCCTGCAAGCGAATCCTTGGACATTTTACTAGAATATAAAAACAGTGTGATCGTATTTATGACTATATGCATTTTAATAATTTCATATTTGGCTTATATCTATGTTTGATTTGCTCGCATCAAATTTTATTAACAAAATCATGTTGCATTTCAAATTTGTCTGCTTTTATTGTGAAGTTGAGTTCTTGACCATTGAGATTTGTGTGCGAAGTTATGATTCTTTTTAATATGTATATATACCTAGAATATCCATCAAATTATGCACCAATATCTTTGAGATTTTTTCAGTAAAAGAGTATTTTCCATCTCAATGAAGTTTTTTAAAAATTGCTTCAAAGATATTGCTACATATTTGAGTGCTCAGAATGTAGATGCATTTTCAAGAAAAATTGTAGCTTCCACGCATATCTTATTAATTTTTAAGTTTTTATCAGAAATATTCTTACCATTGTATATCCATAAGTGCCACTTTTCGGTTTCTTTTTGTGTCACTTTATATTCTTTCTTTTTGTATATTTAAACTATTTCGATTACTGTATGATCGCGTATTTTCTTGAAGTACGGGATTTTTAAATTTTGTAAAATTTTAGGAATTTGATGTCAAGTTCACATATTTAATTCTTATTAATTTAATGTTGCTCAGGCTACTTCTATTTATTAATAAGCTTTGTTGCTTTATTTTTAATGTTGTAATGAAAAGATGAAAGGTGGCTAAGAATGGAAATGTCAATCAATATTTTTAAAAGCTTTTGATGAAAATTCAGGAATCTATATCTTACAAGTAATTATTCAAAACGATTGTTAGAATAAGATAAATAATAGAATAGAGCAATTTAGAGACAAAGTAACTACTGTTTAAAAATATGTGAAAACAAGAATTTACTTTAAATGCTTTAAATGCAATTAATGATTTTATTCAAGTTATTCGAATCATTATTTATATGTTATCTCAAACTTCTTCAAAACTTTGCTTTTTCCATAAAAGAATTCGTACAAATTTATCATCATTTTTTATTTTCTTACTAAACATTGTGAGTTATTGAAATATGTACAATATATTTTTTGAAAATTGTATTCTTCTAGTCGATTATTTTAACAAGTATGAAAGATGAATTATTCTTTATTTTTTCAAGAAATATGGAAGACCCAAAATTAATCCATCCGGATATCTTGAATATCCAGTACCTATATTTTATGTTTTATCATATTGACTTCAGATGTTCTATCCTTAGTTGTCTTCAGTTTTTCATTTTGCTATTTTTAAATTTCTGCAAATCTGTGAGATCATTGATTGACCACTTTTTCTTTCAGACATATCATTTAGCGAAGAGCTATTGGCAAGATTTTTGTTTACTTTGAAAAATTCTCTTTCCTCGATGTGGAATCTTTTTCAAAAAATTGGTAAAGAAATAAACTAGACGTAAATATATAAATATATATGCGGAATTGATTCTTTGATCAGAATGTTTAAGTGCAAAACTTCTAGAAATTTTGTAAAAAATTAATTATTGCTTAACTAAACGAATGTATAGGGCAGAATTTCGCATCAAAAAAATATCAGATCATTTCACTACTATTCCGGTGGAAGATCGCTATTTGCTTTTACCCAGTCGTCGATAGGTACCAATCCAGACTTTGCAATTGGAACAATAATGATGCGCATCTTTGAATGTATCAACGAAGAAAGGTACCCAGAGGAAAAATAAAGGTAGAATGAAAATACCAGTCATCAGGATAATTAGAAAACTAATCCATGTGAAAAAACCAATAGTAAATTTTACTTCCGTGGTACCATGAACCTGTAATGATAAATCATCATTTTAATATTTTCGCAACTCTTAATATCATTATTTCTTTCTAAGAAATAGTGGAAATGATAAGCTACTTATTTCACTCCATCATTAATTAGGAAATAAATTACAATTTTGTCAAGTTTGAAAAATGAACTGCGGTAAACACGCATATGGTTAAATTAAATTAACGAAATGAATTTATAATTAAAATTAATCCGACAGTTCTTCTTGCGGGAAACAGATGATATAAATATTTTACCTTGCAACAAGGACAATCAATAAACTGTGGTTGATCCGATAGATATTCCTTGATATTAACCAACATACTGGGTGTTTGACTGATCGATCGATGAAGCGTATTCGCGGTCTGCTGGGATTTCTCGAGAGGCATCTTGCGAAAATTCCTAGAATTCCCAATGATGTCGCTGCAAAGATGCAAAAAGCAAGAAATGATGGAAGAAAGTTCTAAACTCCGCTACTGTTGAAGTCGTAAAAGAGGTACAGTGGAGAGTTGGCGACTTCTCCTGAAACTATTTACTTTGCTTGTTAAGAAGTGAAATAAAAAAAAAAAAAAACTTGTTTCAATGCTTTAGAAATCAGCTTTCGTTGAAAGGTTTTCAACTTTTCAAAGAAAAAAAAAAGCTCTCGAAACTCATCGTTGAAAACTTCTTACTATTTTGCTAATTGAAATCACTGGTCTTTAAACATATTACTTGCAACAAATAGGTTTATGATATATGCTACGTAATATTGCATCATTAAAAAGTGCTCTTGACAAAATATCTGCACTTAAGCACTTAAGATTTGAACCTTTTATGACAAAACTTTGGCGTATGTAGCGGTGCAGTTTGTGATGATCAAAAAGAATTTGAAACATCGGAACGTCTATGCTTGCTTCCTATAAAGAACTATTGAAAACTAATTAGATCAGGAAGTAGTTTGAAGTGCTGAAATTCAGGTATTAATGTTACAAGTAGTTATTTCACCTATTTGTATTGATTTTAACAGGGAAAATTCAATACAATTACTGTTCTTTATAGTAAAATATGATGATAAATTAATAAATAAATGATGCTGCAAACTTTCAAAAATGTCATCCTTCCAGTCTAATTATTGTTTTGTTACTTCCAAATAAGTAACTAGTCAACTAAAGTTCTTCAACCTTAATTCTTTCTTTAATTAATTTCTATTCTCATAAGTCATTCCCGCCAACTCCGTCTGATTTCTCGGGATGCATTTCAATTGGGATTTAATTGTTACACATCGCGTCCTTGTTATTTCAAATAATTCTCGGTCCAAATCTCTAGAAAGTTCTAAAAATAGTTGGTTTGGCGAAGGATGTGGCGGGGGGAATGATTTTGAGTTACGTGAGGTTTAGTTTCTGACTCTGTTGGTGTTTAAATTCATCACACTGGAAGGCCAATTAGTTTAGTTCACTTCGAGGAGTTTGCCGTGATTCGAAGACTTACAAGTACCGAAATGGCATTTTATTTGATCCAAAAAAAAACCCAGGCCTATTCATTTCTTGGTTCTGTGCTATACAATCAATCCAGTTTTGGATAGGACACTATCATTTGGACCAAACCATTGTTTTGAGGGATGTTACATACATGCACATATTCTTTCTAGCCTTCCTTTCGCCATCGAATCATAGAGACATATGAAATTCATCATGACGCTTTCATTAATAACTTCTATTACGAAACGAAATTTTAATATTTTATTGTGCCATAACCATCATTGCAATTCATTCAACAGGGAAGTGAAATAAATAGTTTAACGTTTCTATTGTCTATGGAATCGCTGGGCTGTCCTTTTTAACTCATTGTTTTTCAGTATTTTGAACTAAAACAATGGTAAAAGAAACAAAATACTACGATATTTTGGGCGTTGCGCCTAATGCAACCGAAAATGAATTGAAGAAGGCATATAGGAAATTAGCACTTAAGTATCATCCGGATAAGAATCCCAATGAAGGCGAGCGGTTTAAGGCGATCTCACAAGCATATGAGGTTTTCTTATTTTTCCTTCAAAACTGATTTTATACAAGCATAAGAATAGGTTTCTTTCTTCTGAAAGTAAATCTTGCATTTAAAATCAATGTTTTGCCCAATGAATTTGCGAAATTCAAGGTTTTATCGGATCCGAAAAAAAGGCAGTTATACGATGAAGGTGGTGAAGAAGGTCTAAGTGGAGCAGGTGGTGGCGGAAACTTCCACAATCCAATGGATATTTTCGATATGTTTTTCGGAGGTAATATCATGTTTTCAGTCCACTATTTGGATTAAGGCAAAACAATTATTTCTTAGTACAGAGATACATTGTTGATGCTAAAAAAAAGAAAAAGAAATCAAAACAAATGGCTTACCTAGCATTATAAAAATGAATTATTTTTTCTCTTCATACAATGCATACTAATTAAGGTTTAGCAAATTTACAGTAAGAACAAGACTATGTATTATTAGTATATTAACCTGCTTTATCTTTGCATTATATAATAATTTTTACTTTTTTCAGTTAAATTAATTAAATTTTATATTTTAGGACATTTCCGAGGAGGTGAAAGAGGTGAACGTAAAGTACGTGACATGATACATCAATTACCAGTGACGTTAGAGCAATTATATAATGGAGCTGTGAAAAAACTCAAACTCTCACGTAATATTGTTTGTCCGAAATGTGGAGGTATTGGTGGAACCAAGGTATAATGATATCAGTTGTTATCGTAGGAATATAACCTTCATCTGCTACGGAAAATTAATCTGAACATCAGGCTTACACAAAATCGTTTTTTAATCTTTCGGAAGAATTTAAGAAACGTTTTGATTAAATTTAACAAGTTCAATTTCAATTTCAGGGTTCCGTTATTTCTTGTGAGACTTGTAAAGGTCGAGGCGTGAGAATTGAAATTACGCAAATTGGACCTGGTATGGTGCAGCAGATGCAGTCTACATGTAATGTTTGCCGAGGTGAAGGAGAAGTAATACCCTCAAAAGATCGATGCAAGCAGTGCGATGGAAAAAAGAAGGTTGTTTTTATACATGAATAGTATAGATAATAAAAAAGATGATAAGACAACAAAACGATTCAGTACTAGCAATCTTAATTGGTATATTATTTGTGGTTTATATATTTTGGATGCATTTCGTAGAAAACATTTGAAAATCCAATGCATCATTGTGTATTGACCAGATTTCAGTTAATGATTAACAATGCAAATTGGATGGTTCATGAAAGATGTATGAACCTAGAACTTTTTTTGACTTTTCTGAATTTCTCTTCAGATAATTTCTGCAGATGATTTTTTTGCTGTATATGTACGCATTCTAGATCATAAAAAATTTTCAAATATCTTTGGAATTAATTAGCATTTAGATGATATGAATAATATTAAAACTATGCAGTTCTTTATAGGTAGTGTACAGTAGGAGCAATAATTGTTGTCTTTCAGAATTACCTTTCACTTTTATTTTCAGATCCGAAATGAATCTGTTTTGGAAGTTCATATTGATAAAGGAATGAAGGATGGACAGAAAATAGTATTCTCAGGACAAGGCGATCAAGAAGTATATTCATGAATTTGCATGTTATTTTTTCCTAGCTTTAGATTTCTTCTTGTGTTTTATTTTTCAAAATCGTCTAAAACTGAGTTTCGAATGGCATTCATTTCTTTAGAACAATGCGCTAAAAGCATCTGCAAGATATTTTTTCCCCATACAAATAAATGATAAAGCATTCATTTAATCCATATTTTATCCTACATGACATCAGATTTATCATGAAATGTTTTTATTTTCCATTTCTTTATCAAATCATCATTCAATGATTTGATAGCAGTAAGCAATATGCAATTTAGATTGGAATAACTCCTGGTGACGTAGTGATTATATTGGATGAGCAACCACATGACACATTTGTGCGGAAAGGGCATAATCTTGTAATGCAAGTTGATCTCGAATTAGTAGAAGCACTTTGTGGATTCACAAAATCTGTACCAACACTCGATTCTCGTTATCTTATTTTTTCAACAGTTCCAGGTTCCTTTTTTACTTTTCGTTGTCCTCAATTGTTCCAAGATGATTTTTTTTTTTTCATGGTTTTTCAAATAAAATGTTTTGCATTAGATTTTAATAGGCTTCTGATATCAACAAAGTAAAGTTTCATTTCTCGTAATTGTGATTTAAACGATAGTTGCTTTTAGTTTCATGCAAATTTCAATATGTTTTCATAGCATTCGAAAAAATGCCCGATTTTGGATTTACTTTTCGTCGTCGCTAGAAATCTTTGTTCTTAGTAGTATTTTGTTTCAGATAATGTGAAGATAACTTTGATTTTCCAGGTGAAGTAATAAGGCATGGCGATATGCGTACGATAGTTGGTGAGGGTATGCCACATTATAAGAACCCTTTTGAGAAAGGTGATCTACTTATTCAGTTTGCTGTGCGATTCCCGAAAAAAATTTCGCAAATCGATCAGTTGAAGAATTTGTTGCCGGGCGGTACAGAACCATTAGTATCAGATGATGCGGAAATTGTAGAACTAGAAATAATTCATGATCATGGGCCTCGTGCGTCTTCATCTTATGAATATGAAACACACGGGCCTCAAGGTGTGCGATGTCAGACTCAGTAATTATCACTTATGTTTTCTGTAGTAAGTTGTTACTTTCGCAGAGATAAAAATTTGGAAAGTTAAAAATTAAGAAACCTTCCTTTATTTTTAAGTATTATGTTGAGACAAGATGAATTCTGGAACTCTAGGCTACAAGGTCTTTAAAAAAGGCTTTTTTTTTTTCGGCGGAACTTTTGAAATAAAAAGGTATTGGTTCCAAAAATACTGTTTATTTGGAGCATTATTCCTTATTGTGCCCATCTTGAATCTAGTATTATGGCTGGTGATAATTGTATGATTTGAAGTACTTATGGTTTTACAGTGGCATGTCCTTTGAATTTATTATGGCATATTTTGTCGTATGAATTTAATAAATGCTTAAATAATATATGATGATGCATGCAGTTGTATTTCGAGAAATTCTAATTTTTTTTTTTTCAAAGTTATATGATTCTAATTACTGAATAGCATCTTCAGATTAAGATAATGCATAAGGTTTCTAGATAGGACCGGATAATAGATATAAAATTTTTCTTTTGTTTCGTTTACTTCATTTTTTAGTTAAATGTCAGATTCGATTTATAATCTATTGAAGATAAAAAAAAATCTTGTTTAAATGAGCCTTCGTTACATAGCTACGCGTAAATGCAATTGGGTTGTTTCAGCTAATATTGAGTAAGCTAACAAGATAAGAAAGGGCATATTACAACCAGGGAAATCGATCACCTTTAGGATCTATCTCAGTACTCGGGATGCATGATTTGTTCTTGTTTCCATAGTGAACACTGCTGCTGCCTTGGTACTCTGGCCTAGCTTTCCAGCTATAATGACGTGGAGCATATCATCTGCATATTTTCTAACTCTTGTAGCTCACGGAACAATGTTAGTGATGGCAGTATCAGATATGAATGGTTAGAAACTCTAGTTCTGATCTACATATTTGCTTAAATTTATTTAGATTCTTGAAATTTAGAAAATGCATTGCGGGAATTCCTTTTTTTCTTTTTTTTTTATTTCTACTTCGATGTTATTGCTGTTCCTTGTTTGCTAAAAAAAAAAAAAAAAAATGGAGGCAATGAAATTCTTTTTAATTTCAAGTTGATTATTTTTAATCCGAATTCATATTTAACTCAAAATATTAAATTCCTCGATTTGCAGAATACGTGATGGCATCATTACCCTTGACAGACTGGACTAAAAGTGAATACACGAATGTGGAAACGTCACTAATGACTGCATTAACTCTAGGAATAACATTTTGTCTCATTGAAATTATACTACTAATATTTCAACTTCATATCTCCACGAAAATCATCTTTCTGATGTCCCTACATCTTTTGGCAACGATCTTTCTGTTGAAATTTATTGTTGACAGTCATCCAGTATATCATTTCTGGATTGTTTTCGAAGTTTTTTCCGTACCAGCTTTGTTAATTGCTTTCCTAAACGTGCTCATACTCATGCGTTTCAACTTCAAAGAACACTGTTGATAAAACGTATCAGTCCATAATTCTTCTCTTTGTTAAAGACATAATCATCAAGTAAATTTATCGATTCGAGATTAAAATTCCTTATCTGTCCAGCTCATACACATATATTATATTTAAATGGTAATCTCTTCCCACTGTGATTGCTAGTGTCACAACCGCAGAAGAAAATAATGAAGGAAACTCCTTATTTTTCTGAATCCCCTTACATAACTAACTCACAACAATAAAAACGCTTCTTGAGTATAATGCTATAATATAATCACATTTAATAATATAGTTTCAGTTAATGCTAATTAACAATATTAGTTATTCTTACAGTAATCAGGGTGACTTCGCTTTAAGCAATATGAATATTGAAGTAAAACGAAGAAATATTACATTCTTTATGAGTATTGTATATTTGGTTTATCAAAAAATAATAAAAAGATCACATCACTTATGAATTCAACAAGTGATCTAATTTTGATAAGATCTTCCGATTGATGAATTCAAACGAAACGACAATTTTAAATATGGCTTAATAATGATTTCTGATACTGATAATTTCAAACATAGCTTAATAACAACTGGTAATTTCAAACATGGTCTGACATAACTGATAATTTTAAAAATGATTAATAACAATTAGTGGTTTCAAACATAATTTGATAATAATTGATAATTTCAAACATGGTTTAGTAAGAGTTACTTGATAATAATTGATGATTTCAAATACGACCTGCATGATATATTACACCGGCTCCTGATTCCTCATCTTTGCACTCTATCGAATGGATCAATATGACAATGTTTTCAAAAAAGCCAATACGACAAGAGTATTGCATTTCGCGGCCGTGAAATGTTGTTTTAGTTTGTATAATGTGGCCTACAGTTCTAGATTCTCGGCAGTTAGGAGGATACTGAAGTGACGGTTGGTAGTTATTCTGGTGAATTTCGTAGTCGGATGTGTTAGATTGGGCTTGAAAGGTCAAGTGGAGTGGGGATTCAGAAGGGTCAATATCTGTATTTCTTTTATTAGAGTAAAAGTTAGTGAACCATCGATTTGGTCTCGCTTAACTTTTCAAATGCTTCATATAATCTTTGGTGAATGCTGTAAAGTTGAAAGATGAAAGTCAGATCACGTGAGCAAAGTATTTCAGGGGCATAAACTATATTCTACTTCATTTTCTTGCATTGAATTTGGATTCCATATGTATAAAGGCCCAAGAGGTTATGTAATATTCATGTTTTATTGTGTGCTGTAATTGCGTCGTTAGTTTTTCATGTATTTGATAGGATTTCAGAAAAACGTACACATCTATTGGCAATGGTCAACTTGATCGGAGTAAGTAGCGACGATTAGGTGTTTTGATATTATTACTTTTGAAACCAGTTTAATTGATAAATTCAGCTTGCTTCCAGGATAAACTGATTTAGTTCGAGGGAAAGATGACGATGAAGCGACGGAATCACGGACGTAACAAAAAAGGTCGTGGACATGTAAGACCAATTCGCTGCACAAACTGTGGTCGTTGTGCACCTAAAGATAAGGCTATCAAGAAATTCGTTGTTCGCAATATTGTGGAAGCAGCTGCTGTTAGAGATATTTCCGATGCATCTGCCTATGACTGTATGTTTTCTCATCAACTTCTGCTCATATTAAATTGTGAATGAGCAAATACTTGCAATTGTTTTGGAAAAAATATGCTCATTAGGAATTTTATGGATGTTGAAATGTGCAGAATTTAATATATGGAAGATTCTGTATACACAACTAATAGGGAAGCTGACGCCTTAAAGGATACTTTTAGATAGCAGCAAATTTTAATAGAAATAGAAATTAGCCATCCTCCAGGAAAACGCTGAGTAATGATCAGATATTGTGATTGTTCTTAATATCATTTTCTATTTTGATTATATTTCAGCATATGCTTTACCAAAATTATATCACAAGCTGCATTACTGCGTATCCTGCGCAATTCACAGTAAAGTAGTGCGTAATCGTTCACGCGAAGCACGCAAGGACCGTAACCCACCACCACGTTTTGGTCAGCGTGGCGGCATGACTGGAGACCGTTTTCCGCGACCAGGTGCACCAAATCGACAATAAGTGAAGTAATGCGATTCATTTGTTATAAAAAACGTGAGATTCGTTTGTTCTTTATAGTGTTATTGCCAACATCCGATAAAGTATTTTTAATATTGTGCTATTTGGCTAGCAAAAAAAAAAAAAAAAAATCGGAATTTTTTCCTCTTATCGTTTTAGTCTTTTCTAAATTTCCACATATCCTAAAGGAAAAGTCCAATTATATCTATTTCAAGTAAAGTGGTCATCTAGTTATTGTTTATTTTTAATTTTTTACTTAAAATTCTGAGTGAAATTCGGGTTTAGTAGCAATTGAAAGCAGAAGGCCTGAATTGACTAAAATACAGGCAAACGCTTCTAAAGAATTTCATATTTTTATTCTCTCTTTAATATTCATGGAACGTTCTTGATGAGTAATTTATATCGATTACTAGTATTGTGTATTCTATCATTTAGTCGTGAATGTTGTTTGAGATAGTCTTCTCAAGGGCGACTTTATGAAATGCGGTTAGGGAAGTTTCTGAAGAGCCGAACTTTTAATGTAAGGAACTAGGCTCATAAGACATTGTTGACGTGGTCTGCATGTATGTTAGCTGATGATGGATGTTGTGTGCATTTCTTTAGAGTTTTGTTGATTCTTCGGGTCAAAGTAATTCGATAAGCAAGAAGTCTTGAACCTATGATTTCACGAAAACATTTAGCTTAGAGAGGGATTAGCGAAGGTCCATTTTTAACGTTCAACAATATAGTCATACGAAATTGGATGACATTTTGATAATGGAGGTTAGCTATGCATGGTTTTATTGAAAAACAAATCGGAAATTAAATGACAGATTTGAATTTGAGACAGCATGTTATAATCGGTAGAACAATAAGTGAAGAGAAATGTGTAAGATATTTCAGACAACTCCGCAATATCAGATATAAATTTTAGTTTCTTCTGAGATTTTTTAAAACATTTATTTCTATACACGTACTGATTGATGTGGTTCTAATTGTAGTTTATATGTTGAAAGGAAAACATTGTGAGGCGCCGACTCGACGGTCAAATCGTTTCGTTCATCCTCATCGATTCTTTTAACCTATAAAGAAAATATATTAACTATAGAAATATTGCTTTGTTATAATATAAATTTTTCCACTTGCTCTACAGTATAACATTATTTAATTGAAAATTGATATAATTCAGGCATTCCAAAGTAGTAAAAATTCTTTTTTTCTTTTTCTTAACTTGCAGTTTCGTGAAAAGAACTCTGAAAAAGGAATCTTTCTTATTTCAATCTACTACTGGAAAAAATGAAACCTAATAATTAAAAGAGAAGTTATTTCATCATAGCAATTTTCAAAATCCCCTAAAATAACGAGATTTTGAATCAGTTGCAAGTACTGCATAGCTTTTGTTGAACTGAAATAGTTTTTGTTATAATACAAAGTGAAAGCAAGCTCACTTTAGGAGAATTTGATGTAGAAATTGAAGTGCGTCGATTTTTAATAATCACTTTATCACTGCTTAATTTCTTACCGCCTTTCCGTCTACTGATGTGTGGATTATCTTGGTACAAATTTTTCAATTTGTACATTCTCAACTGCGTGTAAACTCGTTTAAGTTCAGCCTAAATTAACAATTAACAATGAAAACAAGTGAAACTATCTCTTTCATGAAATCCGATTATGTATTGTTTGCAAGTACAATATAGGTTCAGAAGCTATAAAAGCAAGCGAGAATATACTATCAGCTTTGGCCCCTTGAAAAAAAAGAGATCCAATTATCTGATTCTTTTCTATAAAATAGCCAAATTTTAAAGTAAATAGAACAGTTCTTTAAATAATATCACTTTTTCTAAGGGGAACAATGTTAGCTTTTTCAGCTTACACTTGTATTATCATGACACCGTTGGAAATTCTTCAAATCTTGGTAATTTAGGCGTGCATTTTGGTAGCAAATCGAATTCTTCCTTAAGTTTCACTCTATAGTTTAATGAAAAGAGTTTAGTTGCCGCAGAAAAATTTCTTAAATTTGTAAAGGAAATTCGCCAGAATTCCAAAAAAATTTCTCACTCTGATGTCTTCCGGATTCATGTCAACTATGGGCACTTCAGCAAAATCAATGGTTCCATTCAATAAATTGTCACGAAGTTTAGCCAACGATGGATGTGCTTTATTACCTGTACCTGATAATGTCTGCGTACGCCTTGTGCCACCCGATCTAACCTGAAATTTTAAGAATTCGAATTAGACTCCAAAACTTTCACAAAGGATACACATGTCTATCTCAATGTTTCACAGTAGCCTATAATGTCAAAGAATTTGAATTCTTTTAAGGTTCAAAATGTAAAACAAGTTGTTGAAGATTATTATAACGAATAATTGTATTCTAAGGAAAAGTTTTAAATGCTGAATAATTTCGACCTGAAGATTCATGTATTTATCCAGATTATGATAATGACTAACTTCTTTTTATTAATGAAGCGAATTTGAGAAATTTAAATTCGGAGTAGAATATAATTTAAAATATGAATTGAAGTTATATCAAAAACGACAGTAAGTTTTCACTGCTCATTTTGCTATATTAAAAATATCAAAACTTTTGAAGAAAATCATTTATAATATCATCTGTTTGACTATTCTATTCCTTTACTGTTAGTGTCTTTTTATTTCGGATTTGTCGTCTTAGTTTCAAAAATTTTTTTCTCTTTGTTTTAGGAACATTTAAAAACAAAAGTTCATCGATGATAGGCGGAAGAAAGATGAATTTTGCAAGAAGGAAGTAAGAAGTGATTGAAAAATGAAAAAGTTGAAACTCTTTTTTTCTATTCAAAAAACGAAAAAAAAAAAAAAAAAGGAAGTCGATCAAATATTTCTTTCGTTCAAGTACAACTTCTGCTGCCCAACAAATGCTTGACGCATAATTTTTGGGGAATATCCACAAAAATATTTTACTTGAAAATCAGAGTTTTCTTTTCTTGATCAAAGAAATTGTTTGTCAATTCATTCATCTTGTCTTAAATTACCGAACTTTAGTGCAGAGCTATAAAAATAAAAAGAAATTTCTGATTTGCTATCGCTCGTTTTTTTTTTCTTTACTAGTAATACTATAAATAAGAACTTTGGGGAAAACATATAAGGAAGTGAGAGTCTTTAAGGCCTTACAGGAAATGGCCATCCCAAAGGAAGTTAACCAACTCTTCAAGAGCGAATATTTATGATGTATAAAGAGTCATTAGTTGAAAATCATATTACTGGACTATTAGGCTCATGACAGAATTAGGAATCAAACTTGGCCTGCTTCTATAGAAGATTATTTTCATATATCGATGAAACAGAGAATGAAACTAACCAAATAAAATTTGGGAGCAATGATAATAACAATATTAATAGAAACAGTCAAATGTAACTGTACAAATGTGATCGTCATCAATGTATCACTATGCGCCCAGTAACGAATAGAATATCTGGAAATGAAGAACGTGGAATTTGGATTCCTGGAAAAGACTAAATTTGAATCCACGATCAAAATATCTCCAAAATCAACTGATTTGCCAGACAATGTTCTAATATTGCAATAACTTACAACTATATTCTTCTATGTGCGAGGAATAACAGGAAGCTTCATTTTTAATGAAATATTAAGATGATATAAAATGGGAAATCATGTTGCATATCAAGTTTTCATTATCTTCATCGAAATTTACGAATCAGTCTTCATGTTTCAGTTTTAAAATCAACAATACAGCGACATTCCAGGTATATCATAAGGATCAAATAATCGAGAATCATAAAAACTTCGTTGAAATAAATTAAAGACAACTAATAATACGTAGTACTGACGTGTGGTACCAGTGTAGAAAGTGTAGAGCAAAAGTTTCTGTCCATTATAATTGAATAGATCTATGATTTAATTAACCTTAAAAAGTTAGCAAGCAATGTGACAATCGCTTCCGAATATACAGCTATTGTAAACTGCCACCATTCTAGCCATTTACTATTTCGAGCTTTGTAACACAATCGCATCCCATAGATTAGAAATAACGATTCGTAACCTGCAAAAGAAGAACTGAAATTCCAGCATCTTTTTCCGAAAATTATAGAAATTGAACTAAGAAAAAATGAATAAAATAAAATGAACTATAAAGTGTGGATAAGTTCCGTTCCTATTTGCCAATTGGCATTTATTTTTCCAATTATTCGCTGAAAAAGAGCAAAAAAATGCATCTCGAAAAATGAAGAATTAGTTGACATGAAAGAAAAATCAATGACAATTGATTTTACAAATAAAGCAAGTGTATATTCTTAGATATATTTTGTCCACTTCTCCCTTCTTTCTCACTATAGTTCTTTGCTTTAAATAATTGACTTTCTCACACCTTGCCAAACTAAGCACCATGCTTGTATGGGACATTGTGGCCACGAACTCTTCCACAGCTCTTGATCAGCAAATGAGCCAAGTGTCCAAGCAATAAGCCCAGTTACTGTCAATGCTAGCAGGCATGCCAAATATTTCATCAAATCTTCTTCTTTCACAATAACATGATGAGCTTGACGCACACGATATTCTTGTAAATTCCTTTAATTATAATTTCGGATGAAAAATTGACTTTATTAGTAAATTAGTAACAGTTAAGAAACATATTCATAGCCTTTTTGATTTCAAATTTCATAGCGCTTTTTGCTGAACTTAATTATCTAAATTCGAAACCAAAGAATTGCAGAAAATCTTACTCATCTACAAATTTTAAAGTATCCTTCAGTTATAAATTCAAATGAAGGATAAAATCATAAAATATTTTTGAAACTCATAATTGGAATTTTTTATTCAGTAAAAAAAAGCAAAGCTTATTTTGCAAAGCAAATAGAAAATCAGGGCCTTGTTTACTAAATATTTATAATCAATTGAAAGCTTTGGTTAATCCACTTCTTTGTTATTCGCTTCTGAAATCACTTTATTTGACAAATCTAATGCCTTATATATTTGGAGAAGGATTTTTGAGAATTTATCAAATTTCCATTGAAAATTTATTCATTTTATATTTTTTTTCAAATTACACATAACTAATACCTGTAAATTTTCAAAACGATCGATCCATAAAAGGTCGAAAAACCAATTTGTCTTAACCATACCGCAATACAGCACGTCGATGTGACTGAATTAAACCAATCCAACAATAACTACAACAAACTTTATCGGTTCTTCAAATAAAATAAATCAGTATTTCATATCTTTCATTGTTATATTTTTGTTCCAGAAAATAGTTTAGAAAATATCAAAAACACAAAAAATATAAAAAACAGGATTTTATTCACTAAATAAGTTTAAATTCAATTTAAAAATTTAAAATAAATTTAAAGTTTAGTACTTTCATATAAGTTTAAATTTTACATAAAAAGTCGATAATTTCGGTCTTTAATTATTGTATAAAAAGAATTTTGCCAAACTTACAATAGCATATAACATGGAAGCACCGAGAAAGAAAATTTCCATCAATGCCCAACCACGTACTTCATGATGCCTACGTCGTTCTCGAACAACCACCGATATTAGTAAAATGCAAATTGTTGAACATAATCCATTCAAAAGCACCAAAATACCACGATTCTGCTCCGCGGCATCGCGGCATAAAGATGTATCATTGGTACAACATGTGCGAGCATATACTCGTATACCACCATGTCTTGTCCATGTACACTGCAAAAACTCTCGATATTTAATCTCGGTATCAGTTAACAAAGTATTTTTCCTATTTCAATTTTATCTCTTGAGCAATCTATAAAATTTCATTTTATTGCAGTCAAAATGTCCAACGAAAAGTCACCATAATCCCGTGGGAGTTTTCCAATTGTTTACGACTTTCTCGATCAATCTGATCATTTCAGAGAATTTGATACTTCGATACTCAATTTTTACATATTATATGATTGACAGGTGATGTTAAATCTCAGTTTACGATGTGATTAAAACAGCTGCACACATAAAGATAAGCATTTGGGGAAATTAGTGTCAGCAAACATGAAATTCAATGATCACTTATGAGTACTGATAGAAAACATTTACGACTATTTTCATTTATTTTAATTGAAATTCGATGACTGTGATCAATTGAAGTTTGCAAAAATTTCCTTTTTGTGCAAAAATAAAATCAAAATAAAAAAAAAAAACTGTTCCTAACAAAAAAAGATAAATTATGATAATCGAAAATATTCAACCTATGACCTCTTCGATCCTCAACTTATTTCCATTTAATCAGTTGGGATAATTTAATAGATATTTTCATCCATTATTTAGAAGATGTCGATATAAATTTATGAGAATATTTCCTACTCCGATAAAACTCTTAGTTATTGTCATTTAAATGGACGTGATCTTATTAGAGAATAAATGGAATGGTTTTCTTTCAGGAAAATGACTTATAACGACAGAATGCTTTAGATACAAACGAATTCGTCGTATCAGAGTGGTTTTTCTCACGTAAATGCGCGTACATGCATCTGCATATCACGTTCTCTGATACAGTTGCATTATCCGGAGATGGAAATTTTCTGAAAGAAATATGCGCAACTTTATGCACATGTCGTGTACGTATCTCATCCTTTGACAGTTTAGTTTCGATGGACGATTCGAAGAAGAATATTGCAGAAATGCCGGTTTTTTTAGAAGCTATTTAAGAGAATTTTTTTTCCTCTCTATAAGTAAACGTTGATCAAGCAACGAAAATCGCAGGAAAGGTTAAATGCCAAAAGGCTTGCCTACATATAAATATCGATGTAAGTGTATATTTTCATATGGCTTTTTTTATGCATTTGTATTTCATATTTTGTGTTTTCATATTTTTGTATTTCATATATATTTGTTTTATATATGCACTTCAGGTGCGTATTTTGCATTTTTTTTTTTTTTTCATATCGCAAAATATCGCTGACAATTGTGATTATGCCTACTCCTTTTATAGGACCCAGAAGAGTATTTCAAATTATTTCTGTGAATGATTATGCATTTGTTTAATCAATCGATGATGATAGCAAAGACGGAAAAATCTCAGACATTCGAGGAGATCCGAGAAGATTTATTCCAAAACTTTTTTTTTGCAAGATTCGAGGAGATTTATTCCAAACCTTTTTGTTGAATAAATTGAAATATGGATAGCTTTCGAATTGCAATAAATTGCAGTAAATCAGAAAAAATGATGGACATAACAGGAAGAAATTACTATAAATGGAGTAATTTTCGATTCTTATAAGCAATGGACATTTTGCTTCGTTCGAAAATTAGTTTCACAATGCCATTCTATTATAACAAGTTCAATTATTGCTTTCCAATTTAATAGTAAAAAAAAAATTCCGATTTTTTTTTTCAAAAAAAAAAAGACCTAAAGAATAAAGCAAAAGATTCGGAAAGCTGTGGTTTTTTCCTTGAATTTTACGGCAATACATATCCTAATCTCTAAGTCACATTGAAACAAGAAAAAAAGTCCAGGAAATGGATAAATTTATTAATCATTGATTTCAAATTTTGTTTCCATCGGAAATCTTTAAATTTTAGGCAAAAAGAAAACAAAAATTGAATATACTATCGAGTGAAAGCGATGTTTTGTTTATCACAATTAATTTATTACAACTTTAATAAATTCATGAACTTCTCTTTCATACTTTTTGAAGTAAAATATGTATTTTTTTTTGTTATTAATTAGGTATTTGATGAGAAAAATATAAGAGAAATGAACAAATAAATAAGTTTGAAGAAAGCAAACAAGATCATGTTCGAACAACGAACTGACTAAATATTTTTATGACTGATGGACAAGTAAACAAACAGGTAAAGTAAAGACACTCTTTTTTCCCTTTCTTTTCTCTTTAGTTGATTTGACAAGTTGATTAATAAGTGGTCGACTCGTCTAAGCTACGAGAATGAGTGTTTTCTTGATTTACATGCATAAAGCTTTATGAGAATGTAATCGAGTAATCGAATCGTAAATATGCGAATTATGGCGAAAATTTTGTCAGCACAAAGATTAAAGAAAATTTAGTTAGTCAAGATTTGTTAAACAACTTGCGGCGGCACATTAAAGTTGCAAAACATGCTTTGCATAATTGAAATTCAAGTAGTGCTTTGCTTTCCAGTATGGAAGCAGGATGCTGGAAGAAAATCTAAGGAAGAAAACAAAAAGCGTCACCAACAAGTTATTGAAAAAAAAAAAAAAAAAAAGAAAAAAAAAGCAAAAAAGAAAAACAGCGTTCTTTTATATTTGCCTTTTGGATAATTGTTGCGAAAGCACAAATTTTATCGATAGCATGATTTTTTTTAAATATACCGGAACAGCAAAGGTAATTAATTCTAAAATTACTTACTGGAATAAAAACTTTGGAGAAAGTAAATTTAACAAAATAAAAATGAAAAAAAGACGAAATTAATATTACCATAAACATATAATTTGAAAATGGATAAGAAAGTTTTAATTAAGCTGAATAAAAAAGCTAGAATTGATTAAAAGAAATTAAAAATGCATCTTTTTTATTTGTGTTTTTTCATAATGAAAAAGTACTGAATGAGTAGCAACTAATGAATGAAATATTTTAAAAGAAAAAGCAATTCTTCAGGATGAAATCAACAACTTTTCAATTTTTTTTTTTCGTTTCATATTCATGACACTTTGCTTCGGCTTTCATCAGTTTAAAAATTCTTTCATTGAAACAAAATGAGGATATGAGATTTGACACTTTTTTTAAAATCAATCTTTTTAAGCGAAATTTAATGATTTTAACAAAAGTTGACATAACTTGTTCCATAAGATATCTTTTAATATTATTAAGGCAAAAGTTTTTCTCCAAGAATACAAATGCCTTAATCGAATAATCGAAAATGAAATATCTCATTCAAATCACTTTCAAAAATAATTATCAACTTGAATAACCTTTGTATTGGTGCATTGCAGTAAAGTGCAAGCGTTTAGATCGAACGGTCGTAAGCGTACGGTGAGATAGAATTCGAGAGTAGAAGTTGGATAAATGAGCAATGGAATCCATTGCTGCATCGGATCATTCCCGACTTTACTGCAGTGCAGTTGCAAGGCGAACATTGGCGCCGATAGGTTGTAAGCCAACGATGAATCCAAGATTAGGGAAGCGTTTGCAGGAAGTTGAAGCAAGTGTGAATGAGGATTCTGAGCGATCAGTTGAGCCAGAAATAAGAGTTGTGGATTATTTCGCTTCAGTTCATGCTCGATTAAACGATGCAAATTTGGTAATGCCAGAAGGCTTTCACAATTCTGATCCTCGGTGTGCTCCAGTTGCGTCAGCAAAGTTGAGAATGTTACTGCATGTGGATTTTTCAAATTGTTTGGAAAGACAGAGGAAGGTGATTGAGTAGATGTTGTTGGAGTAGCAATTGGAATGGCACTCACCAGAAGCAGCACTACTGTAGACGAGAAAGTTGACAACGATAGTAGCAATGATAGGAGAAACAACATAAATTCGTCGTTTAAAAAATGTTTGATCAACAACCTATAAAAGGCAACGACCGTTTAGCGGAATGCTCGAAGAGTAAGCAGGAGAATGACGATAATAGCAACAATAATACTGACAAGAACAGTAGGCAGTAAGCGGAATGAGAATAGTGGCGTTGATGGTGGTATTAGTGATGATAATAGTGATTAGATCCGAATAATTGGCGGCGAATAATTAAGGGTGAACAGAAGTGAGGAAGTACTTTTAATAGCATTTGATGGAATTGAGATGAAACGAAGTGAAGTGAAATATTTGACATGAGTTAATTGTTTATTTGAAAACTTTTCAAAAATCTAACACCCACTTCGCAGCAGCAACAGCAGCAGCAGCAGCAGCAGCAGCATCACCACCACTTCCCATTGCATTAATTGAAGTAGCAACACTGTAGCACCAATGTGAGTTATTTTTTGAAGCCGTCTTTCTTCATTCTAAGCAACTTATGAAATTTCTCTCTTTTACATGCTTTTCTTGCAAAAACGACACAACAGTGATGCTTAATGGTTAAGCAACAGAAGCAGGAGTAGCACCAGTGGTAACAATCGCAGAAAGCAGAAGCGCTACTCTTTTATCTCTCAGTTGGCGACACTTACACTAGTGCGTTGGCAGTAGCAGAAGCAGCAGAAGAAACACTTGTTGCAGCGGCGGCGCTTCATGGGACGAATTCTCGAAGGAAGACGTGTCACATCCTCCATCCAAAAACAGTCATTGAAGAAACTGTTTTAGCAGAATGATGGGAAAGCAGAAAAAGTTTTACCTGAGCTTTGTCAACTTCTGCGCATCGATCTGTCAATCCTAAATGCTGTATATGTATGTGTGTGTATGTGTGTGTGTGTGTGTGTGTGTGTGTGTGTGTGTGTGTGTGTGTGTGTGTGTGTGTGTACATACAGTATAAACACACACACACACA